>CM076977.1:33786827-33854327 GCA_039105355.1 Benthosema pterotum
ACACACGCAGTGTAATACTATCCACACGTTACCCAGTGTCCACCCCGCTCCCACCCTTTCACCTGCCCATGACCAATTACAGTACTCACACTCACTCTGCTTGCACAAGTAAAAATCTGAAGTTGTTTGTCTAACAATAACTTCATCCTTCCTATAGACTACATTAAAAATCGTCTTAAAGCGGTATGCCACTCATTAAGTTAAGCGATCGGTACGCGTTGGTGGTTGCAATCTGACTGTCTCTGATTCATCCAGGGACGTCTGTCTTTGCTGGACAGGATTTAGGTTGCTTGATTTGTGTTGGTTCAATCAGGTGATATTTTGGTCCAGATGTACCTAGTCTTGGATTGTCTGTACTAATGTCAATGTTCCATCATGGCATCAGGCACAAACAACTCAGTAACCAAAATGAACAAGGCTGCAGGCCTGACACATACAGTGGAATATCTGTAGGGTGGGCAGTGTGGTATACCCATAACCTCTGGAAGCCAAACTTTTACAAGCACTGGTGTGAAGTTTGAATATCATATGGGATATTCACAACTAAAGAAGTATTAAGTATTGGACATTCAAAACAGCCAAACAGCTTTGCCACATCTTCAAGTTTTGACTTAAGTCATACGACCTGATACTTAAGACAATAAAATAGGACCCTTAGAGCAGACCAGGTGTGCCCACACTTTTTTGACTTGTGAGTGTCTTTCAAAATGAACAACTCAACAAGATCTACTACTGTACTACTAAAAAACTACTCCTGGTCCAGGAGTTTTCAATTTGTTGCGTTTTCACCTCACGAAAACGCCGTCTTCGTCTGAATGGACCCCCACAAACGGCTACAGTATAAATGATTACGTTTTTTCTGTGTAAAAGAGGCCTAAATTATATCTGTGTGCTCATCTACTATTTCATTTCATGTTATAAAATAAAATAAATTGTAAATTACTTGTGATCAGTCTGTAACATCAGACTTTTGACCAATGTCTTAAACTCATTCAATTTAAGCCTAATCCTATAACCCTAAGTATTTCGGGTCTCTTGTCAACCTGGTGTCATTTCCACCTATACTTGGTGGCAACTGCACCAGCATCGGAGGCTAAACTGCCTGGTTTTGTGACTGGAATATTGATCTGTTATTCTGTTCTGACGGGGGCCTTAACAATGATCTATTGGCAATATCTGCACAGTTATACAGTGTTTTACACAAACAAGCAAAACCCCAGACACAACTGACTAGCTGACAGTAATAAACAGATCAAGCTATATGTGTGTGTTTTTTTTAGGACAAAATGAAATAGAAATAAAACACCCAGCATAATTTATGAATTATTCAGGGTACAGAACATAAATGATGCACTCCAAAACAATTGGTTTGAGGATGGCAACTTGCTGCGGGATGTAACTATGTCATTATATCATATCTGGAGAGCCTCACAGTAGCTCAGGCCAGCTCAAAAAGAGCCACGCCTCCCCTGGTGCTCCCTGTGCAGACCAGAGGACATAGACACGGTTGACACGCTCCCCAGACGTCCGTTTGATGTAGCAGCATAACGTTTGATCTGCACACCGCGTGCATGTGTGTATGTCTGTGTGCGTTCGCCTGTGTACAGTACATTAAGTGACACACACACACACACACACACACACACGCTCCCCCAGCCACCCACCATCATCACCACGAAACAAGGTCCGCCACAAGGCCATGAAAAGACACATTTGTTCTAGACCCTGTAGCATGGGTTCCCTGCGCACCATTGTTCTGGAAAAGCCTACTGTTAATATCCGTTGCAAATCTGCTTACTTTCAGATTCCATCAATATGGGTGGGGTGGACAAAGAGACGGCTATACGGGACCGTCCGAGACCCGGCCACTGACCGACCGGACACAAACAGTGGGGCGGCCAAGCCTCTTGACTCTGGGGAAGGGCGGGGGAAGGGGTCATGACAATGGTAGCAGTGTGAGGCCGCCTGCTGATTGATTAGACTGATGGCGAACTCATGGTGGGACGTGCAAGTGTGAGTGTTTGGGGGGGGAGGGGTGAGGTCCACATAAATCTGGGAACCCATCGTTCAAAAATAAAGGAAAAACTGCTGCTTCCCAGCCTGTCTCGAGAGACTATGGGCCCTATTTTGATTGCCTTAAGTGTCAGCTGGGTCTTATGACTTGAGTCAAAACTTTGAGGTGTGACAAAGCTGTTTGGCCACGCAAAACAGACAAACAGCTTTGTAACACCTCAAAGTTTTGACTCAAGTCACAAGACATGATACTTAAGATTATCAAAATAGCGCCCTATGAGTCCACATTGACCCAGCCAGACAGAGGTGTAGCAGCAGTTCACAGAGAACGTTTATTTGACCATCTTAAGACACTGACCTTGTTCTTTGATGGCATTTTGTGCTGCTCTTGCAATCTGGAGGTTTTGTTAGTAGTCAGCAGACAACCCTCCACAGTTTCTATCTAGTAGCTTGAGACTGAACAATGTCTATTTTTGTGATGTTTTGCTTTTTTTGAGACCCAAACTGATGTAATGTAATGAACAACATGTACAAGAATAATTCTCCCATCATGTGTTACAAATACAATGAGTGTTGATATTTTAATTGTGTTGATAGTGTTAGTTGATAAGATGACACAAACACACAAACATATAGGCCTACAAAAAATACACTTTGAATCTACAGTAAATTATATCCAGTATGAACACCAGTCTGTGTTATATGAATGCCTAACCCTAAACCTTAACATAATCTCATTAAAACCTATGCCTAAACCAAACCTTAACCCTCAACCCTCAGCACCTCCTCGTCTCAGAGGAATGACCAATTGCTGTGCTATATGGATAATGGAAAGCATAAATGTATATTCTATTCTATTAAATGTATGATAAGATTCAGGCCCTTTTACTCAACCTTTACGAGATGTTTTCGACGTGCTTCTAGCGGCTGCTGTAAATCACAAACTGCACTTTATTGGACAGTGTTTTTGCCCTCCGTGTTGACACGATTTATTGCCTTTTCATACGTTTCACACTGTCAGTGCAAAACCACACACTGGCAGTTTTCCCCAAACAGCACCATTTTTCTAGTTGTGTGTAATGGTAATGGTGTTGTTGTCTGCAGTAAGCTGACCGCTGGCTCTGTCTGAGCCCATCATGCGGGTCCGCATCATGGGCTCTGCTTGTGTCTGGGGTCTACGGGTTTAATGAGGGAACTTCTCCCCGGTGATGAACTCTCGTCCCTTTAATTTTAGACACAATCACAGTCCAGTCTGACCTGTCCCGCTGCCAATCTCCCGGTGGTTTATGAAAACACAACAGAATGCTTGCCCGGTCCAAGTCCAATCATCCACAGACTGCGCCAGCCAAAAGTCCCCCCCCCCCCACACACACGGCACACACAGACAAGCCCCCCCACTTCACCCTCTGTCTCCCCTTGGCCTCCTTTGCAGAGCCCCTCACCCTACCTTTTCCCCATGCCTGAGTTTCAGCCAAACCCGCTTCACGTCACCCTCATGTCGCGGTCGCGCCGCCGCTTTCCATTCCCATGACCACCATTCTCTAGTCTAATCTTCTCCCCTTCGGTTCTCCTCCCAAGCACCCCATCATCCTCCAGGACCCCGCCACCAAACCGGCCCACCCTCCTCCACTCAGCATACAATTTGTCCTCAATTTGTACTCCTAGCTGCGTGGCTGCTGGCATCCCATGACCCCTTCCTATAGAGGCATCCAGAGCTCCCCCGCCATGCAGCACAGAGAACGCTCTGAATGGGAGGAGGAGGAATACTGGATATACCCTAGTATGTAACGTTAACTCTAAACATGGGCATATTTTACATTCTCATACAGGCCTATGTTTTTCGTCTTGTCATTTACTTTTATGGATACAATTATGCATTGTAAACAATCTTTCTCAATACTCAATACTATACTTGTTTTAATAGCGTGTCTGTGTGTGTTGCGCAGGTGCACACAAATGTGCATGAAAATGCAAGTGTGCATGCACGTGTCTTAAAGGGGATTTCTACTCATTTTCAATATTTTACTATGTCATTAATAATACCTTAGAGATGTTGTGTGGACATGATAAAAAAAAAGTTCCCCCCGTTCTGTGTTTCCTAGAAATGGAGGTCTGAAAAAAACCATTAGCATGGTGAGATACAGAGGGATCTGGGTGCATTGAAGAGTATGTAACTTTTCATGGTCTATATTGTTTAGCTTTGCTTTAAAATGTTGTTGTTAATTGAACTTTTTGTGGTCTATATTGTTTAGAACATTAGAATAAAATGTTCTAGTATAATAAAAGCAAAAGTAATATGTGGGAAAATAAAAATGCAATACTTTATATCAATATATCGAATTGCATTACAACATTGATTTGTCACAATAAATTTCGATATTGTATCGTAGGGTAGTTTGTGGCTGACAAAAGAAACAAACTACAGTGTAAAAAGGAATCAGAATACAAATTAATTAACTAACTCAAATGCACTAAACATAAACAAATAGAATATACAAGGGGCATGTCAAATGGCAAACTTACAGAATAATGCCTCTGTGTCTGGCTTAGTTTCAGTGCTATCAGCACCTCCAGAGAGACAAAATGTCTGTATGCACCCTCTGCTTTAGATTATATTCCCAGGTGCTCCTGGTTAGTGGCCTTGGTTAGTGACCCTGCCCACCAAACTGGCAATTGTCCTATACCACCACTCAACCACAAGAGTCGGTGGAGTTTTAACACATAGATAAACACATCAGTTCATATTTGTGTCCCAAATTCTCCCTACCCATGGTAGGATCCCGATATGAGAACCACATTTCTGATGCGGTCTGTCCATCTGACACAATAATGCGCTTCATAGCATTCTTGTATAGACTCCATCTAGCCAGGGCCCTTTTCTGTTGGGCCGTGAGAGTACCATACCGTGCCATGAGTCCACATTCTACGAACAGACACAGTGGCGATGGTTTTATTTATGTGTAAATTGTTGATACTTCTGTGTTCTTGGCATTGAGGTTGGGGCTGACATTCATGCACTCTCTAATGCCATGGAGTGCAAGAATAACATGCCAGTAATAGTAGTAGTAATGATCATCTGCTTGGTCGTGGTCAGTAATCATGCGTACTCTGGACCAGCATGAACTCAAGTGCCAGCTCCCGCAGATATTTTAAAGGAATTGTACACTAAAATTTCCTCCCAGGAGTTCCCAGAACTCACAATTATAGAAACAAATCTAGAACCTGTGAAATACAGCGGCAATGACATGGTTCGCTTAGTTCTTCTAGTGGAAAAGAGCTTCTTGCAAACAGTTTACAAAAGTGCCACTCCCGCCTTGTGTGTGTGTGTGTGTGTGTGTGTGTGTGTGTGTGTGTGTGTGTGTGTGTGTGTGTGTGTGTGTGTGTGTGTGTGTGTGTGTGTGTGTGTGTGTGTGTGTGCGTGCACGTGCACGCGCGCACAATTGACCCTTCATGTATGACTTTTTGAGAGGCACATGCTAGAGGTACTTATTGCATACTGCATCTTAATTGCTGAGTATATCAAATATATTAATATTAGCTTCCAAATCAACACATTACAATGGGAACCGGTTATAGACTGAGTCCTATACTTTATTTATAATGTTCACAATTGCAATTGCAATTTTCACAACATGACTGTGAGTGTTTGCAGAACACATTTGCCATTCAATACGCATTTACAGAACGAGCAGAAAGTTTAGCTGAAAGTGTCAAAAACACAATTAGACGGGCACAATTATGGTTTGACCCTAAAAAAAATGCAATAGAAGGTTTCTCAACTGTATTTTGTAGTATTGGGTGTCCTTAATAACATACTAAAAGTTTACCAAAGTTTGATGATGCGAAAGTTCATTTTTCAAGATGGCCGCCGCCAGTTCTTTAAAATACCACATTACTCCTTCATTATTCAGAGTAGGCAAATAATTGTGGTGCCTAACCCCATGTTTTGGTGCTCTAGGAACCTAATTAGCATATAAAATTTGTATATTACAGGTACAATTTTATATTATAGCAATTGGTAATAAGCTTATAACAGTGTAATAGGACATTTCTCCTTTCCCTATAAGCCATAATGCCCAGGATCTGTGGATTCTTCACCTGAATACATAATTCACATTCTGTTGATGCTTTCATGATACCATACTATTAAGGAATAAAATCAGCATAAGGACATTCGTAAGTGATAGGCTGGTAATATTTTTTGGAAGAAATGTCTTACCGATAAATGTTTCACTATTTTGTATGTAAATGTTTCTTTCAATTATTACACGAGTGAAGTCTAAATCCACATAACTCGAGATCTGTTTGCCCCACCCATTTAAAAAATGACACACCGCCACAGAGATAGCAGAGATAGTGTGGTGTTGACTCTGTTGGACAGTGAGTTGTTCAAAACCATCTGCCCAATTCTGATCACCCATACAGTATCTCCATACATTTAGCTGGCCTGTTCTGACATGGCAATGATTATTTTGACACTTACATAGGTCAGGGGTGCCCACACTTTTTGACTTGTGAACATCTTTCAAAATCTACTATTGTAGTCTAGTACTGTAGTCCTGGAGCCAGAGTCTGATTTTTGACTGTAGGTGGTTTCTCTGAGGGTGCCCAGTGACATATGCCATGAGCATTTTTGTTATTAACCCCTTAATGCTTGAACCACAAATAATTCTACCAAAATAGTTTCATGGTATTTCATGCAACACACATTGAGCAGGTAGCCTATAACTTATGCCTATGAACTCTGCTCTTCTCCATCTCCCACCATTTTGAATTATGCCCAGCAGGGAAAAGTTGTGTGCGTGGCAAATGAAGCCTCCAGGGGTCCTTGAGTATTACCATTTATTTTTATTATTATTCTCTCTCTACCTCTACTTCAACTCAAATTACAATCAGCTCGAGATTAGAGGGCATTGTTTGGAAATTAATCTTAACAGGGCAAGGAAATCACAAAGTGTTTTTTATGTGTTCTGGGACTAGTCTTTGAATTCCATATTATTAGCTCAGCGCAGCTCAATATATACGAAAATATCAAAAGCCTACTTGACCATCCAATGTTCCAATCAGTGGTATTCAACCAAGCCATTTATTGGTAAATGTGCCCTTTTTACTCACTCCACTGTAGAGGGTTCAAAATGGATGCTTGATTGCAATACTTTCACCTGCACATCATCACATCAAACATCACACTTAGTAGGTGACCAGATGTCCCTCTTTGCGTGGGACAGTCCCTCATTTTCAAGATTTTTCAAGCGTCCCACAAATTGAGACTCTGTCCCACATTGTGACTGACAGACATCAGTGTTCAAAATGCCCCTAATAATTTGTAGTGACCTAACTAATAGTTGGATTTCTGTTGTATCATTTCTTGCTGTGTTTTTTTAAGCATTCCCCCATGGTACCACTATATTTCCACACTCACTCTAGAGAGGCCACATATCGCATACTGTCGTATCAAAAATAGCTGATCTACAATCTCCAAACGCGTCGCAGCGCGACGCGTTTGGAGATTGTAGATCAGCTATTTTTGATTTTAGATCAGCTGTTTTTGCTATGTGTGAAATGGAATCCTGAAATATTTTTGGAATGTTGACATCAAGATGGTAATAATTTGCTAACTACATTTTGCCCCCGTTTCCCCACTCCACTTGTCCCACACAGGCAACACTTCTGTCCCTCAAATGAACAGTTTGCACCTGCACGTCATCCCATCAAACATCACACTGAGTACGTCACTCAACGTGTGCCTCTTTGCTGTACAAGTGCTCAGAATTCTGATCCACCGACAGTTCCCTTTTTATGTCAATCAAGTAACCTTAAATCATGTGGCAGATAAATACAATTGTATAGGGGCATGTCATGTGATCTTCCTGCACATACTGGTAGATCGCAATCCGTCTTTTTTTGCACCCCTGGCACATTATATGGGCATAATAGTAACACAAAAACTGGGTGCTAACCAGTGATCAGACACAGGGGTAAGGGGTTGACACTATGGTGAATATGCCAGTCTAACCAGTGATCAGACACAAGGGGTTGACACTATGGTGAATATGCAAATAAGGTCACATTGGTACATATGGTCAGCACACATTTGTGACGTACTAGTCCCTCCAATGCATGGCTTTTCAAGATTGTGTTATGTGGCAGCCAAGACTACGTACATTAATTACATTATTTAGGGGAATAAAATATGATTTCAGATATTTGTATGAGCCAAATTTGATTTTGATCTACAGAGCTATCCAGAAATGTGTCAATTATGCAAACTATACTATGCACTGTATCTGTTCACACCATTCTCTGCTACCACCTTCTGAATGAATGAAAACTTTTTAGCCTTGTTCCAACATATATATATATATATATATAAGTGGACACGGACATGTCTCAAATTATATGACACAGCAGTGGCGGCTGGTGACTTTTTCTTTGGGGGGGGCGCTATTAAAAAAAATCATAATAATAATAATGATGATAATATAATAATATCATCACATTCAATGGAAGCAAAACAATGAGTTGGTGTGAATGGATGCTGTCAGCCAATCTTTACCAGCTCTTTGAAAAGGTCCTGGGCCTCCTGGGTAGGCTACTGGTGTATAGGATACTCTCTTCCTCTGTCCTTGGATTTTTGTGTGATGATTACATTTATCTGGTTCCAGCTCTTTAGTTTAAAAAAAAACCCTGCAGTGTTTTGCTTTCAATTGGTGTTTTCTGCATTGCTTTATAGTTATCTTATAATATCTTTGTCTTGTTATTCCATTATCAAAATTAATTCAACTACTGTACAGTATATTCCTCCCTTTACCTGGCTCTGTGTCTCTTCATTCATGTCTGTGGTGGAGTTGTGTTCAACTCTATGTAAAACTGTGTTGTGTGCTGCCCTCAAGTGGTTTGGTCGCGCACATTTTGCGACCGGGATCGCTCCTACCGCTTGCATTGAAGTCAATAGGACCGCAATGCATTGCCCTTCAGTGCAGAGCTCAATGCCTAAAGACGAATGCGAACCAACACGTGAGACTCAGTAACCTATCAGCAACGTTGTACAACATAAACAACTTTTGACATTTCATGGCAGTATATTACAACTTTTAATCACTATGTGGTTAGAGTGGGCTTTAGTTACTTATATTATATACAATTTGCCATGATGGACTGCTTATTTAAAGAAAATGACAAGCTGCAGATTTCATTTCTCCGTCATTCATGAGGTAGGCCTAGGCTATTGCATGGTGGTGCAGCGCACATGCGCCCCTATTCACCGGCCGCCACTGTGACACAGGGATCTATCTGCATCCATGCAACTGTTTATTTAGTAACTTTTTGTTTGATTTGGGGGGCCATATTGGACGCCATCTTGAAAAAAACATATTTCGCATGGTCAAACTTTGGTAAACTTTTAGTATGTTATTAAGGATACCTAATAGTACCAAAAACAGTAGAGAAACCTTATGTTGGATTTTTTTTAGGGTAAGGTGCTTTTTTTATATATAACTGTGCTCGCCTAAATCTTGACAATCTTCCAAATCCACAATTGTCAGAAAAGGGAGAATGCAACTGTCAGTTACGGCCGGGTGCGTCAATGTTCTTGCTGTTCTGTACCGTGAAATTCAACAAAGTTTCGAAAAAAACAAAAACAAAAAAACAATGAAAGATGTGGCTTGTTGTGCCTCTCTAATTGCAAATGAAGCATTTGTCTGAATATCTAAAAATACAATACATTAATAAATAATAATAGCAATAATAATAATAAGAAGAATAGTAATAGAAGAAGTGTTCAAGTTTATACACACATATCCCCCCCCCCCCCTTTGTTCACACAGTGAACAGCATTTTTTGGAATCCAACCATCCCAGCAGGTACTGTATATGCAACACGTTTCTTTCTATGCTCCCTTAGGTGGCTTTACACTTACAAAGACCTGCTAATACTGTAATATGCATATAAATAATATGACATGTGCTGCCAATATGCCCTTGAGCAAGACTCTTCCTGCCAACTGTGCTGTACATTACTTGCGACTCACTCTGGCTATAGAGCACGGGGGGCACAAAGCTAAAGTGGAAAATTGAGTAAAAGGGAAAAATGCTGCCACAGCGTGTGGTCTTTTGGCGGGTAATGTTGGATTGTAAGAGTAGAATAGAGCGTGCTGAAGAGAATGGGGAAAGAAAGTGAGAAATTAAGAGAGAGGAGGAAGGGGGGGAACAGGGCAAAAATGGTCTAAAGCAGGGTTTTCAACCTTTTTGATACCAGGGCCCACCATTTATACAGCATTTGAGCCCCACGGTCCCCCAACACTAAATAACCCTTTTGCTTTTGGCTGGATTTGGGAAACAAAACAGGAAGCATAACAGAACAGAATGGCCATTTAATCTTCCAGTTGTGTTAAGATGGTGAACAGTGAAAATGGTGAATAGTGAAAATGGTAAAAATGAAACCAAATGGACCCTTCATTTTTACACTCTCAAGAGGTACATCTTGGGTTAACCAACTTAGCAGGCACCACCAGGAACCCTCTCAAGCGCCACTGGTGGTCTCCGCACCACTGGTTGAAAACCACTGGTCTAAAGAGGAGAAGAGAGAGAGTGAGGTGGTGGGGGGTGACAACAAGGGAGAGGACTGGAGGGGGGGGGGAATGGAGTCAAGCTGCCGTCTGGTTTAATGTACCAGCGGTGTGATTGGCCAGGACTGCCGCTCGGCATACCTGATACCAGCTTTCTCTGCTCTAATCGTCCTCTTCCTGTAGCTGAGCTGGGACAACACTCCTTTCTCCTTTTATCTACCCTGCTCTGCTCCCCGCTCAGATCAGGTTGCTAAAAGAAAAACAGAGACTGCCACCACCACTCTCTCTCCCTCCCTCTCTCTCTCTCTCCCCTCCTCTGCCTCTCCTCTCCTCGCCACCTCTCGCACTCTCTCTTTCTCTCGCTCCCTCTCACCGACACCACCACCCCCCACGCCGTCTAAGCCCCACCCCATCCCCTCTCTCTCTATGTCTCTGTGATGTTTGGTTTCCATTCAGTGAAAATCCCCCATGATTCCATACTCTCCCTGGGAGCTGACACAAGATGGCTGCAGGCTGGAGAAAGTAATATAGGTTCTGGGTATAGAGGCCTTCTAAACAACTATATATTAGAAATATCAGAATATCCATATAAAAATGATAGGGGGAATATTTTGTGTTTTGTTTTCTGGTATTCTGGAAAAAAGGAACCATTTGTACAATGGATCAAGGAAAAGGAGTCTTGCTGCTAAATCCTTCTCTTCTCTTCTCTTCTCTTCTCTTCTCTTCTCTTCTCTTCTCTTCTCTTCTCTTCTCTTCTCTTCTCTTCTCTTCTCTTCTCTTCTCTTCTCTTCTCCGTTAAGGCACTGGAAGGACATGAGGCAGGGGGGCCAGGTGTTGCTGTGAGTGGATTCTCAATGTCACTGGGCTCAGCGGGGAAGACAAAGGCAGCATTGAGTGTGCAGGCAGGGAGCAGGGGAACAGAGCAGGATTCTCTTACAGAGCAGTCTGTGTCTGTGCCAAGTCCTCCCTTCAGACGCACAAGAGACACTGTGTTCTGTCGTTCTCCACTCCCAGCTTTGTCTCTTTCTCTCCTCCTTTCCTCTCCTCACTTCTCCACACCCCCCAACCTCTCTTCTCGCTGCCCCCCCCCCCCACTCGTGTGTTTTTTTCCCCGTTGTTGTCAATTCGAACAGGTAGGCCTCGCATGCAGCAGACCCATATGTGGAGGGCTGCAAGATGACAGGCCCAGATACGGGAAGCTGTAAAAGAACAGCCTGGGTACATTCGAGACGGTTCTCATAGCCTTCAGGGACAGCGGCTCGGGTGGAGAGAGAGTGGAAGGAACTTGTGAGAAACACTGTGCAGCCGAGCTGCACTTTAATGTCCCTGCCAGGGGGCAACAGGTCCACTGGCAGGTACAGGGACACCGCTTTCTAAGAGGAGGAAGTGGCTGAAGCGACAGCCCTGACAGCCTGTATTATATCTGTATGCATGTGAAGATGACATGCACACTTCACCACTAGCTTGTGAAAGGGACCGGTCAGTGGGTATATTCAAGGGCACTTTGATGGGAAAGACAAGGAGATGCTGGTTGATACCGCATGGATGGACCCCTTCCAGCTCATCATAGCATAGTGTAGCGTATGTTAATAGGTGGTAAAATCAACTCGATCTGAGTTAGCGGATCATTTAACAAAGGTATTGAGAATTGATACTTTGATAAGATAATGTTGTTTATAATAAATCCCAACATTGGGCATGTCATTAAATGTCCAAATAATTTAGAAACAGTAAGTAACAGTAACAGACCAAGCTTGCACACTTTAATACGCTTTTAGATTACTCAGTTAAAGGAGAATTCCACCCATTTTCCAAATTTTCCTGAGAGGATACAAATGTGAACCATTTGTACCCTCTCAAGAAAAAGGCGTCTGAAAGAAAAATCATTAACATGGTGAAATACATCTTGATGATGTCCCCCCCTGGGTGGAGTTCCCCTTTAATCAAAAAGCAGTCGATAATCACTATAGCTTTTAAAGGGAGAGCTGTTAATGTAATGTGTTTGTCTTTTCATACCGTTGACTGACTAGTTTTCCTTCTGTCTAGAAGACATGCATGTGTCCGTTTGCTTTCCTGTAAATGATGTTCTTGTTTGGACAGCTCTGAAAAGGTCAGATCTGGTTACATGCAGTTAAACTAGGTGAAAAATATCAGATTTGTGCTGATAGTGTAAAAGGAGGCCAAAAACACCTGAATAAGAACTTTTTCCAGGTGTCTCCGAGGAGGAAGGATGCGGAATAAAACATAATGGAAAAGTTCTGTTATGGAATTTGATTAGCTTATTATCACATTATGAGCTTTTATTACGTTTAGATTATCAACCGTTATCACATCATGAGACGATATTACATTACGATTTGCTCGCTACAAAGGTTAATTTACTCTATTAATCAAGCAGAGAAATATTAAATCTAGCAGCTAGATTACCATACTTCTCCCCCCGCCCACCATTTCTCTCTCTCTCTCTCTCTCTGTTGGATGTGATCTGGCTTGTGGATGAAAACAGAGAAAGATGACACTGACATGATAATGACAACCTCACCCTGTGACTGACTCTTTGTGTCGTCACTGTCAGAGGTGGACAGTGTTTGGCCTAGCTCTGTTTTTATTTCGATCACTTTATGAGAGACAGCGAAAATTATTTGTGACCGTGGCATAAGTTGCGATGGTTTTATAACCATGGAGAACGTTTTATTATAACCATCACAACCATTTTGCGACCCGTTTTAAAATCTTATGCCCAACCTTAACCCATAACTTTAAACGTAACCTTAGTGAAACCTATGCCTAATACTAACCTTAACCCTCAACCGTTATGCAAACTGTTGCGTTCGTTATGTAAAACGGCTGCGGCTGTTATGCAAGACGGCCGCGACTGTTATGCAAAACGGTGGCGACAGTTATGAAACCATATTGACGCTTATAAAACCACCGCGACTTATGCCCCAGTCGCAAATGGATTTCGCCCCTCCTGGTCTTTATACTCTACTTATCCTCTCCATCTCTTTCTTAATCCGTTTTTACCTGAGAATCTGGTTCAAATGTCTTCTGAATCCTGACAATTTCTGTCATTGGGTCCTCAATATTTCATGTCCCCCAAGGACCCCCAAAAACCACCTGTATATGGCTGCCGATCCCATCTGAAAATGTGCAGTTCCTGGACCCCCAGAAGCAAAATATTTGATATAGCAGACCTACAAGCTCATAACGCTCCACTCTGTGGTGCAGATTTGTGAGGACAAAGTTTGGACGCTTGGACACTTGGGAAAGCGTTATTCCACGGCAGTGAAAGTTACTGGCTACGCGCATTGGGCTGGCATGTAGCGACGGCAGGGGCATTTTTGCCATTAGGCAGACTAGGCAGTTGCCTAGGGCGCCATGAGGGAAGGGGGGCGACAGGAGGGGGCAACCACCAGACATGCTTTAAAAGGATACCAGGCCTGATATAGACAAATTCATAATACTTAGCCTCTAAGTGAACATTTAACACATATGATATGTTATTTAGTTTAAAAAAATATTTTTTATCCCTTGGTGGGTGCCATTTTACAGATTTTGTCTTGCCTAGGGCTCCAAATTGCTTAGAAACGCCACTGAGCAACGGTGATGTCAGTCAGTCTGTTCCATATATGGTGGCACGCCACCATATATGGCCGTCGCTCAGTTAGTTGCTCCACATGAAGATCATGACACTGACCTCAACAAATCCTGGATAGCCATACATGGAGAAGACCTGATCATCACGCAGGTCTGCATATATGGAGCCTGCCGGATATACGGCATCTGACCCTCAAACCTCCAACCCTTGTATCCTTGTATATTCTTATTTAACCTTGCGATTCCCATCCAGTCACTCTACCCCTAAAAAAAACAACAACACCCTGGCAATAACATGGCAACAGTGTGAATTAACCTGTTATAGCGCCATCTTGAGGTAGATTTGAAAAAATTGAGGGTGATATTTCTTCTCCAGGCTCATAAAGGACTGAACGTGTGCAGTTTCACTACAATGAGCACTGACACATTCGATTTGTGGCATTTTGTTCAAAACGTGCCACTCGTGGATATGAAAAAGCAATACACGTACATATTTGCATGACATTTGCATGACATTTGTACGCAATCTGTACAAGTGCTACAAAAAGTATTAACAGGTTTGCTGCATAATCCGCCTTTCACACGTTTTAATCCATTAATTGTCGCCGCATAATATATTAAATCCGACATTTGTTTCATAGTGTTTAATTCGCCATTCTTTGCTCATAATGCTAGAAATCTGGATTCGTTGCGGACGCTGTGACAAGGCTGACGTGTCATGATGACGTAACAGCAGTACAAGCATTCCCCGGACTGCAAGGGCTTCTGGAAAACTCCCTCCAATGCAAACTGACTGAGGGGATGGGGACTAGGGCAGGGGTGGGCAATTATTTTTCCCAAGGGGCCAAATCAGATACATAAAATATTATGGAGGGCCAGTACTAAAGGCTGAACTAAAGTCTGTGTAATGTTAATTTAATTTCAAGATAAAAGTAAGAGTAAGACCAACCATTTTGACACCAGGGCCCTCTATTTATTCAGTATTTGAGCCACAGACCACAATTTGATGACACTTTAGCCCCACAGACCCCAAAACTAAAGATTTATTTTGCTTTTGTCCACAATACCAGGCTGGATTTCACAAACAAAACAGGCAAACATAGATCGAAAATGACCATTTATTTACATTCTCTGACTAATTCAGATGAATATTTTAACTCTTGAGAGTGTTAACACGAAACCAAATGGACCTGCAAGGGCCCATCCAAAAATACAACGTACATAGTTACAGTATCTATTCAATGTGGGGTTTGGGGATGAATTTAAATGAACATGGTATGGTATGGGTGTGGCTTCATCGCCCGTGGCACGAAGCAACACAAGTGATGAAGCTGCTCGCATATCATTTTTGTCTGTCCTACCAATTGGGTAATGTTACATCCGGGCCTGCTGCTCTGGCTTTGTCTAAAAGAGCACCAAGGAACCAAGGAAGATCTAAACAAGGAGGGGTCTGAAAGAAAAATCATTAACATGGAGAAATGCATCTTGATGATGTCATCAGATGTATTTCACCATGTTAGTGATTTTTTCAGACTTCCATTTTTAGACAATACAGAATTGGGGGAACTTCTTTATCATGGCCACACAATATCTCTAAGGTATATTAATGGCATTAAAATGTTGAAAATGTTCCCCTTTAACTTCTTTGCCATTTTAAACTATAAAAAAAACATTTTTCAGTAGTTCAAATGGCCAGTCTACAAGCTCACAACATGTTAATAGATTGACATGTTAAAATATTCCGAAAAGTGTTTCAAAATAGTAAAAAAGGAAATAAGGGATTTGGGATAAGGGGTTTAGCATGTAACGAAAATGGAGCCCTATAATACAAACATTATTTATGAACCATTGAGACCTGTGTCATATCAGTTCAGCACTATAAAATAATGCACATCACAGTTTTTTCCTAGACACTTGCTATTTCAGTGGCAGTGCACAGTACACATGACATTTCAGGATCCAAACAACAGCAGGCATATTTTTTGTCTCGGAGGTCTCTCGAGTTATCATACAAATACATATTACCAGAGAGGGGATATCAAAAGCAAAGGCATGGATTCCCCCACCAGCCGACAAACACACACACGAGTAATAAAACACAGACTCCCCTATTCACAAGTTCTACCTACAGCACAGACAGGTATAAGCACTAATCGCCAAAATCGCTCTAAAGTCCAGGGGATTAAAACATATTAAATAGCGGTCCAATTGTGTCTCTATTATGTAGGAGTCTTTGATATGAAAAAAAAGCCTTGCGGATACTTGGTTTTGCAGGCGCAAAATGAAGTCCGCCTGGGCCTGTACAGACAGCAGAGCAGCATAGCTGCTCCACAAAGCTGCTTGATGCTGCGGTGAAAAAGAAAATCCAAATGTCTATAACCCCTGAGTGGCGGAGACAAGATGAAGAGTGCTGGTTTGGTTGGCAGAGTGTCTAACTATACGCCACCCTGGGTGGCAAGGTCTCCTCTGTTGATCATGTGCACAACAGGCAACAAACCAAGATTGGCATGGCTGGCGCGCCATACGCATTGCCAATCACAGGCTGACATTTTTTTTCACCCAGGGGTTGTTCATAGAAGACCAACAATCATGCACACATGCATGCTGACACTAAACATAAAGAAATCACAATGAATGATGTGGGACTAAAATTGCAGAAATGAGTGGTGTGCAATTGTGTGCATAAACATCCCCATTTATGTTTGTAGTTAATTTGTGTGTCACTGTGTGCGTATGTGCGTGTACGTGTGTGCATGTACGTGTGTGTGTGTGTGTGTGTGCTCGCGCACGCCTGCGCATGTACGTGTCTAAGATAATTAACCGTTAACAGAAGCGTGTCATTCCTTCCATTGTGTTGTGTGTATGAGCAGTCTGCAGGGGGTCTGGAAGAGCGGAAATTGTGATTCGGTCTCGCATTAGCCCACAGACCCCCCCCATTCATTCTGCTGTCTGATTAAATAGCCCATAGATCCCCACTCATTCATTACATAGCCCATAGACCCAATTCATTCCTTCATTACATAAGCCATAGACCCACGTTCATCCCTTCATTACATAGCCCATAGACCCACATTCATCCCCTGATTACTATAGCCCATAGACCCACATTCATCCCCTGATTGCTATAACCCATAGACCCGCATTCATCCCCTGATTACATAGCCCGCATAGACCCACATTCATCCCCTGATTACATAGCCCATACCGTAGATAAACATTCGCTCCTTCATTTCATAGACCATAGACTGACCATTCATCCCCTCTCTATACATAGCCCATAGACCCTCATTCACTCCTTCATTATATAGCACACACACACACACACACACACACACACACACACACACACACACACACACACACACACACACACACACACACACACACACACACACACACACACACACACACACACACACACACACACAGCAGAATAACCATCTCCCATTAAGTGTACCACCAGCAGTGGTACTCAGTGGGTTGATGCCACATTAATTCTGAGAGGGTATTTTTTTAATAGACATTCCATGCCGATTTGCGCCCTCAGATTTCACGCTGCAACATTAACATGAACTGACACACTGGATTAGAAGCAGACAGCTGGAATGCCCGGGCCCTTTGTGCAGTGTGGACCTCCGCCAAGGGCCTTCACTCTGAGACCCAGAGTCTTCACTCTAAGGCCAAGAGCCTCCACTCTGAGACCCAGAGTCTTCACTCTAAGGCCAAGAGCCTCCACTCTGAGACCCAGAGTCTTCACTCTAAGGCCAAGAGCCTCCACTCTGAGGCCAGGAGCCTCCACTCTGAGACCAAGAGTCTTCACTCTAAGGCCAAGAGCTTCCACTCTGAGGCCAAGAGCCTCCACTCTGAGGCCAAGAGTCTTCACTCTAAGGCCAAGAGCCACCACTCTGAGGCCAAGAGCCTCTACTCTGAGGCCAAGAACCTCCACTCTGAGACCAAGAGTCTTCACTCTGAGACCAAGAGCCTCCACTCTGAGACCAAGAGTCTTCACTCTGAGACCAAGAGCCTCCACTCTGAGACCAAGAGTCTTCACTCTAAGACCAAGAGTCTTCACTCTGAGACCAAGAGCCTCCACTCTGAGACCAAGAGTCTTCACTCTAAGACCAAGGGCCTACACTCTGAGACCAAGAGCCTCCACTTGCGGCAGCCTAGAGTATAGGGATCCTATAGGTTTCTTGTATAGTTGACCTTTTTTATTAAGTTGGTGGTCATTTTATCACTGGAAAGATCTGCCTCCAGGTTGGAACCTAGGACGGTAATTTCATCTTTTCATATGATAATATTATCACCCACTCTAGCTATCAGCCTTGCGGAGATTACTATTTGATCAAAAGAGAATGAATTCAGTTTTTCCCAGGTGTAAAGTTTGTTATCAGCAAGCCAGGTGCAGATTCCAAGATCAGAGCTCAGGACCTTTTCTACCTGCAGTTTGTTCCTGTCCGAGACTAGCAGGAATAAGTTACTGTAACAAGTGGATGTCATGTCATTTACATATACCAGTAAGATGCTGGGACAGACAGATGAACACGCAGACATTTCTGTAAGGTTTACATAGTAATCTCACTCACTGCATTTGCAGTTAGGAACAGTAAATGCCCTAGTATGCTTCCTTCTGGAATGTCACAGCTCCCTGGGAGGTGGGGGCAGTGCTTTGTTCACCTCCACCATCTGTTCTCTCCCAGCTCACTGATGTGCTATCAAAACCAATTGCTTTTGGCCTGGATGGTTAGCTCAGCCGTCTAAGCACCTCAATAAAGTCATAAACATCTCCCAAAACCAATCAAAAAAACAACCAAAAAACAATTGCTTTTAGCTTGTTAACCAGTATGCAGTGGTTCACGGTGTCAAAGGCGTTTTTGTGGTCCAGAGTGACCATGCTGCAATATTTGCCAGCATCCACCTCGTGCTTGATGTGGTCACTCAAATAGAGGAGGCATGTGTCCGTGGAGTGGGACGTTCTGAAGACAGATAGGAATTTGTACATTATTTTGTTTATTGGCAAAATACTTTTCAACTTCTTCCTTTCATGAAAATCAGTGTCGTATTAAAACATATTTTGGACACTCACTGTACTTTCCATTTTATACAACACATGCTATAATGTTGTTGTTGTTTTTTTTGCAAATTTAACAGATTTTTGTTGCAGATTTCTTTTACATGTGTTATTCAGTTTTGAGTAAAGCACTTACTGTATGTAATTGTTTTGACAAGTGCCATATAAATGGAGTAAATTTGTATTATTATTGTCGAGCATCTCCATAGTAAAAGGTGAATGTAGTCACACGGTTCCAACCCATGATAATGACCTCCAGTATTGCACTCAGTATTACACAAACATAGGAGTTATATGGGAGAAGTGACAGTTTCGTGGCTTCAAATAGTTCCCCCCGGATCTGTCTGAGCAGATAATATAATCATAATCACAAGTACTCTATCTATTCAAGCCACTAAGGCCTGTGTGTGTGTGTGTGTGTGTGTGTGTGTGTGTGTGTGTGTGTGTGTGTGTGTGTGTGTGTGTGTGTGTGTGTGTGTGTGTGTGTGTGTGTGCACATGCGCATGTGTATGTGTGCACGGGCGTGTTTGCGTGTGTGTGCACAATTTTAGGCCTTGTATTGTAAGAAACCGGATTGCATAATTTCTTCTATAATATGTGTGACATTGGATCGTGTCTGTGTGCTTTTAATTTAACCTTCGATTTTAAAACTAACTTCTAATCATGACTCATAAATCAAAATGGCACAATAATTGCAAACACACACAGGGGTCCCAGGGAGGGGAAACAGTGATTCGGTTTCACATTAGCCCATGGACCCCAATAATTAATTTCATTCACTTGGCTTCTCAAGTACTCATCTGACAATGCATGGTCAATATTATTTGGCTGCCAGCCCTGTGAACACACACACACACGCACGCACGCACGCACACACACACACACACACACACACACACACACACACACACACACACACACACACACACACACACACACACACACACACACACACACACACACACACACACTAGTTCTTCTATAGTTCCCTACAGTACATACCGGTACATTGATTGAATAGATTGATTAAATATAGTGATTAAAGTAATAATAACTGTACAGAATATGGTTTAAATACCAGATTTCGAACTTCAAAGCTAACAGCTCTTTGCAATGTCCTGAAACAGGTCTTTGCAATGTGTGCACGTTGAAAATCTCTTCTTTGCGGCAAGTGCGGCAACTGTGCATGCCGTCTGCTAATCATTTCACCCATTGATCACTTTAGAGCGTATAGCCCAGCTCATGTCACCAAAGATAATAAGTGATAAGAGCAAGTTTAATGTAGAAAACAGGGTGGGAGAATGTATGATGCTGTACTGAAGTACAGTATGACATATGTTAAAAATCTCACTAACATAACGATACCCATCATACATTAACTGTGGTCAGATATCTAACCATTGAGGCCAATTACCCCAAAAGCCCTCTGAAAAATAAAAAATATATGAAATGTATATTGTGCTACATGTATACAGCAAGACAAAACAGCAGGTTACAGCATTTCTTTTGCTGTTTTTCTTCTTTGTCATTATTTTTACCGTCCAAAATATTGTGTGTGTCATGATTTGTCACAACCCAAGTTGGCTTTGTAGGATGCTTTAAAGGTATTTAAATAAATTCTTTTTGAAATGTCTATGTAATAAACGGTTTATCGGTGATACCGGTTGGCCAACATATCGGCCGATATATGCTTGGAATAGGATTGAAAACCAAGGTGTGGAATTAGTTCACAAACGTAATTGATGAAGTCGCATGAACAATTGTACATGCGACTTCATCAATTTAAATGTTTTAAATGTTGTATTCTATCGTTAACTTGAAAAAGAAAATGAATTTGAAGGTTATAAATGCATATACAAATGTGGCATCAGCCCCAATACTATGGCATCGGTCCCAATACTATATGGCATCGGTCATAATATTCTATGGTATCGGTTGGGCTCTAGCAACAACATTACATTTACATGTGAACCTATACGAGTACGTCTTGGTGGATAGAGATATCCGATCGTCTGTAACGACATGTAAAACGTTAATATTGATCTAATATCTTTTCAGGATGTATCTCATCTTGCTGATAATTTGTTATATGCCATACAGTACAGTGCATGCTTGTGCAAGGTGCCTCTGTTGTTGTATAGGAAATGTGTTCACACACTGGTGGCGATGCAGCTCTACCTCCCAGAAGATAATAATCACTGTGGGTAATCAAATTAATTGTTAATTTGACACACACACACGCACACACACACACACACACACACACACACACACACACACACACACACACACACACACACACACACACAAATATACGCTTCCCACACACATTCTATACATGAATTAATTTCCCTCGAGGTGAATGGCCTTGCTTGCCAGAAACACACACAACTAGCTTGCAATGTGCACACGCACACACACACGCACACGCACACACACACACACACACACACACACACACACACACACACACACACACACACACAGGCAAACACGCACACACAGGCAAACACGCACACACAGGCACACATGTGCCAAAACCAGCAGGATAACTCCAGGTAGGTTGTGGTTTGAGAAGCCTGTTGCCAGGCAGATTCAAATTCACTATAGTATTTCCAGTGTGAGGAAGCATAACCAGACAACTATTCCACATCTCCAAAGGCTATATACCAGTGGTTTTCAACCAGTGGTCCGGGGACCACCAGTGGTCCTTGAGAGAGTTCTAGATGCCCCCAGTTGGTTAACCAAATGTAACTCTTGGAAAGCGTAAAAATGAAACCAAATCGACCCTTCTGGGTCCATTTGGTTTCATGTTTGTCCTTGTGTAGAACACGTTCATGGAATTCACATAGACAGAGACTGAGGTGTATTTATGCATAAATTTTATACTACTACTACTTCTTAACATCATTTAACACTGTAGAGCCTCCCTGGGCCAAGATTTATGTGGGTGCAACCTAGACGTCTACCAAACATGTCGTTCCAGGCATGTCCCATCCCTACTATGAAATATGAATCATGTATTGTACAGCTAAGTAAATCTTAGCTGTACAATATTAGTACCAAACTTTAGATACAGTTGATGAGACAGTACAGCTAGCATTACATTTGATTGCACATGCTTCTGTCTGCATTGTAATTTTGTGATATATGAGAGGCATCTGGTAAATGGCACCCATAAGGTCTGCCTGTTATGCCAACAGTAAGGTCAACCTTGTACATTGTGAGGTCAGCCTTGCACATCATCATGGTATACATTCCTACGCCACATATCTTCATTTCTTGCTGTCTTATTTTGACGATCTAGCACTTTAAATATTCCCTCTCTCTCTAATAAACTTTGTAAGAGTATGGTGTAATACGCCATCAGTATCTCATTATTTGTTCTCATGGGTCCTTGTTCCACTGGGAGTCTTCAGCCTGACCGATGGTCCTTTTAGAGAACACCTACACGTTGTACCTCGTTGTAAAGGTGAGTGGTCACACTAATCAACAATTAAAATGATACAAGATACAAGCCCAATTGGTAAAGTGGATAAATAATGGACAAAGTTCGGAACATTGTGTGCTGAGTATTGCAGTGTACTGTATGTACCAGTATTTTGTGCACACACGCATACACATGCACGCGCATACACACACGGGTGCATATCAGGCTGCGTTGTTCTTCCAAGCATGAAACAGCACACAACCCCTGAGTTAGAAAAACAAGTAAACAATGTCTAAAAGAGGCTTCAGATGAAAGCACTCTAGCAGGAAGTTGTGTTCGGCTCTGGATGGAGCAGGCAAAACTCTTCAATACAGCTCTCTGCCACTGACTGAGCACACCCTGAAGACAGCAAACAGAATAGCCAAACCAGTGATGAGCTTGGTGTTGAGATGTCAGATCTAAGCGTCTCCCATGACTGCACTTGACATGCAGTAAAAACACAAGCTGAATATATTAGAGATGCAGACGCAACAACTACACCAAAAGGATAGCACTTGCATGATGCACGATTTGAATAATTACAGTGTCACTCACATCTTATGTCTTATTAGCCATGAATAAAAAAGGAACTGGTTTTATATGAATAACCACTTAAAAACGTAGTAAAATTAAGTGTGTTTTTCACACTTTTAGAGCATATCATTTGGACATACACAATAGATGCCAAAACAATGGCAGAGGTCCGTACTAATTTAATACGTTTTTTATAACTTGCTTTGAAAACAAAGGCATCTTGATTTGGTCGTTCTCAGATGAGACCTTCATCGTCACTTCCAGTCGTTCTCCATACTGCACATCTGGCCAGCTTGTTGGTGCATTGTGCTCTTGTGTTGTTCTTGAGTGCATCCACATATATGTTAGTGCGGGACGTCTTTGTGACTGGTGCCCGTGTGTTGATTCCCACAGTAGCCTAGTTTTCTGTCTGGCAGCATTTGGTGTCTCAGTCTGGCAGTGTCCTGCTAGTCTCATTCTACAGCTGGCTGCTATCTTCTGGCTCACCCTTGGCATTCTGTTGTACAGATTTGTGTTGGTAATTTGTGCTCTTATTGATGTTGAGTACTTCATGCAGCATTCTTGTGCAGAACCCGTCTAGAGACTTCTGCAAGGTTGGCGTCAGGCTTTAGAGTTCAACACACTCGTCATGCCATTCACAGCCCTCCATGCAAGTGCCTTCCTCACTTTTAGGTCTTGCTCGGTTGAGTTGACCCATGAGCTCAGGTACTTGAAGTCCTTGACTTTCTTCAAAGGCTCAAAGCAGCCTCCTGCTGTTGTCAGATGGATGCTATGATGGGATGTTATATTTGATGACTTCTTGGAATTCCGCATTGGCACACTCTGATTCCGCTCTACTGTTTGATGATTGATCATTGGTGATTTCACCTGCTTGATTACCACTGCTGGACATTCCCCCGCAGCCAGCTTCTTTTGATTACAGAAGTACCCTGTATTTAATTTCATACTCAGTGCCCAACGTATCTTAAACTACACTGAATGCAAAAAAATACATGTATCTGAAAACTTTATAGGTTAGAAGCTAGTGCTACATAAAAGCAAACATGCTGTTGGCTGGCCATCGTTTTCTGGTTTGTGTGCTAACTCTATGCTGATGTATAGTGTCAGACACTAACATAGTAAGGTCCTATTGGCTGAAGGGATGCTAATCCCTGATTGGTTCAGGAACACAAAGTCTTCAGTTTTCGTCTAAAACGTTCCTAAAAAGCTGTTGCATTCCGACTTTAAACCCTATACCGTAGTACATACTGTACATTTTTTTTACGTGAACGCCAATTTGAGCCCATCTTTCCATTAAGCTATTTGTACAACACTAAATTCTCCATGCCGTTTCCATGCCATGCCAAATGCCTGTGGCCATATGCCTTCTCAATTGTGTGAGATCCGGATCTAGGGCAACCCGGCATGGTCCAGGTCTCCAGGATCTGTCCTCTGAGGACCATCAGAGCCTAAAATACAGATAGTAAGAGTTGATTATTTCATTAAATTATCGATAATCAATCTTTTTTTTACTACTCGATTAAACAGAGACACCATCCTTGACATCACAAGGAGCAGCTCTTCTCCACATTGAGTAAAAACCTCCATGGGAGCCACCTGGCTCCATTTATTCATTCATTAATTCATTCATTCATGTTCTTATAAGAGGCCCTGCATGACAGGCTGAATGCAGCCCTCCCTGAAAGGCATAATAGGATTTTTTTCCCCTTCTCCACAACCTGTGTGGAAGCCCAGAGCACAGCTGCAGTAGCTGCAGGAGTAGGAGTATACCCTCCCCACCGCACGCGCACACACACACACACACACACACACACACACACACACACACACACACATGCACAAAAGGTAGGCCTACATCATCCCACTGCAGCTCTCAATGATGTACAGTAGGCTGTAAATATGTGCTGTTCTCGTAATTTATTTCACCTGTACTAATTTTACTGTGGATTAAACTATTTTAACTGGAAAGTGCAGGTGTTTACATTCTGATTCCTTCCTGATTCCTGTGCTTAGAGTACTTTTTTAACCTATTGTTTTATTGTTTATCGATTTGTTTATTGTGTTGTTTTATTGAGTTTCTAACTGTGTTTTTTCTTTTTCAATGACGTAAAAGTATATTCAATGCTGGCAGGTGGACATAAATGATTTCTTTGCCATTTATAACATAATAAATTACGTAAATAAATGAATATTGAATATTGACCGTGCCAAAATGGGGATTGTTTATTTATTTATTTTTTATTATACAAGAGGTCATTTAGAGGAAATATTAATCGGAGCATGTCAGGCAGTTCCCAGCACACATCCACACCCAATCAAAACAAAGATTTCTGCTGTTTTTTGCCCAGACCCAGTGTGTAGGCTAGCTAGTTATCACGGTTGTTGTCGACCACAAAGTTATAGTTTTAAAGGTAACTGTTGTATAATTCCAATATTACACTCAAGGGTGTAATATTACATTACATGCAGAACTTGACTACGTCTCCTTCCTGACTGCATCATTGTCGTGCCAAGAATCAGAGCACACTCCATTGTGTAATCCATACTATAACTACTGTAAGGAAATGTCTGTCCGTCTGAATGAATGTCTGAAACAGGCAAAATACTTACATTATTGGTATTGATATTAAATTACATTAACCACAACCACAATTTGGTGTTCATATATTTTCAACGGGTAAGGTCGTAGTATTGCTTAATTAATGAAACTATTGATATATATATATATATATATATATATATATATATATTTAACAGTTCCATTTTGTAAATGTTGTCACCCCTGGTCACCCACTTCTCCTGACGGAGCCATGGGTGCAAACGGACGGCACAGAGCGACATGTCTACTCAGCCTGAAGGGCTCTGTGCCCGCCTTGGAGGTTCTGAGAGGGGACAGCAGGGCGGGGTGGGGTGGGTGAAGGGGGCAGGGGTGGGGCAGGGCGGGACGGGACAGGAGGGGAGGGGAGGGGGGTACGGCTGAAAGTTTGAATTCCATGAGCCATGAGGGGAAGGAAGGAGCCCATTTGAAGTGGTGGGAGGGAGGGCTGGGGGGCGGGTTGCGAAGGGGAGGGTTGGTTGGGGGGTTTTCGGGGGAACCCCCTGCTGGGGGCCGTGAATGGAGAGTGCATACCTTGATGACTGGACTGGCTTTTGTGCAGCGGGCCGAAGGGGTGGGGGGTGGGGGGGGCAGGGCTAGAAGGAGGAGGGATGGAGAGGAAGAAGGAGGGAGTGTTCTTGAAATGTAGGGTTGATGTCGGCGTGATTTCCTCTGTTCCTCCTCCTGGATGAGAGAGAGAGAGACCTGCATGTTTGCTTTTTTGTCGCTTACAATAAAGCCTGTACTCTACTCTGCACTTGGTTGTACACAAACGTCTTGCCAAAAACAGCCAATCTACATTCTTGCAACACGTGATGGCCATGCAGGTCCCACTTATTCTCATCATTTGAGCCAATATTTAGGTTTTATGCTGTTGCAATGACGTTGATATTATGACAATGGTATATAGTTTGGGTTATAGCTGTTGTTTTCAACCAGCGGTCCGGGGACCACCAGTGGTCCTTGGCAGGATTCCAGTTGGTCCCCCAGCTAACCAGATGAAAAGCTGGTTAGCCAGATGTAAATCTTGAGTGTGAAAATTACACTCTTAAGAGTTAAAATATTCACCCTCTAAATTAGCCATCACTTAATTAAAAAGTCATTAGAGAATGTAGAAGATTAATGGTCATTTTGATCTGTATGTTTGCCTGTTTTGTTTGCAACAATCCAGCCTGGTATTGAGGACAAAACCAAAAGGCCAAAATCTTTAATTTTGGGGTCTGTGGTCCGTTGCTCAAACGCTATGAATAAATAGTGGGCATCAGAATACAATCACTCTCATGCCACATAGGCTCCTCGTGTAGGCTATAAATGTACAACGTACGTTATGTGTACTCACATGCGCACGCACACACACACACACACACACACACACACACACACACACACACACACACACACACACACACACACACACACACACACACACACACACACACACACACACACACACACACACACACACACACACACACACACACACACACACACACCTCGAGTGCATTGTTTGGTCCCGTGGGAACCAGCTTCCTATAGAGAGAGAGAGAGAGAGAGAGAGAGAGAGAGAGAGAGAGAGAGAGAGAGAGAGAGAGAGAGAGAGAGAGAGAGAGAGAGAGAGAGGGGTTGGGGGTTCTAATCATATGTCGTCCGTCCATTCCACTCTCTCTCTTCCAGACATAATAGCGGCTGCGTTGCGGAGGGAGGGATGGAGGGATGGATGGAGGGAGGGAGGGGTTGGTTGGGACAGTGGGAGAAAGTTGGCCACCCTTCACTGCTCTCTGCTCCAAAGCCTTCACAGCTCACACACTTTTTCCTTTCGGTCGGATTCTTTTGAAACAGGATAAGGGGAAGGGGGCAAGATCAAAGGCCACACACAGAATAATGCACAAACGTGCATACACGCACACACACACACACACACACACACACACACACACACACACACACACACACACACACACACACACACAAAGGGGGGCACATGCACACATACAGGCATATGCATGAATGAACAGTAACACGTGCACACACACACACCCATGCGCACGCGCGCACACACAGGACACACAGGTGATGCATCCATTGTCGGAACTCTACTTGTAATGTAATTGATTGTTTGGGGATATACTGTATTTGTGTGTGTGTGTGTGTGTGTGTGTGTGTGTGTGTGTGTGTGTGTGTGTGTGTGTGTGTGTGTGTGTGTGCATGCATGTGTGTGTGCATATAGACACGTGTGCGTGCACATGTGTCTGTGTGTCTGTGTGTGTGCCCGAGTGTGTGCGAGCGTGAGTGTGTATTGCGGTTTAAAACTTCTTTTTCATGTTTTATCACCTCTGTTCTGCAGATTACACCTGGGTGTTCATTGAGTGTGCTGTTCATTGTGCATGCCCTCCTCACTGTATATTTCCAGCTTATCTCTCCTCTCACACATAGCGAAGGAGAGACTTATCCAGGCAGGCGGCTCCGCCTTCCTTCATCACACCCAAACAGCCGCGTCTGACAGTCGGCTTGAAAGAACCTAAATGTGGCCTCACACATCCTGAGACACCATATGCTACCTTGCGACGTGTCTCCCCTCGCTCAGCCCCGTATTACTGTAAGAGCTGTCACACAGGGCCGGATCTACAGGGGCCGGGCAGGGGTGCATGGGCGGAGCTCACCCAAATGTGCATCCTGCAGTGGTTTTCAATCAGTGGTCCGGGGATCACCAGTGGTCCTTGAGAGAGTTCCAAGCAGCTCCCCAGCTAAATGGTGCATGGAAAGTTGGTTTACAGATGTAACTCTTTGAGAGCGTAAAAATGAAACCAAATGGACCCTTGCGGGTCTACACAACCAAAGTCTACACAACTAGAGAATGTAGAAGATTAATGGTCATTTTTATTTGTATGTTTGACTGTTTTCTTTCCCAAATCCAACCTGGTATTGTGGACAAAGCCAAAAGAAATCTTTACTTTTGGGTTCTGTGGGGCTAAAATGTCATCAAATGGTGGTCCATGGCTCAAATGCTGAATAAAAAGTGGGCCCTGGTTTTCAACCCCAAGGTTGAAAACCACTGCTTTATATGAAAAACGTACCATTTTCAGTTACAGGACTTATATTAGGCAAGTAAAGCATCAATAATAACATCAGTTGTTGTTGAAGTTGCAACAGACACGCATGCATAAAGCTAACAGACCTTTAGCTTTATGCATGCTGCATGTCTGTTCAGAGAGTTTTCTGTTTTCAATGATGAAATGCTGTTGGTTTAGTGGTGACACAGCTGTAATTAGTTAGTAGCAGTAGTAGCGTTTCACATCATTTTATCTATAAGCACTTTAATTTGAAATATCCTGGGTTGCTTGCCATCATGTTTGGTAGGGCAGTCTGGGCAGTTAGGGGGGCATGGCCCCCCATGCCCATGCCTAGATCCGCCCATGTACATATCTAAACATATACTATATATTTATAATGTCTATACATTGCCACAAAAAGTGGAACAATACAATCAAAACAAAATGCATGTACAATTGAAAGTGGGAATCTCCAATAAATCCTTTTAATGCAGGGGTACACAAGGTGTCTGTCTGTCCGTCTGTCCATAATTATCAGCGTTTGTAGGTGATTTCCACGTGCTAATGACAATGCAGTGAGAGGTTGACAGACACAGAACATCACAGGGCTGTAGGTGTGAGTGTGTTTATCCAATGGAAAGCGCACGCGCGCGCACACACACACACACACACACACACACACACACACACACACACACACACACACACACACACACACACACACACACACACACACACACACACACACACACACACACACACACACACACACACACAGATTTGATGCATGAGATCACGCTGCATGTTAAGTGAGTGAATGGTATAGTATTAGAACCAGAGTGAAGTCCTGTGAAACAGGACTGCTGCTGCTTTTCACCAAGAACCTGCAGATTCCAACTACGCAGTTGCCAGTTGGAACCCAGGCTCCCCCAGAGTTAGTGTTGAGGTGTCAGGAGAAACACTCTGAACGCCCTAATTGTTTCCCCCGGACTCTGTGTGTGAATGGATGAATCCCTGCCTTTCGCCCTGGATAAAGGCAACGTTTAAATGATCTCTATTTGGACCAGGTCGTGTTTTGAGCTGTGAGGTGGAGAGCCTGCAGTACTAAAACCATTAAAGGGGAATTCCACCCATTTTCAAAAATGGGTGGAGAGGAAAGGGGTCCATTGGGGTCCATTTGTACCCTCTCAACACTTTCTATGATACCCACATCTATGATTAACATGGTGAAATACATGTTGATGATGTCATCAGATGTATTTCACTATGTTAATGATTTTTTCAGACCTCAATTTTTAGGAAATACAGAATTCGGGGGACATTATTATCATGTCCACACAACATCTCTAAGGTATATTAAAATGTTGAAAATGGGTGGAGTTCCCCTTTAAGATGACTTGGTTGTATCATATCCACATTCACGCATGCAATAATTGAACAGGTTATGTGGCAAATGTATTGTTCAATATGGCCATTGAGACCCTCCTTCAGTATCCTGCGTGGTCCTGGTGAGAATAATCAGTAGTCCATTTGGGTTGGAAAAAGACTAAGATCTCAATCAAACATGGTGCAAATGGTCAGTATAGTGACCCCTGAATGTCTCAAAAGCTCAAATATAATAGACAGGCAGTCCCACCAGTGTTGCCCACCAGTGTTGTAGTGGTACTTTTAGAAGTGGGGGGACGCCTCTTAAAGGGGAATTCCACCCATTTTATTTTATTTTTTCTGAAAAAAGGAATCTCATTAAAGGTAGGGTAAGTGATTTGAAATTCATTGTGTAGTACCAGCCTGGTGCACTAGGGGCGCCCAAGAGTAGCTACACTATGTGAACCTGCTGCTCGATCCTGATTGGAGGAGAATTCACCCTCCACCTGGGGAACTTTTATTAGCTCCTCTGCTAACGTGGGGGAGGGGGAAACTCCATATATGGTCTGCACACCTTATAATAGAGCATTTTAACAGATTTTTTTTTGGGGGGTGATATGCCTAATTGTATCCATAAAAGTAAATGACAAGACAAAAAACATAGGCCTACTTTTGCACCAAAAATATTTTAGATGCGAGAAGTGGGGGGACGCCGTCCCCGCGCGTCCCCCCGCGTCCCCCCTCCACTACACCGCTGAGTCCCACACTGTACGTATCTGAATAGTCATGGGTAAAAACAACTTGCAGTAAAGAGGCGTCATCTTATTTTTAATTCCATTTTTCTGGGCCAGGTTCACTGAGGTGATTTCCATTGACCTGTTCTATTGTCTCCAGTCTAAACCTCCCATACCAGGCTCAGTAAATCCTGAGTGCTGGTAAAGGGACTCCTGCTAAGTGCAGATGAATCACAGTACTGTATTAACTAGGGATTGACTTAATGGGCATTTCTAATCCTGACAATTTATCAATCTCGGCAGCATCTGTTGTCTTTGACGCTTATTACCGGGATGTGAGATTTCTGAGGGAAGCCGTCTGTAACTTGAGACAAGCTTTTGTTTGTTTTAGCAGAGCTAGGGAAATATAGCTTCATTTTTAGATATTGTTAAATGAAGATCATATTAACAACTATATAAGAGTGTTGTCAAATTACTAAAGTAGTAATATATATATATATATATATATATATATATATATATATATATATATATATATATATATATATATATATATATATATATATATATATATATATATATATATATATATATTTTTTTTTTTTAAATAATGTATTACTATTTTCACAAGCCGTGGTGGAACTGTAAATTTGAATGTATATTTATAAGGATAGACTGTATATGGAGGTCAAGTTGATCCAGTCTAGATATAAACTTGGATGCGGAAACTGTTCGCACTTATCTGAAGTACTGTACGTGTGAACTATCAGATGCAGAAAGTTGGGTCTTATGCAAACTTTTTAGGCAATAAAATGCAGTTTCTGTAATAACTAATACATTTCTGTTCAAGTAATATTTTGGCAACACTGGTAATAACAAATGAAATGACCATTAATCTTTTACCTTCTGTAGTTGTGTAGACTTGGGTTGATTCACACGATGAATATTTTAACTCTTTAGAGTGTAAATGAAACCAAATGGACCTGCAAGGGTCCATTTGGTTTCATGTTTATGCTTTCAAAGAGTTACATCTGGTTAACCAACTTTACATTTAGCTGGGGACGACCTGGAATCCTCTCAGGGACCACTGGTGGTCCTTGGACCACCTGTTGAAAACCCCTGACACATAACATGCTGTGGCACATGATGGAACGCTCAGTTTTCTTACATCCTGCCTGCAGTGCCATGTTAAACAACAATATACTGTGTTGGGCTCCTGTGGGGTAAATATAAAGATACCATGCTAACCGGAGGAAATGGTGTTAGCACACGGGAAGAATCGTCTCATTCAAAGCAGACAAGCCAGACAACCATAAACTACATGCCACGCTAACAACCCCTAGCGATGGCAGAGAGAGAGAGAGGGACTACGGGAAGTCATCGCAAAGAAGAAAACAGCATTTCCCCCAGTATAAATAGCCTGTATGGGGCATGTGTGTGTGCCGACAGATTAAACCATCTTTGAAGTCTGCCATACATCAGTTGAAAACTCCCTTCCACCGCTCTTTAAGCTAATAAGCTTAAATCTTCCAGCACTCAAAGCCGTTTCTCCATGAAGCAAAAAAAAAAAAAAAAGAAGAATGAAGCAAAGAGCCCTTTTTAATCCCGGCTTTGATGATACATTATGTGCCGTGTGGGGGGAAGAACAGTCAGAAGTTTGCCCCCTGAAACCTAAAAGTACCCAAGGAGGGCAGTTGGGGTTGAACAGATGGACGGACGGATGGACGGTGGAAAGTCGATTTTGATGACTAAAACATTTCTTTTGTTTTGTTTTGTTTTGTTTTGTTTTTTTCACTGACGAAAACGAAAACCTATACTGTAAATCGCCACAACCTGTGACATGTTAAAAACAACACTGTGTATAATTATAATAATAATTAAACCCCAAATGTTGGATCTAAAATACAGTAAACCATGAATACAGTAAACCATGAACGAAAATGGAGCCCTAGTAAAACACCTAGGGCTCCATTTTCGTTACCGCTAAACCCCTTATGCCAGGGGTGGTTAACTTCTTTGCCTTTTTAAACTATTTAAAAAAAACATTTTTCAGTAGTTCAAAAAAGTTTTTTTAAAATAGTAAAAAAGAAATAAGGGATTTGGGATAAGCTGTTTAGCATGTAATGAAAAATGGAGTCGCTAGTGTTAAAATTCTAAACACTTATATGAGTGATTTTGATTGTCAAAAGTAAACATGTTAATGTATTTAAATAGTGTTACTGGAGATTAAACATGTTCTTGTGTTTATATTCTAAACACCGTGACATGCTTAAGTAGTACAAGTAAGTGTTTATCTAAACATTAAAGACCTAAACTATGATTAATATACTGACAGTTTCACCAACAGATAACCAGTGTTTGACGTAAAGCCCTACATTAACTTACTTTATATAAAAATGAGTTTTTGCTGTAGGACTAACTTGTACAGTATCATTTCCCCCTTCAGTAACGCCATTACAGTTGGCTACAGCATCTATCTATCTATATGTCTGTCTGTCTGTATATTTGATTTGAAACATTTTTTTTTAAGTAAAGTAACTATAGTTTAGTTGCACTCCTAGGTGTTGCCCTCTGAAAGTCATTTTTGCTGTACAATGCCATCAAGTCCCACCAAAATATAGATTTTTAGTTGACAAACATAAACTGTAGATCTAATTGACTAAAACAATGACACTAAATAATTTCAGGCAGAATACTGCATGACTAAACCTAAATGAACACATATACAAATTCTGCTTTCAAAATCGTCACGGTGATGACAACGGCAGCGTTGTAGTTGTCACATCAGGCGGACCGGGTGCTCTTAACCCTCGCTCACATTCGTAAGGCTCTGGGTTCCGTTCCCCTCTGGGACGACAACGATAACACACAAACATGAGAGTAAACTTGGTGTGACCCCGCGCTTTCTGCATGTGTAGCAGCGAACGGCTCAGCTAGCTGGGATTAAGGCTTTGAAGAGACTCAGCATGAGAGCTGAGGTGGAGGAGAGAGAGAGAGAGAGAGACAGGGTAGAGTGGGAGAGGAGACAGCAAACAGAGATAAGGGAGAGGGAGAGAGCAAGAGAGATTTAACAGTGAAAGATAGAGAGCGAGAGAAGTGGAAAGAGAGAGAGAGAGAGAGAGAGAGAGAGAGAGAAGGAGAAAGAGAAAGAGAGAGAGAAAGAGAGAAGAGAGGGAAAAGGTAGAAAAAGAGTTGGGGCGTGAGTAGAGAGCAAAGGAGAAAGTGAAGCGATGGGGTGAGAGAGGAGATGAGAGTCTAAAATGGAGAGAAAGCCTGCGTGTGTGTGTGTGTGTGTGTGTGTGTGTGTGTGTGTGTGTGTGTGTGTGTGTGTGTGTGTGTGTGTGTGTGTGTGTGTGTGTGTGTGTGTGTGTGTGTGTGTCTGTGTGTGAAGTCATTTTCTTGTAGAAGAAAAACATAATGTGGAGTACGCAGAACTGCTTCTGGTTTCTATGGCAACAGCAGGCTATTATCTCAGACTATCAGTGAAGAGACAAAACGACAGAGAAAAGAGAGAAAGTCAGAGACAGAGAGACAGACAGACAGCAGGAAAGAGAAGAGAGCAACAAAGTACAACACTAAACCAGTTATGACTGAAGACTGAAGGTATTATTTGAATGACACACATAAAACACTCTCTGTCTCTCTCCGCCCCCCCCCCCCCCCCCCCCCACTATCTTAATCAGATCGGATCCAGAGATCATGTGATGCATTTTTTGTGAGATTTGCACAAAAGCTGTAGGTGTAAGAGCCAAAAGTGCATTTTGAAGAAAAGTGAAAATAGTGAAAAACTTCATTAATTTTGGTCAATGACTGTGTGTGTGTGTGTGTGTTTGTGTGTGAGCATCAGTGAAATATCGCTATAAATAGGGTAATAGGGGAATTCCACCTATTTTCAACATTTTCCATTAATTAATCATCATTCATTCATTCATTCATTCATTCATTCATTCATTCATTCATTCATTCATTCATTCATTAATCTACCATACATTACATATTATAACGTTATAATATACATCTTGATGACATCATCAAGACGTGCTGTGATAAAATGAGCTCATGTGCATGACATCATCATCATTATACCCAGGCCGTTATGTGGTAAAGAGCACTGAGTGGAATGCAAAAAACTACTTGATGTTTACAGCTCATAGATCCAAACCGAAAAGACGTTAAACTCACTAAACTCACCCTCTATAGAGAGGACCTTTTTACTTCCACAGGGTTTAAACATAGTGTAATGGCGTGCGTTAGTACAGCATATTCACAGTGTAATAATGACACATGAATATAGGTCCCCTTTCCCAGAGGATATATCATTCTTCACTGTTGTTGCAGAAAATCTTCTACCTCCATATTTCAACTATATTGATGCTCTACTTCAGGGGTTTTCAACCAGTCGTCCGGGGACCACCAGCGGTCCTTCAGAGGGTTCCAGGTGGTCCCCAGGCTAAATGATGGAAAGTTGGTTAACCAGATGTAACTCAGAGCGTAAACATGAAACCAAATGGACCCGCTTTACACTCATAAGAGTTAAAATATCCATCTGAATTAGCCCAAGACTACACAACTAGAGAATGTAGAAGATGAATGGTCATTTTGGTCTGTATGTTTGACTGTTTTGTTTCTGAAATCCAGCCTGGACTTGTGGACAAAAGAAAATAAATCTTTAGTTTTGGGTCCCTGGGTCTAAAGCGTCATCAAATGGTGGCCTGTGGCTCAATCTTTGAATAAATAGTGGGCCATGGTATCAAAAAGGTTGAAAACCACTGCTCTACTTTGTCATTTACTGGTAGAACAATATCATACAAAATGTTTTTATTTTATTTTTATATACAGTAGCAATAAGAACTGGGTCTGTGATCCACGGACAGACACTTTCACCATTTCATTCCTATTTGTGGAATGTCATTATCGGTGAACATCATTAGCAAAAATAAATAATTAAAATAAAATAAAATGAAGAAAAGGGATGTTCAAAAAACATTTGTCATAACATGACATTCATGTAGTATAAAAAAAAAACATCAAAATGCTGAAAAAAAATCATACAAGGTTTCTGCCCTGACAGCAAGGATATAATAATACTACATTAAACACAGGAAATCTGGACAAGATGAAAGCAACAAAGCGCTATTTGAGGTGTGAAGGCAGCCGTAGCTTCTCTCTTCTGTTCCTCTGCCTTTCTGTTCTTCCCTCTCTCTCCCTCTCTCTGTGTGCTGGCCCAGCAGCTCTCCAGGTGGTACATTCACCCGTCCAGCTAGCAGCTCACTGCTGCGTGCACCTCAAGGTCAACGGGTTGCTGCTGGCAGGAGGAGCAGCAGCAGCACCAGTGAATGAGGCGTCGTTACAGTTTCATTACTGCTGAAATGAAAGCTGCAGCTTAACAGCCAGAGAGGAGCCATCATGGAACTATCTATCGCACGTGTACAAACGTAGTCGTCTCACGAGCGAGAGCGTGCGCGTATATACAGTACGTGCGTTGATGAGGTAAAGTAAGAGCTCTGAAGCATTTACCATTATAGGCTACTTATAAGATCTTGCGCCGTATAGCTGTGATTCCTATCAAGGTCACAGAGAGACAGAAAGCTTTCTATATAATGTGAAAAGTAAAAGACACGTCACAGCTGTCAGGAAAAGACCTGACAGTGCTTTGGCAGGCGCCCCTGACCAAACTAGTTCAAAAGTTGTATCTTGCTTGTATGTTACTCATGTTCATTTGCTGATCATATTCATATCATGAAAAAGAATGTTCATAGACCTATTTAACTTTAATCATTAAATTTGCTGTTTTCTAAGCTCCCAGAGTTATAGCTACAGAGTTTTGATAAAGTTGAACTCAAGTACTGACGCATTGATGCGTGTGTGACAGACCGGGAGAGGGGGATTGGAATACAGCAGTGGTTTTGATACCAAGGCATTATTTATTTGATACCAAGGCATTATTTATTTGATACCAAGGCATTATTTATTCTGAATTTTAGCCACGGACCACCATTTGATGTTGAGTTTAGTCTCTCAGACTCAAAGCTAAAAGATTTTCAACTTAGTGTTCACAATTACAATTAGAGATAACTGGCAAAACGTTCAAAACGTTTTACCAGTTAATTGTGTAGATTCTTGAAAAAGAAGTAATTCAGATGTTTAAATATAATTTAACTATTGAGAGTGGAAACTGAAACCAAATTGACCCGGAAGGGTACATTCGGTTTCATTTTACAATCTCAAGAGTTACATATCTATAAGGGTCCATTTAGTTACCAACCGTCCATGATTTAGCTGGGGTCCAGCTCCAAATCCTCTCAAGGACCACTGGTGGTCCCCGGACCACTGGTTGAAAACACTGGTATCCGGGAACCTGGTTATAAGGCATGGATGGTCCTGCAATAGGACAGACTGACAAACATGATGACCAGATGAGTATAGATTGTATAGAGTAGTAGATTGGATGTAAGTATACTTACAGCCAATCTACAACAATGCAATCTCAATACGCTGCAGTGTGTACTGTGCATTGTGAGCTTGTAGATTGGCTATTTTAAAAACACATGCAATGAAACTAAGTAAGTATAAATGGGGCTTAAGTCAACATGAACCCAATAGCACTGTGAGAGTCCAAGGAGAGCTACAGAGGTTACATAATGCCCCAGCGTTCATGTGTGGATGTAAGTTATCTCCCTAAAATAAAGACACGGCAATATTGTTGAGTTAGACGATTTTTTTTCTAGCCTCGTCGGTACCCCAGGCTTTTATGTTTTCGTTTCGCAGACATCCTCCTCATAACCGTAACCTGAATTTGTTTTAAATTAAAACTGAGCCCGGTCCTGTGTCTCTCCCTCCCTCTCTCCCTCAGCCTTGTCCTCACATGGCTTTTGGCCGATGTTCTGCAGCAGAGCTCTAGTTGGTACGCATGCCAAATCTCAGCTCATGGATTTACATAGAGAGAGACAGAGAGAGAGAGGCACAGAGAGAGGGAGGGAGAGAGAGAGCACACAAGGGTGGGGGGGCTGATGTGCAAGCACCTAAAATAAAATAGAAATCCAACCTACTGTGTGTGTGTGTGTGTGTGTGTGTGTGTGTGTGTGTGTGTGTGTGTGTGTGTGTGTGTGTGTGTGTGTGTGTGTTATTAGTGATGATGACCATAGCCACTACAGTATATGAGCTTCCATTTCCTTACACATGTAGGAATTGCATCCCTTTACTGTAGTGTTACTACAAACTATAAAAAGTAAAAACTATAGAAAGAAGTGTATGACTAAAATAACTTTTAAAAAAGAAGCAATTTTGTAACCCCATCCTTCGCTCGGTGCAAATAGCCTACGCTGTAATCCTTACTGCTACTCCCTCTGCCAATCTGTCCTGAACTGAGCTCATGCTTCCTTCAAAGCATGAGTGCGCAAGCAGTGTCGGCTCTAGGAGGTAGGTGGCCCTATGCAAGATTATTTTATGTGCCCCCCCCAGTATGCACTGCCACGACTGCATTAAGTGATGGTGGGGGCCACATGCTCCCAGGCCACCCTAGCCTGCATGGGAGAGGCTGGGGATACATTAAAAATAAAATAAATTTCCTCCCTGTGACATGACCCGACCCCCTTACTGGTTGAGGCCCTATGCGACCGCTTATATTGCTTATTCTTAGAACCGGCCCTGGTGAGCCGTATCTTGACAAGGGGAAGTTCCCCTGGTGGAGGGAACATGTTATTTCAACCAGTTCCTTTCCCCTCCATCAGGGGGAAGCAGTATAGAGAAGTAGACCACTGAATGATTTTTGTGAGGACATGCAAACAGGGAGAACATGCAAACTCCACACAGAAAGGACCTTTTTGTCAGAGCCACCCATAGGGTGCTACTGTATGGGTGCTGATGACGACACAGAGGAGAGAATGCGACCTTGGTGCCTGCAGTGTCTCCGGCGGGTATCGATCCCGCGGGGCCTTCTAGCTGTGAGCAGACAGCACTACCTACTGTGTGTCAAGAGGTGAACTTTCGATGTTTTATTCATATTTATTGATGCTTCCTCTCGTGCCATTTATGGAGGTGCAATTAAGTTGCAGTTAAAACGGTAGACACAATCACTCTATGCCCTTTTACAGTCTTGTTTAAGAGTGAGGAAGGAAAGATTAAAAAGTGATTGCTGTTATTGATGATTAAATTGATTGAGTTCTGTGGAGCTTGCTGAGGGAGCATCTCTGGAGACAAGCTATGGGATCTTTAAAGTCTAATTATATTTTGTCAAATGGTTTTGCAGCTTTACAGAGAAAAGAAATGACACCCCAACTGTACATTTTGTTGAGTATGCTAAGGCAGTGGTTTTCAACCTTTTTGATAAGAGCCCACTATTTATTCTGTATTTTAGGGAGAGATCACCATTTGATGTTGAGGTTAGTCTCTCTGAACTCAAAACTAAGGATTTTCAAGTTTGTGTCCACAATTTAGGAGAGATAACTGGCAAAACGTTGGTCAAAATAACAATTCTTCTACAGTTGTACATGTTCTAATGTAGATTCTTGAAAATGAAGTAATTCAGATGTTTAAATATAATTTAACTCTTGAGAGAGTAACATGATACCAAATGGACCCATAAGGGTCCATTTGGTATCATTTTACGATCTCAAGAGTTGCAGATCTACAACAGTATGTTTTACAGCAGGCGATGGACAAACAACATTGGCCGGCATCCATTATTTGTCTATGAGAGCCGACGATTCCAGCGATAGCAGCAGAACGGGCAACGGTCGAAAAGATAAATATAATTGAGCTTTTAGGCCGATAGTCGGCCGGTTTGGGCTACAGCCAATGAGATTCAAGCGTCGCCTGCATCGCCCAGTCTTTGTCGGCGCCTGTTAAAATGTACTGTGTGGTTCCAATTGGTTACCAACTGACCATCGTTTAGCTGGGGACCAGCTTCTCAGGGACCACTGGTTGAAAACCACTGTGCTAAGGAATCAAATGATGCGTAGCTTGCAGTTAGTTCATCAGATGTACTCACAGCGTTGTTAATATACTGCATTGTTCATTCATTCAGTCAAGTTGTATTTATTGTATTTAATTAAAGTAATTAAGTAATTAAACTTATTTTCTCCATGGTTGAGAATACAATATTTAAAACAACAAACATCACAATACATCAGAAGGAAATGAAGGGTATATGAAATACATACGGTGTGAAAATGAAAGCCAAGACAAAATTGTAAACAATGAAAAATAGTTAGATATTATGGGAATCTGTATTCTTGCCATTGTGAGTGCAGTCAATGCTACCGTATGTGAAACCCACATGTCATATGCTGGGGTGATCAGCTGACCAATCAGGTGAGGTATTTAAGCTCCTTCTGCTACTGTATTTGTCCCTGGTTGTTTATGCAATGTTTGCTCCCACTGCCCCCCAGTACCACCTGTGGGCTCTGCTATTTCTGTTCCCCATATGGGGGGTTGCTATTCTATATCAGAGAAGGGGCAATTCATAAAATAAATATTATACTACACAGTCCTATACCCGTTGTGTAATATATGATCTATTCTGGATGTATAGGCCTAGATGACATTGATTGGGACTTTTGATGTTGGAAAGCTGGATAGAACTTTATGTTATAGACACTATTTATTCAGAAGTGTAGCTTCGGAGGACAACCATTTGATGTTGAGTTTAATCTGTCAGACCCACAATCAAGGATTTTCAGGTTTTTGTCCACAATTTAGGAGAGATGGCAAAATGTTGGTCAAAATAACAATTATTGTACATTTTATAATTGTTGAAAATGAATTATAAAATGGACCCCATAAGGGTCCATTTGGTTTCATTTTAACTATTTGAAGAGTTACAAATCTATAAGGGTCCATTTGGTTATCAACTGACCATTTAGCATTTAGCTGTATGTGGACCACCTGGAATCATGTCAGGGACCACTGGTGGTCCCTGGACCACCTGTTGAAACCTCTCTGCTGAATGGAATTGCAAAAAACCCTGAAGGTCATTACAATTAATATGAATATTAATTGTATGAATATTAATTAACATGAATATTAATTGTAAGGGATGTGTTCCAGCACGCCTGCCGTGTTCCTGTGGGTTTGCAAGTTTGGGGGACCCCCAGAGACGAAGTTGTAGACGACCCGGACCGTCGCACGTACACAGATGCACAGGCGTAAATGTGGCGTTTGAATAATAACTTTGGAGAGGACTGGATGCCGTGGGCTGCCGCGCGTTAATATCCAGGCGTTGCAGTGTAGTGGTAGTAGAAAGAAGTTGTAGGGCACCCGGACCGTAGTAGCGCGTGTCACCGCGCCGTGCCGAGAGAATAGCAATATTGGTCAGTCGCCTTTACTCGCCTAGCAGGCGGAACAGCGGTTGCAGTGTAGTGGTAGTAGAAATAAGTTGTTGGCGACTCGCACCGCGCCGTGCCGAGAGAACGTTGCCTGTGTGGATCATATAGTTGGTGTGGATCAGTCGGCAGTCGCCTGGAAGGCGAAACAGCGAGAGCAGAGAACACTGTACCCAGCGCCAATGGCTGTACCCGTAAGGGGAGGTGATACAGCAAACTGTGACCACAATAAATGTGTCTCCGTGACACGTGATGTTACGCATGATGTTTTTTTTTTATCTGTATCCGGTGACACGTCATATGCGCGAAGATTAGTTTTTGACACAAAAGTATTAAAATTAAAATGATGGGTATAATATTTTGTGCTTCTAAGCCGCGCATATTGATGCTGGATGACAGGGCTGCGTGACTCGAGGTTCATTTAGGTTGTCCGTGCGCCGTGGCGTTGCGCAAATGGAGACAAATGACACAGTAGGCCTACATTGCACAGGATGTAACAGACAGACACGCTTGCTTGAATTATATAGAGAAATATATATGATATTACACACTCATGAGATAAATATTTCTTCAATATATTTGTGAGTTATCGGGTTGATTTTAAAAACAAACTTAATGAAAAGGGCTCTCTGTTCATGAAGAATTCCAACAAAATGATGAATCAGTAAAAGACCGGTCAGTTGTAACTTCTAGAGCTATTTCAAGGCAGTCCACCAAAGCACATCAAAACAGGTTACTTTTCACATAAGTGCTTTAAACTTTGTCAAAAATCAAGTAAAAACTTTCATAAGTTCACAAACAACTATGAAGTCACAAATGCAACCAGATCAACTTAACTTTGCTTTTGGCTTTTGTTGAACCATGGCCCTCGATGGAAGCGTGAACTGTGGACAGATTAGTAAAAGGGGACCCTTTCCTGACAAGAAATGACAAAAAAGCAAGACAAAGTTTTTAACACAGAGGAATCCTACTTGTGCCATCGCAAAGCAATGCAGTACATTTCTTTCTTTATTTCAATATGGGCATTTAGCAGACAGAAAAGCATGGCAATATATCATATATTGTAGATACAAAAAGTAATCATGAATCAAAGATAAGCTAAGAACATAACAGTGGAAAATCTTCAGTTTGTGTATAGTCTATGCATACTATGCATATACTGTGAATGAGTCAGTTGGATGAGGGATTGCTCGAAGTTCCAACACTTGGGTTAACGGAACAGAGCTTCCAACCTAATCAAACATTCACACTCACACTTACTTGTCCAAAGCCATTGAAAAGAGTACAGAGGGAATCCAGTCTCACTTTTATAGGGGAAGTACCCAAATTGGGCTGTACCACCTCGACAGAGAGGATAGATGGGTGCATGGGTTTAGTGTGATTGACCCTTAATATTCATTTATATCTCTAAATTATTTTCCAGGCCTGATGGTTCTATACTTTGTCTCAGGGCTTGACACTAACACTTGCCCACTTGCCCGGGGCAAGTAAAAAAAATGGTGGGGCAAGTGAAGACTGCTACCTGGTTGCCCGATCGGGCAAGTGTGCAACATAGTGCACTATAACACAACACAAGATAAATTTGTCTTGAAGGCGGTCATTGCACTCTGCCTCTGTGTCTTTCCCTGCTTTCTAGCTATCCACAAATCCAGGCTGGATTTGGGAAACAAAACAGGCAAATTAACACATCAAAATGACTAATTAAGATGATGAATTTTAACTCTTGAGAGTGTAAAAATGATTTTTACATTCTCAAGAGTTACATCTGGTTAACCAACTTAACTGGGGACCACCTGGAACCTGGGGGGCAAGTGACCATGACCCGAGGGCAAGTAGAACCTGACTTGCACTTGCCCGATGGGCAAGTGCCTCGAAGACCTTAGTGTCAACCCCTGTGTCTTATTAAATGGTTTAAGTAAATGGGAAATGTGTTCCTTGTTGGCATGCATCAGATATGCCTAGGTACAATACAGGTACAATATTGAGTTTACCTGAGTTTGAGTAAGATGGTAGAGGCCTCCCTAGAGAGCACCCCCCCACCCCCCAGACAGTGTGCGCTACTGCGCAAATGGTTGCAGTGAGTGGGTGCATAGGACTACGGCGGGGAGGAAAATGAAGTGGACGAAGGCGGTGGCACAGGTCAACTACATTTATGCATTATCAGCTAGCAGCAGAGAGTTAATGTATCCTACGTTTGATATTAACCTTGGCCTAAAAAATATCGTCTAACCTCAATGAGTGATCGAGGCATCAGATGCAAACAAATCACTCAGTTCCATACAGTATATGGACATGATGTCACTGTACAATGACCCTGCATTCACCTACAAATAAACCCAGCAGTGGTGGGCGAACGCATGCAAGGCTTGTTGAGAGCAGCTTGTTCAAGGACACTCTGTTTGCGATGCCAGGATGAGCCGGGCTCGAACCCTGGGAAATGACCTCCTGAAGCACCCCGATAGACATGAGCAGCGCAGCCAGCACACCTCCTCCTGCTTCAGCCATCTGTATCCCTGTGCCAACAGCCCTGACCTCCAAGAGCACTTTTTACCCTCTGATGTCGTATCGTGGAGACTATACAGTTGCCCATGGGGTCAAATGACTGACCTCAGTCAGCAGGGCTGACAGATGGTGGCAGCAGTCTCTTCAATATGGTCCAGTCTATAGCCTTACAGTGCTTAGCATTTTTTTGCTGCAGTTTTCGGGGCTGAATGGAGGCTGTTGCCAAGTCTCCTGCAGAATCCTGCAAAATACATTCCCCCAGCAAGGGATGGCATTGTTCCAGAAGAGTTTTCTTTACTCACTGCTAACTTCAGCGAAAATATTATCCAAACTTTCATGATGGCAGGCAGAAAACTTGTATCTCCACATTTCTACTTTCTTTTTCTTTTATGTAAAAACTAGTTACAGTTAGCAATGAGGATATTCTAATTAATCTAATATATTTACGGTATTAGTGAAGTTGTCCTGACATGGCAGACTATAGTAATTTCACACTTAATTTCTAGTGCAACCCCAAAGTCTTTAGGGCGACTTGTCCCACAGATTTCTTAACACACACTTACTGTATGTCAAATCGACCGGGTTCATTTGGAATGGTGTGCTCTTATTTTACTAAGAGATGGCAGTTTAATTGATATTAGTTTATTCAGGTTTAGTTTTTTTTTTTTTAATAAATACCAAAGTTAGTACAAGTACATTGGTCAGCCTCATGTTGGCACTATAACGTTCTGCCAAATACATTTTGCCATCTGGAACATACTTTAGAATCCATACGTGTAGTACAGTAGCATCTTTATCCAAGCACATCATCCTGTTATGGTAAGTTTACAGTTGCAGTATTTTGCACGTTATTTATTCCAATGGTCATGAATTAAATTCAAGTCAATTTGAACACTACCTACAGTGTATGCTTGGATATCTTGAAACGTGTATTACTGCCGTTAAGGCACTACACCTGCTCAAGTTGTTGAATATACTTTTGATCTAAAAATTTACATTTTTACAAGTTAAAGAACTTAATTCAAAAATATGTTTTGGGGGGATATATGTTCATATAATGAATGTACAAGTTCTAGACATTCTAATAATCACAAAACAAATATTGCAGTCTTTTTACATACTTTTATAAGGGTTAGAGTCTAAAGTTCAAAAATCATCAAAAATCATCAAAGTGCAGAGATTAATTAAGAGGCTAATTGCAGCCTATGGGGGGGGGGGGGGGGGTACTGTTATGCAAATATCACCAATTGCAATGAAATTCTAAACAATCAACATCAACCATGATATTTATGTGAAAAAATAACAAAAAAATAATGATAACATTTTTTAAATAATTAAAGGGTTAATGTTGCTAAAAAGCAACATTGGGCCTTCTAGAGGAAGAAGATAGGCTGCCCGCACACTTAAGCTCCATAACTTTTATTATGGTGACAGGATTCAACATTTGAATCAGGAAATGTATGGAGCTTAAGCACAGAGTGTGGACATCCTATCTTCTTTTAGTATGTACAGTATATTTTTGTTCAGCACCTGTCAGTATGTTTAAGATGTGTGTGCTGTTCTATTGGATGCTTTCTCTTTATTATTATGCTGTTGTTGTGACTGCCATAAATTGCTATTTTTTCAGATTATATTTTTGTTCTTTATTTTATTATTTATTATGTCATTTATTTGTCTCTGAACTGACTTTTACATGTTATTTCAGTTAACGGAAGTACCGGTAGTAATTATCTTGATTGTTGCAGAACCTCTAAATAGAAAGTTTAAAAGTAAGACACACAAAAATGTGTAATCCCCAACTTGTGTGAAGTGTTTCGGAATTTTGGCGTCTAATAGGACATGGTTTGAATATTGTGTAAATTCTATCTCAGAAAGGTAACAGATCTACTGTTAAATCATACTGTAGACATTCTTTATTCAGTTATTTGACATATTGTAGGATATTTACACAAGTTATCTATCTATTCTAGTTATGTAGCCATCTTAAGCACTACTGTAAAAGTCTCGACATTTACAAAAGAAATCGTTGTTTTTACAATGAAGCTAGCATTTATGTATGAGTGCTCTTTATATTTATTATGTCTGTAGAAATTTAATTCAGTATGTTTGACTCTCAAATCTGAGCTTAGTGAAATAAGTACCGCTTGCTACTGTGAAGGTGACAATATTTTCTTGGTTGGTACTGTGCAGTTATTGTACATACTTTTCCCATTCTAGTGCCTGGCTGACTGGGGTGGGACAACATCTTATTTTCATGAAATTCATTATACAAGATATACTGTAGCCGCCTACAGTGCAATGCACAGGGTGCATGTCTACATTAATAAATCATACACTGTAGTACATCCTTGTTCAGTAAAAATGTTGACAGGAATATTGACTGGATGAAATAAGCAAGTCAAATAACGCTTCAAGGACACACTTACTGTATAATACTCAGGTTGTCATCGCAAAAGACAAATGCTTGAATTAACTTACCTGGTAAAATAAGAAAAGAAATAAATAAAACTCCGGGGAACCTGGAAAAGCAAACTCTTCATGATCTAGAATCTATTCTGAAACTGTGAATCAGTATAAGGTTCAACCCTCCTGAAAAACATACAGAGGTTTTTTCAATGGATTCTGGTAGTACTGGGCATGCTTTACTAAAAGTCTAAAATCTAGAATGACTGGCCTATTCAGTAAAGATATTCATAGCAATCATGTCAATTGTGTATTCAGAGGATTAATAACAATAATAACAATAATTTTTATTTAATGCTTTTATAAGCATACAATCATGGACACACACACACACACACACGCACACGCACACACACACACACACAAAATGTTAACTATGATGTTGTATGATGAAAAACAAAACAGTGCTTAAAGGGATATTCCACTTAAAAAAAAAAAAAAACTTTGGCTCATTTTATGGTCTACTCGGTCTCATGTGAACACCCCAGGCGGTTTATAAGTTACTCCATTCAGTATTTAGATATTTGAAGTTCATTTCAGCATATCCGCATCCTTCCTATACAAACCATGATAGATTATTCGAAAACGACCCATCATTTTTCTGTTGATTGATATTGTCCTCCTAATACGTGAGAGGGCCATGGAATTTCATTTACAGTTTTCATTTATTTTTCAAATATTGTTAAGTCATTTAACTTAATTTAGGGACTTACAGGGATAGTCCAGATTTTTGGAACTTAAGTTGTATGAAATAGCTTACTGTCCATTAATATATTGGTGCCAACAGCATTAACTGATGTCCAGAGTCCAGCGGTGGGAGTTCAGCTCTGGTTTTGTTCAATATCAAATAGTTCCGGTCATTTTGTCGAATTTGTGCAATTTGAATCCATAAAACTGATGTCATTTGTATTGTTTTTTTTTTTTTTCTTTTCTTCTTCTAAAATGTATGACCTCCTTTGTTCATCTTTGATCCCTCTATCACACGGAACTACTTTTTGGGCGTAGTGATATACAGACACACAGAAACATAGTCCCCTGTGATAAATGAACAAAGGATGTGGTAATATTCTAGAAATGTGTCAACAATACAAATTATGAAGTTTTTTGTATTCATTTACTTTTTCTATGTGGCGCACAGTGATCCCACAAAATGACTGAAACTACTTCATATTTGACCAAAAGAACTCCCACCATGGGACACTGTCAATCAATTAATACAGTTGACACCGCTATATTAATGACAAATATTTCATACGGCTTAAATTTACAAAATCTGAACTACAATTACAAAGCCTTTTTTTCAAATTAACTAATTGTTAATTAATCGTTAAATTAATAGTGCTTTAAACTTTACCCCTTGACTTGGGAAACTCTGACCGCCCCTAGCATTACAAACATCACAGGCCCCATGATATTTCTGCTACACCAGCAATGCAACAGGTAGTGACCTATACAATTTTGTGCCTGAGCCTTCGCTATACTGCCAAGCGCACAGGGATCCCTCATTTCCTGCATGTTGTGTGCACTACAGCAGCCATCGGGCTTGCGATAAATTTTGGTCCACTAACTATGTTTGCATCTCTCTTTGGGTATGCATTTATAGTTTTAATTTAACAGATGGCCCGGCATACTGGCCAGTGGCCATACATTGTAGGCTGGGACATTAATTCACCCGTCTTATCAACGCAGAATATACTGTTATACACTTGACTCGACGCAGTGTTGAATGAGGAAGATGCAGGCGCAACATGGTTTACGACACAGGAACGAAGCGAGACACATCTACTTTATAATATGCACCAGGGGTGGATGTAACATTTCCCAATTGGGGGAGCAGGAGAAAATGGTATGGCTGCGGCTTCATGAAGCCGTTACAGGACTTTTATTAGGCAATTGAGCATCAATAATAACAACAGTTGTTGAAGTTGCAACAGACACGCAGCATGCATAAAGCTAAAGGTCTGAGTCAGAGAGTTTTCTGTTTTCAATGATGCTGTTGGTTTAGTGGTGTCACAACTGGCTAGTTAGTTAGTAGCAGTAGTAGTGTTTCACATCATTTTAGATATAAGCACTTTCATTTTTGAAATATCTTGGTTTGTTTTGCATGGCATCATGTTTGGTGGACCAGTCAGGGCATTTAGGGGGGGAATCCCCCCCCACGCCCATGCCTAGATTCGCCCCTGATATGCACAGAGTCAGGTTATGCCCTCATGAAAAAACACTGCTGAATAACTACAGTACTCATTCAATAGTGTTTTCACTATTGCGATTGAGTAGTGATTTTGTAGCGATTTGTGTAGTATTTGGTAGAGAAATGGCTCGTTTCACTACTTAATCACTACTGATATTACTACTGTACATAATTCCTATTCAAATCATCACCTGGCTGCTACTTAACTACTTCAGCCTCACTATGGCTTTTCGGAAATTATTGTTGAATTACTACACAATGCTTACACATTTACTGCTGTATCTTTACGCAGTCCCTATAGAAAATATTTATGTAGTGTTTTCACTTCCTATACTTTTGGTTAACAAAAAGTAATTTATTAGTGATTCAGTGAAACGGGCCATTTCTCTACCAAATAGGCTCTACCAAATCACTACAAAATCACTACTCTATCGCAATAGTAAAAACACTATTGAATGAGTTTTGACTCAATAGTGTTTTTTCATGAGGGTAGGCCTGGGAACTGAACGTGCATTCAAACTGGAAGATATTTGTTTGTTAGGAAAAAAAAGAAAACAAAAAGAATGTCCAACTTTGCTCCAGCAACAGCCCACCCCACACGGTCTGACCACGGACCCATCTCTCACAACATGCGTTGGATTATGATGGATATAATAATCATTTTGTGGTCTCGATTCTCTGGAAACACGAGCACACATATGACATGTTGAGCTTGTGGATCGTCTATTTACAGCGTTTCTAATCCCCTTTCCAGTGGCGTCATGATGTCCACATAAACTTTTACTTTAATGCAACAAAATTAATTATCACCACTTTCCTGTGCACCTTGCTTTGCTACAACTGCTTCCCATTTTCCCACGATCAATTATCCTCACGACTACATTCAAGCAATAATTCATCAAAATACTTACATCATTGTTATTGATACTAAATCACTGTACATTTGGAGTTCATTATTTACAGTACAACGGGTAAGGTCCTAGTAAATGGGTAGAATTCTCGAATGCTATAGTGTAGCCAGTTATTGTGTAAGGCTTCTCATTGGCTGCCTTGCATCCAATCAGTTCTAGGGCGTGGTGTGTAGGCCAAAAGCCTACACCACCAGACCTGGACCTGGGCTTACCAAATCATTATCCATAATAATTAAAACCTGCAATTCAAAAAGTCCAGAAATCGCCTGACCCCCCAATTAAAATGTTACTGTACTCTCCTGCTTTCTTCAGTTGAAGCTCTGGTTTCAATTATTATGAGTAATTATTTGGTAAGCCCAGGTCGGGTGGTATAGGCTTTTGGCATACCACAAGGCCCCAGACCTGATTTGCTGCCATGCAACCAATGAGCACAGCCCCAGACCTGATTTGCTGCCATGCAGCCAATGAGAAGACTTACACTATACCTGGCTACACCATAGCGTCGAGAATATAGCCAATATAATTTAGAATGAATCAAAATGATCAGTAATGACCAAAGTCCAGACAATGTGCCCCAAAATGTACAGTAGTAGCACAACCTGAGAGAAAAACTTTACTTTACTCACAACCTCAGTGTCTGTGAGACAGCTCAGGTTTGACAGGCAGCAGTGCATCATGTCTTTGCTGTTAGATGGAAACCTTGTATAGGCACCAGTACTATAACCAGTACTTTTCAGGAAATGGGGAAAAAGAACATGTGTTCCAACCTCCAATGTACTGTATCCAGTGTAGTTATAAATTAGTTAAAGCTCCAATCAATATCTTTCATAGATAAATACTTATACTGTAGAACCCACAGACACCATCGCCAAAAAGAAGAAAAGGAAACCAGGCAGAAATCCTAGTTCAGCAAATGTTCTACAAATTGCTGATGCTGTCATATGCCAAAAACATTAAAAAACAAAAAAACAATTTTGCCCAAAAGCAACAATATGGTGAGTAATCAGGCTATTTCCCATTTAAAACCTAAATGAATTAGATCAAATCCAAATCCAATACGTTGTATGCTCTGCAGCATACAGTGTGTGCATGCCATGCATATGTCTTTCTTTTAAAGGTTTATAAATTCGTGTTTCTCAGTTGTCAATCTGGCACTCAAATGTTGGCTATGGAATGTTCCGATCTCATCTGATAGGGAGCATCGAGATGAATCATATGTTATCCAACATAATCGTTGGATACATATTATTATACACTCACTATAATGACATAGTGAGCGTTACCACTTAATGGTCACAGCGTGGTGTTAAGTGCCACGCCACTCGTGAATCACCGCTTTAAAGGCAATTATCTACCAAGTTTTACAGCATCTGCACCTGCGTGCGGGTGTGCGGCGGCTGCGCGCGTGTGTGACTGTTGACACATTGGTGGCATTAGACTCTCAGATTAATGAGGTTAGTGTGTTGGTTAATCTGCCGGCGCGATGTGACGGGATAATCCTCAAGCTCTTTAGACTGGCCTTACTGTAAGCCTGAGTCACTGAGGACAACAGACACACGCATGCACAGACTCATGCATGCACACACACACACACACACACACACGTGCACGCATGCAGCATCGCAAAAGTCACACAACATACGATTTGCAGAGACAGAGACACAGAGACACACATTCAGGCATTTACATACTATAGACCTACTTGTTTAAACACTTACAACACTCCCTTATAGTCTAAGACAGCACAGTGAATACAACACAGCTTCACCCTCACAATTACTGGCGTCTCACACCGGAAATAGCCGATCTACAAGCTCTGTGCTTGCAGAGCGGCTTGTAGACCAACCCCAGCGGTCTGTACTAGTAGATCGGTAGTAGATTTTCAGTAGTAGATTTTCAGTGTGATAGGCAGGGTGGGGTGAAGTCTGAATCAGGCTTCACAGCAAGCGGACAGCTTGACACAGTGCTCCACACAAACGTACTGTATTAAGTGCACCTCTGGACTGGACAGAGAACAGCGGCAGCATTGAACCTGATGGAGCTACAATACGCCGGAATGCACTAATCTGTTTAAAGTGTGACGTAAATGTAAGCCAGGTGTCCGTACGACGCCGAGGAGAAGGAAAACCACGTGGCGCAGCAGCGCTGTACGCCATCTTGTCTCCCACCCACTACACTACATGAGGAGACCCACTGCAGTCAGCAGCACTGCAACCAGCCAACACACACACACACACACACACACACATCGAGCGGAGCCTTCCAATCGAGTGGGATTATTGATGCGTGTGTGTGTGTGTGTGTGTGTGTGTGTTGCTTCCCGTGGACTGCAGCGCGTGCACGCAGCCGAGTCCTACAGGGAGTGGCAGAGAGGGCTGCAGAACGGCGACAGTAAACTCAACACTCCGTGTCAGAACCCAAGCCGCTCCCCGCACACCACAAAGAAGAAGAAGAAGAGACGGCCGCCGGGCCTGGCTGGCTGGCTGGCTGGTGCGTCCTTATCTCTGCCAACTTCACCATTTTATTAAAGTTCATTCGATGCCCCGTTTCACTGCACATGCCGCGCCAGTCAATCAACTTATCTATCAATTATTTACCGCCAATAGCTGACTTCCAAAAAAAAAGCTACAGATGGCAGAGCAAAGCGCGGCGGCGTTTAGTTGCGGCTTCACAATGTGCCATCCAACCTCCCAACGCCTCTGTTGGGTGTGACCCTGCAGCAGACCAGCACAGTGAACACACACACACACGCACACACACACACACACACACACACACACACACACACACACACACACACACACACACACACACACACACACCTGTCCAGCCCCACAGTACACAGACTCCTTTGTTTCTGTCCACGTATCTGTCTTCTGTTCCACCTCTAGAATGCGCTGGGGCCACCTTAAGAGGACCACCTTAAAACCAGCCACCTGTCTGTCCTCGCCTGCCTCTGCCGGTGTGCCTCTCTGTCCCCCACCAGTACCTGTCTGTCTGTCCCCCACTAGTACCTGTCTGTCTGTCTGTCTGTCTGTCTGTCTGTCCCCCACCAGTACCAGTACCTGTCGCTCTGACGCCCTCCAGTACCTGTCTGTCTGTCCCCCACCAGTACCTGTCTGTCTGTCCGACTCCAGTACCTGTCTGTCTGTCCCCCACCAGTACCTGTCTGTCTGTCCGACTCCAGTACCTGTCTGTCTGTCCCCCACCAGTACCTGTCTGTCTGTCCGACTCCAGTACCTGTCTGTCTCTCTCCCAGTACCTGTCTCTCTGTCCTGACCTCCATGCAGTCGTTTTAAACCTTTTTGACACCATGGCCCACTATTTATTCAGAATTTGATCCACGGACCACCATTTGATAACATTTTAGCCCCATAGACCCCAACAATTCCAGGCTGTTGTCCACAATTCCAGGCTGGATTTGGGAAGCAAAACAGTCAAACAGAAAGATCAAAAAATTACCATTAATCTTCTAATTCTCTAGTTGTGTAGACTTGGGCTAATTCAGATGATGAATATTTTAACTCTTGAGAGTGTAAACATGAAACTTTGCATCATTTAGCCTGGGGACCACCTGGAACCCTCTCAAGGACGACCGGTGGTCCCTGGACCACTGGTTGAAAACCTCTGTTCTATTGGGGAGTGTTTGCAGCGAGCACAGTACTGTAACAATGGAGACTGAGCCCTGGTGTCTTCACCCATACTGTAGCCACCGACCTCACCAACAGCACAGTCCCTCTCTGTAGAAACCATATGAGGATGCCCTAAGACTTCAGTTCAGGTGGCAAAAGGAAATGAGGCACAAACGTGATAATAGTAATAAGCCAAGCTCACGAAAATGTCACTGAATACCGTCTGCCTTGAATCTGTTACTACACAGTATGTAGCTAATGCTACAAACCTGCAGGATATTCCTGATGGAACATTACTAGTAGCGGTGGGCTACAGTAGTAGGGAATAAATATACGTTATAGGCCTAGTCATGACTCATGTCATCATTCATATCAGTGTTCATCTGTACACATGGATGACTCATCACGGGAGAGAGAGAGGCGTTGTGGAATACAATTTAGGTGGCGTTCGTCGTAGCACACTGGAATAACAGGAGGTGAGAGAGGCCTAGCACAAGGCAGACATCAATCAGCTGAACGATGCGATACAACTCAACCTGTTAAACCCTCTAGGCCTACCTGGGCATTATGCGGCCCGGGGGCCAAATGCGGCCCTTTGGCAGACTCTGACCGGCCCAGGGACCACCAGTGGTCCTTGACAGAGTTCCAAGTTAAATATGGAAAGTTGGTTAACCAGATGTAACTCTTTGAGAGCGTATAAATGAAACCAAATGGACCCTTGCGGGTCCATTTGGTTTCATTTTTACACTCTCAAGAGTTAAAATATTCATCATCTGAATTAGCCCAAAGTATACACATTCAATCAGAAAATGTAAGAGAATGGTCATTTTTGTTATGATCATTTTTGTACAGTGGTCATTTGTTTCCCAAATCCAGCCTGGAATTGTGGACAAAAACAAAAGAAAACTCAAATACTGAATAAATAGTGGGCCCTGGTGTCCAAATGGTTTGTCTTACTCTTACTTTTATCTTGAAATTAAATTAATATTACGCAGACTTTAGTTCAGCCTTTAGTCGTGGCCCTCCACAATACTTTATGTATCTCATTTGGCCCCTTGGGAAAAATAATTGCCCACCCCTGCTCTAGGCCTAGTAAACAGCAGGACCTGAGCTGGCTCTGTGTACGTGGAGCCACTTTTTTGTGTACATCGCATCTACTGTACATCTTCGTCAAATGACACCCCCCACACACCCACCCCTCGTCCTCCCCCATATGGATGCTGTGGCTGAAGTGGGACAAACAGAGCTGAACAGAAACAATGCTAGGACAGCACATGTGGACTAGCTGCCACAGACTGATGCCTCATGCTGAAGATAGGGCTTAGTTGGCAATGAAATGTCCATGATGTACGCTGAATGCATCCAGTTAGTTCACAGGCTCAGGTGTTAAGGCTTCTTTTTCATGCTACACATGTATAAATATACCAGATCCCTGTCAGGAGGACTGTCATCATCATGTGTGATCTATGACAGTGTTTTGTCAGCTCACAAATGAAACAATGGGTGCTAAAACAATCGCTCTCTGGACATCACATTGCTGCATGGCTTGTCTGTGAGAATGTAATATACATTCTCAGCATACAGAAGGTGCATTCACTCGGATACCTGTTGATGATGAAAGAGTGACGGACGGACACTTTGTCGGTCCGACTGGAAGACAAGATTGTCGATGCCGGTCATGTTCGAGAAAAAAAGCGAGGCTTGCACACCGATGAAGAGGAGCCAGGCTTCGCCGACGAGGGGTTTTGTGAGGTCAGGCACAAACGTACCGAGCTGTCATGGTCACGCTCTCCACAGTGCTTTGTGCTGCCCTCAAAGACACGAAAACGACCCACGAACAGACGCAGAGCGAGGATCGCTCTGCAGCCGGGTGAACAAGGAGACCAAACAAAGGAATACAATGTTGTAGTCGCAGCGCACGCAGGTTTTAAAACATCGGCGACTACGATTCTGGTGCTTCGAGATAATACAGTATAGCATCAGCCTTAGCTATATGACTAGACACTGAAGCATTTAGTAAAGAAAAAAACAACTAAACCCGATTGTTATCTGCAGTGGGCATTATAAAGCGGATTCAAGGCTACCAGTGGTCAAGACTGATGCCATGATATCATATTATCCATCTATTCTCTACTTATCCCCTGACCAGTAGTCTTTCCTGGGTGTGATTGTCGCTATGTGTCTTTGGACAAGCTGCTACACGCTCTTCCATGGGAAACACACTGATGTGTTGAGGGAACATCAGGAGGCGATGGCAGACAACGGGAAGACAGTCGCTATAGCTCCGTTATGTGTCGATCACGTGGCCACCTGTCTGTCCATCATTCAGATAGAGAGAGAGAGAGACAGAGAGGAGTGAGACAGGGACGTCCGTGCACCCCTCACAGCTCCCGAGAGCCTAACCCGTGGACATGAGTGCACAACGTCACAAGTTAGGGTCTCAGGGACGGGGAGAGACACTGTCCTCGTACAGATCACACACACGCCGCCCGACGCCGCCCGACGCCGCCCGTCCTCTGTGTCTTTTGTTCCCTTCTGCTTTTCTGTCTGCATGGGGGTCACTTTGTCCAAAACTGTTGCAATGAAGAACGGCAAGACGGTGGGGGGGAAAAAAAGAATCATTTTCGTTTTCTCATCATTGCATGTGAAGGAAAAAAAATAGAAAAAAAAATGACTGCCGTGTCACAGATTGACCCCTGGGGGTGCAACATCAATCGCTATACGATGCAGACCGTATCCACGGCAACGGCATACTGCCTCCCAACGCCATGTGGAAGTGAACATACAACAAGTCAAACCAGACACAACATTAGCCACCTGCCCAACCCCCCACCCCCCAACCATGAGCCCTAGCCAAGCAGCCCCCCACAACACCCCCACCCCCACCAGCAGCAGCACCAGCACCAGCACCCAGACGTCTCTCTCTGTGTGTCTCCCTCTACCTTTCTTTCTCTCTCCTCTCCCTCGTCGTCCACATGCACACAAAAGCAAATACGGCACGTTGAAACGACAAAAAACAAAACCCCTATATGCCGTCGTCAGGTAGCTGGAGATACTAAATCCCCCTCCAGCCGACAACACCATCAGTCGTCGCAGCATCCAGATCGGGGTGGAGGGATCATTCGTCTTCCGACATTCATTAGCAACGAACAAAAGCAGCACGCGGAACGAGTCGCCGGCATCCATTACTGCGCTGAAATCTGAATTTGTAGCACCGCGCGGGGTATAACCAAATGCAATAAGTGAAAAACAGGACCAGATCTCTCTCTCTCTCTCTCTCTCTCTGTGTTTGCGTTTCTGGCCAGAGCAGCTTGCATTTTGACTCGAGGTGTGTGTGTGTGTGCGCGTGTGTGTGAGTGTCCATCCCGGTCCATCAGCGTTAAGAGGAGGCAGTGCAGAGAGAGCGGCTAGACGCTATAGGACTCTATGAGGCCAGCGGCCGCTTCTAGTGCAGTGGTCTGGAGGCTGGGGGATCACGGCGAGGACTGAGGGGAGTGCTCTCTCCTCCGTAATCGACTCAGCCACCCTGGGTTTTTGGTCCTGAAACCGGGACCACCGCAACCCCCACCCCCCCAAAACCCCCACCACCACCCCACGCCACGCCACGCCACTCCACTCCACACATCCTTACATCCTTACATCCTTCATGCCTGCCTGCTCGGGGATAGAGAACATTTAAAGTGAAGAAAACAAGAGAGGAAAAAGAAGGAAAAGACTCAGATCTTTAAACTTACTGAATCTGTACGAGGTTCCGGATGATGGGAAGCTGCACACAAGGTGTGTGAAGGGAAGGTTTAGACCCAGACAGACAGACAGACCAGACAGACATGATAGGGAGAAATAAACCGTAGCAGATGAACGGAAATAACGGAAAGCGATGGGTGAGGATGGGTGGCAGGTCTGACACGGAATGGACCATGTGCACACACACACACACACACTCTCTCTCTCTCTCGCTTCCATACACACAACATACAGGACATTCAGCAAGAGCGATCGAGGCTTCCGGAGAGGGAGGAGAGGATTGCAATTCAGACAAAACGAAAGAGAAGAGAAGAGAAGAGAAGAGAAGAGAAGAGAAGAGAAGAGAAGAGAAGAGAAGAGAAGAGAAGAGAAGAGAAGAGAAGAGAAGAGAAGAGAAGAGAAGAGAAGAGAAGAGAATGCAGTCGGCAGCGGCAGCAGCAGCAGCAGCGCCACAGAGACATACCAGGCTGGTGCCTCACGGAGGACAGAGAGACGGGAATGCACGCACACACCCGCACGCATGCACGCGCAGATGGGCAGACGGCGCACGTGCACATGCACATGCACTCGCATACACACACACATGAACACACACGCGGCGGCGGTCTGCTTGGCGTCTTGCCTTTTGCTGCTTCACACTTACTCGTACGAAGACTCGATATGCTGCAGGTTGTCGTCGGCGAAGCAAAGGAAAATCTACCTGTTCAAACGTCTGCACGTCTACAGGTCCCTGTGTCTGTCTGTCTGTCTGTCTGTCTGTCTGTCTGTCTGTCTGTCTGTCTGTCCGTCCGTTTGCCTGTCAGGGCATCCGTGTTGATCCACAAAGAGTCAAGGTGTCGTTAAAAAGGCATAGATATGCTTCCATTCATTGGCTTCACAGCTGTAATTGCTTACAGCCCAGAGGCCTGTACTCTCGTCTCGATCAGTGCAGAGGACAGAGAGAAAGGGAGAAAGAGGAGGGAGGGAAAGATATGAGGGGGTCTGTGCATGTGTGTGCGTAATGGGGGGCGCGTGGGGAGGGGATGGGGGGCACAGGAACAGTGAAAGAGTCGTCCAACAATGTCATGTATGTATTTGATCTCGGGGATCCATCCGTCCATCCGTCAAATAATAAATCCTTCTGTCCGGCCCCCGTTTTCTCCCCTGTCGTTTTCCTCCTATAGCGTAGCGTCTCATCCACTAGTGTCTCGTCCATTCCATTCTTCCATCTCTCTCTCTCTCTCTCTCTCTCTCTCTCTCTAATCTCCGCCTCTTGGACATGCCCTACATCATTACGACTATCCTTCCAAAGGAGATCGACGGAGAGGGAGTGAGAGAGAAAGAGAGAGAGAGGACCATACAAACATTGCTACATTTAATCTCCCCTGGCTCCCCGGGCTCTAGAGAGAGAGAGAGAGAGAGAGAGAGAGAGAGAGAGAGAGAGAGAGAGAGAGAGAGAGAGACTATGTTGGGGGGCAGACGGAGGCAGACAGAGAAGGAGGGAGACGACATACAACCTACAGTAGGCTCAAATCAACGACAGCCTGGAGAAAGGGAGGGGTGGAGGGAGGCTGGTGAGGGGGAGTGGAGGAAAATCCCCTAGACCACACTGCCCTCTTGCTTTTCCCCTCTCCACTCAGGTTCTCTCTCTCTCTCTCTCTCTCTCTCTCTCTCTCTCTCTATCTCTGTCTCTCTCTCACTCTCTCACTCTCCACCACCATCTCTCCATCTCTCTGTCTGTCTCTCTCCATCTCCGTCCATCCCTCCCTCACTCCATCTCTCTCTCCATCATCTCTCTTTCTCTTTCTCCCTGGCCGGCTGATGCCCGACGTACGGTATAATCTCCAATCCTCTTTGCCCCGCTGTCTGGCAGGCAGGCAGGCAGTGATGTTACCATACAGGTTTCAGGACATGCATGCATCTGGATTGTATACAGCGCAATGCAGACGTGCATATGAACACACAATTCCATGCACGCGTCGTGTATACAGCACATGCATGCACACAAGCATGCATGTATGTGTGCTCTCTCTCTCTCACACACACACAGAGGGAGGGAGGGAGAGAGAGAGAGAGAGAGAGAGAGAGAGCAGCTCTCATTTATCAGCCTGTATGTCCAGATACAGCCGGTCTTCAGCCAGACTCTAATATTAGACCTCTTTGACGGCCCGCCAGGCGCCGGGATGCACATCACACGCACGCACGCACGCACACGCACACACACACACACACACACACACACGGCACACACACTAAAATGCACGTCGCAAATCACAAAATAAGCTTATCCGCAACGTCTATGACGGCAACCACGGTGCATAATACTGACTGTCATGACAATTCACATTGATTTCTGTTTTATTTCAAGCCCTCTCAAGTCTTCCTCGTCTGTTGGCTGAGAATAAAGTCAGTGAATGCACATCAACGTACATCAAACAAGACTCCAGATCTGTCACACCAGCCCATGTGTCTGATAACACAACACCACTACTGACAAAGGTACTATAGATAGCAAGGTGTATGCATGCATGCATGCATGCATACACGCGAGCACACATATACACGCACGCACACACACACACACACACACACACACACACACACACTATGAGAACGCAACATTTTAGGAGAGCAAATTAATGAATGCAACTTTTGGTAATATTAGTCATTTTTAGCACTGACCCAAAAAAGAATAGCTCATCTACAGCTATGTTCTGTGAGCTCTCTCTCTCTGTCCCTGGAGCGTGACGCGTAAGATAAGTCAATAATAAGCTTGACAATGAACCTATAACCTAAGAAATGTCTAATTCTCAGCCAAACTTCAACCTTTTCTAATTGCACAACTCGCAGAAGCTGGAAAATTGTCCTTTCAAATGTTTCTTCCTTAACTTTGGGTGCTCATAAGTGTACGCGCACGCACACACACACACACACACACACACACACACACACACACACACACACACACACACACACACACAAATGACAAAGAAGCAAGCAGAGCATCCACTTATTCAGGGTCTGGGTGGATTGACAGCTGTCACAAGAGATTGACGGGCCACTTGTCAACTCCCACGCAGGAACACAGAGGTCATCTCTCTCTCTTTCTCTCTCTCTATGGCAATTGGCTACTAATACTGAGAGGAGAATGGGCTCCGTTTGGAATAATAACAATAGTGAATAATAAAGACGTTCAACGAAATATCAGCAGTCCTTCATTATTTTTTTTTCAACTCTTTCTCCCTTCTCACCTGGCAGGGCTCAGTCCCAGTAACACAAAGCCCAAAGGAGATGGAAGGATTTATGCATAATGTCAAAATGTAAAAAAAAAAAAAAAAAAAAAAAAAAGTAAAAATCACCCCCGCGAGAAGTGAGCGGCACCCTACTCATCGTACATCATCACAAAGAATGGTGGTCCCTTATTGGCCAAGAGTTTCCACCACAGTACATATGGAAATTTGCTCAGACACATACAGTAGGACGAAGATACATGTCTAACATTATACATTATTCATATGATACATGTCTAACATTATACTTGCACAAATAAAACACCTTAATTGTTTTATTTCTTTAATAAACAGCCAATCTTTCACTTAATAGGAACTGCTGCTGTTGCAGGTTGATGATATACAGTAGTATGTCCTTGTGTGGTCCAGGCCTATGGAATATAGACTATAAAATGCATTGCACATGCTAATAAAAATAACTGTAATACTTTCTAAAGGTAATATGAGCATCAAATCAACATGCGACAGTAGTTCCTATTGAGTGAAATATTCTCTATTTATGAAATACTGATACTGAAGTTGTTTTATGTCATATTTGTCTCATTAGCCAGGGATCCCTTTAATGCTTATTCAGACAACACAAAAATTAAAGCTGTATATAGGATGGGCTATAGCCTGCTTCAACTGTTAATAATACTGTTACTGTTAATAATGGTCCAAACTTCATGGGACCTGCAGGGGTGGACAAAGTATAATCACTCTTGGTCAAAGTTAACCACAAGTTTGGTCAGTCAAATTCCTATTGAAGGTTAAAGTATACTATATGTATTCAAACGTGCAAATTACAAAGAACATTTACTTTTGTGAAATGAATGCATTGCAGTATTAAAAGTTGAACATTTCCCTCAATCTAACAAGTGTCAGATTTTACAGAAATGCTCAAGTTATTTTCACTGACGATGTATTTGAAGACAGAGCTGGTTAATTCAAAATGCACCTTTTTTGTAAAAAGAAAAATGTACTAGTATCATAATTAATTATCCACAATAATTCAAGTAAAGTACAACAAAACACTTTAAAAAAGAGATATGAGACAAACATCAGGCAGGTTGCGAGTAGAAGAGGTTGGTACTCAATTTACAATTACAATTTAGGCTCAACAGTACAAGGACAATATTAAAAATAATGTCACCAGGCACCAAAAATAATACTGGAACTTCCCAAAAATGATATATATTATCTCTATTCAACTAAACATTGTTACCATCCAATGTTCATCACACTGAAGGAATATTACAGTAGAAATAGCCCACTGTTGTCAGAGAGAGAGAGAGAGAGAGAGGGAGGGGGGGGGGGGGGGGGTTACCCCACAAAGCTCTGAACCCTCTCACTCTGTGTTCTGGTCTAGATTACTCTGTCTGTCTGTCTGTCTCTCTCTCTCTCCGTCTCCTCTCCCTGCCTCACACACACACACACACACACACACACACACACACACACACACACACACACACACACACACACACACACACACACACACACACACACACACACACACTTAAGGACAGCGCTGCATTCTAAGAAACCAGGCGCTTCATATTTTCCATCTCTCACACTCCCACCATTGGCCAACAGGGGGCAGCATTAAGCTCTAGCACCACTAGCTGTCATGGGTTGAACAGGCAGGGACGTGTGTGCGCGCGGCTGCACTTACATCTGCAGGAGAACAGACATTGGGTCAATAAGGCCATGAATGCTGCTTGACCTGCTGCAACCCTCTAGACCTACTGAAACCGGACTGAGTTTTGCAACTGTCATTTCTGTACTTGTGATTTTTCCCACAGCCAAAACAAAATCTCTGCGGCCCAAAATAATCTGCGGGGTTCAAGTGTGTGTGTGTGTGTGTGTGTGTGTGTGTGCGTGTGTGCGAGAGAGAAGACACCCAGCTGATCAGATGAGAGGCTGTCCCCCACGGAAGCACAGCACTGACATTTTGTTCAAAATATCAGAAGACTAAAAGTATTTCTACATCAAAATTAAGTTAGAAAATAAAACTGAGCCAGTTAAGAAAGAAGAAGAGGAAAAATAAAGCCAACCAAGGCCACTTTCATGACATTTTGTCTTGTGTGTCTGTTACTCAGAATGTCTGGGTAGCATTAGTAAATATTTTTGTCTGCAACATTTCAGACAGAGCCTGAAACCTACAAATTCATCTTGGGATGTCATCCAAAAACATTAAATGAACACAATCTCAGAGACACAGCTTTCCCTTTGTGCCTGGCTGTCATAATTCGCCCTCAGCAGCTGTCATCATTTTAAAGATTATGTGTAGACTGTCGAGTGGCACTGCTCACTGGGGCTGGGAAATGAACCCACAATAAAGCACTATCAATTGGCACTTATCTATCGGCACTTATTTGTCATTATCGGGTAATATCGGTATTGCTGAATATGCCATTCAGGAGTAAGGGGTTGACACTATGGCAGTTGCACATTTGTGCACATTTGATTGAGGAGTCTATGAGAGTGCTATGGCGGACTTGGCTTCAAATAAGACTTTTTTCTTCTTGGTGTTATAATATACTCTCTGGTGTCGGTATTTGGTATCGGCGGCTAACACAGAAATTGAGGTATCAGGATCGGATCAGAAATGAATCACTATTTAGAACCAATACTGACTTAATCTTGGGCCATGTATTCTTTTGGAAGCAGGTTTGCAGGAAGCTGATTTTTTGATTCGACATGAAGAAATTCTCTTAATACTATATTTAAATCAACTAAATTGACTAGCACTTAAAGGGATAGTTCAGTTTTTTTTTTACTTAGCTTGATGAAATACTTAATTAGTATTTACTTAATTAATATAGTCGTTGCAACTCGAAACCTTTACCCCTCTATCACATGGAACTATTGTATTTTTTGTGTTCATATCACTCTGCCCAAAAATAGTTCCAAAGTTGTGGTCCCAGTGCCACCCACAACATGATCAGAACTACTTGGCATTTCACCAAAACCAGAGCAGAACTCCCACCACAGGACTCTGGACATCAATCAAAATAGTTGCAACCACTTTATTAATGGCCAATATTTAATGCAACCTAAAAAATGTTAACTATCCCCTTTGGGGAAGTATACAGTAACTCAACAATCACAATTATTGCTTCATGAGTGAGGCAAAAGTTTGAAATAACCGTGATATTGATTTACTCCAGTAGAGAGGATCGAGCACACACAAAAAATGTTGTTCATTTATCCATTTAATCTGCAACTTCAAGTGTGCACTGTATACTCTTGAGACTTAAATGAACACTCAGTGATGTTGTAGTGTATGGTAGAGCGAGAGAGATGGGAATGATTGCATTTCCTCCTGAAGATGAATAAGGTTTTATCTCACACGACGGTGGAGTGTGCTATCATGGCCAATGTCATAGTTTGAACGCACTTTGATGTGACTCTCCATTTCTTTCCGCGCCGCCTGGAAAATTATTCTCACACCACTTTGGAGCGCGAAGTGTGATCAATGACAGGCTAATTCATCCGTTACCGTGTGTGTGTGTCTCTAAGCGTCCCCTGCGCGCCTCACCACCAAGATGTGGAGATATGAACAACACAGTGCCGACAACTGGCAGTACTAACATAACTCATGTAACTGATGTACAGTATGTTACTCCAGAACATGTACTGTACTCTAACCCAGGGGTTTTCAACCAGTGGTCAGGGGACCATCAGTGGTCCTTGAGAGGGTTCCAGGTGGACCCCAGGCTAAATGATGTACAGTAAAGTTGGTTAACCAGATGTACAGTTGGTTAACCAGAGCATAAAAATGAAACCAAGGTTTCATTTTACAATTACAATATCATCATCTGAATTAGCCCAAAGTCTACACAACTACAGAATGTAGATGAAATCGTCATTTTGGTCTGTATGTTTCCTAAGTCCTGGATGGAATTGTGGACAAAGCAAAAGACATAAGACATATGTAGTTCTGTGGGGCTAAAATGTCCTCAAATGGTGGTCCGCGGCTTAAATTATGAATAAATAGTGTGCCCTGGTATCAAAAAGGCTGAAAACCACTGCTCTACCCGCACGCACACAGTGTGTTAATGTACTGTATGTGTTTACTATGCCTCTACAGGAGACATATACAGTTTGTTCATTTGATTCCTGTGGTTCAACACATAGAAAAAACAAACACAGGCTGCAAATCCCAGAACACCTGCTGCGCTGCTGGATTTTATTCTATGTCCAACATGACAAGTCAGTCTAACGCACAACGGCATTTACAGCTAGACATTGCTCGCAAGAATGTTTTTCAAAACATCCTGAAGCTAGACATAGACAAGGCAGTCACCCCAAATGTATTCTATTCAATCAACTTTGTTGCCCCCCTCCCGAGGCCGTGTTAGTGCTGGAAGGAAAGGCCAATGCAACACACAACGTTTTCCTTCACATAAAAACATTGGAGAACCGCTGCTCTATGAGGATCAGTACAATGTTACAGTGCAACCTTGGCTCGCAGCATGAAAGAAAATGGTCTGATGTATGGGTATTTTATTGTCATTGAACACAGTGTACAACGAAATTTACTCTGGGCTTCAATCGATGCCAACCACTTATTCACGCCACTGGCTGATTCAATAACCCCTCCTCCATGTCCTTTCTGTCACTGCAAATAAAACGTAGCATGCTCCAAGTAAACCCACCTCACTCTTGAGGCTCATTCAGAGTTTGATTTTCGGCGACCACCGCCACCACTGCTGCGGTGGTAAGTAAAATCAAAGCAGAGGGCTGAAAGAGTGATGGTTGCAGTGCTATGACACATCATATTGTAGATTTCGTTGGTGGTGGTCATTGAACATCAAACTCTGAATAGATCGTTGGAGTTCTGTGATTGATTGATTCCGATTGATTGACTGATTTTGGTGTACACAGTTTGTAGAAGTTCAACGGAAGTACAGGTCAATACAAAATCTGCTGCAAGAATAAAAGCAGAAAAAGCAACATAGACACTATATAAGACTCGTTTACATCATGGTCCTCATTTTCAATTCGATCAGAACAGGTAAAGATGTAGAAATATACACTTCTATGTAAAAACAAAAGAAGAGAAAGCATCATACTGTATACAGTATATAGTTAAAAGGAATAAAAACAGAAAAGCATGTACAGAATTGGGGGGGAAAGGGGAAAGCACTTAAACTTTTTTATACGGGTGCCGTTTTGAAGTGTTTTTGAAAGAGTCTAGGACACATTTCTTAACAGCTGTTGGTAGGGCAATCCACATTCTATTAGCATAGGAGCAAATGCAAAAAGCAGCGATAAAGCGGGACCAAGCAGGAAGGCAATAAGCAATGACAATAATACCCACAATAAGCCATTTAAACATGGAAGACTGAACTGAAAAAGAATAAAATGTAATATCATGCAGGGTTGGTTTCTTAAAGACCCTGCAGTGTTCCTAAGCTGGGAGCTCTACAGTCCTACTGAACTCTCCAGATACAATCAGAAGTTGTGTCATTAACAGCAAAATAATTCCGTGTTAAACTTATTTTCAACTGGGATTGTGTAGAACGTTTCACACAACTTGCTCAAAAGTCCAGAAAAATCAGGTATAAGCATTTTTCAAACTGCTGAAAATGGCAAAAATCTGAAGGCGGAGCTTGCTTGTCAAAGTGACATACTGTATGTGCTCACCGTGAGTCAAAGAACATACTGTACTGTACAGAAACAAGTTCCATAACTTTTGGCCAAACGAGGCATGAGTTATGCCCGTTCAAATGTTTCATTTCAAGGAATAGAAAACAATTGACAAACACAACAAGGAGACAACTCCCTTTGAGAATGCTTGGTCCCTTAATTAAGGAAGGATTTTAGACAGGTACATGGGTGTTGTGAATCTTGTAGACCAGGCCCATTGCAAGTGGCTGTACTCTGTCGTTCAACTCTATTCCATTCCAACCCATCAAAACAAGTGGGGCTGTACATGAGCGTCCTACGACGTGATGGCAGCGGAGGGCAGTGATGGCTGTGCCGTGCTGTGCATACCTCAGGGAAAGCTAGGAAGTTGTACAGTTATCTCCATGTGGTGTAATTCTCAACTATACAACCTACTACCTCACCCTGGGCAGCAAGCCGCTGTTCTGCTGGAGCCAGAAGAAAGGATACCCAATAAGAGTACAATGCTCCCTTCGTGACAAATAAAAGAAAATGTTCAAGTTCCTTCTCAAGACACCAGGCTTGAATACACACCGAATGAACCCATTGAACCCTACTGCTGGATTCATTTTCTTCCTATTGTTTGTCATTATTTATTTGGATTCCTATTAGTCGCTGGTAGGGAAACAGCTGGGACCCGCCGTCTACAAACAACAAAACCATAACATAAGACATACCACGTGCAAAGTTCAATAAAAAACACAACAATTTAATAACAAATACTTGATAAATCATTTATCTTACAAACAACTCGAACGTTGACCGTGGGAAACATCTTTTAAACATTTTGCAGTCATTTAAGCGCTGATAATCATGCTGTTTGCTGGAATGTGTTACATGCATTTGTCTGTGTGCTTCATTATAACCCTTTAAATAAAGACATTTTTTAAGATAATACAAGCACAGTGCGTAACTTGTACATCTGTCATGAACATTTTTGGGAAAAAGTGTGAGAAATAGTAACAATGTGTACCTTGAAAGGTACAATAATCCTGTGTGAAGGAGACTTTGTTTTGGGCTAAAGATTGTTGCTTTGATTGTCCTGAGTCAGCTGAAAAGAACAGTCATTATTTTGAAGTTATTAAGTTATTGATTTTTTTTCTTTGTCTGATTGTGTGTTAATATAATATATAATTATATAATAATGTAATTCAAAATGACATGATTACTGTGAATCCAACAGCCTCAGGACAATATCGACCAATGCAGAAAAAAAATGTGTGTGTGTGTGTGTGTGTGTGTGTGTGTGTGTGTGTGTGTGTGTGTGTGTGTGTGTGTGTGTGTGTGTGTGTGTGATATGTCGAATTAATAGCCTTCTTGAATTTGAAGTTAAGAGAGGAAAAAATGGGACACTGTGTGTGTATCTGAAGGAGAGCGAGTGAGAGAGGAGGATATGTCAAATAGACTACTTGAATTTGAAGTAAAGAGAGGACAAAAATGGGACAGTGTGTGTGTGTGTGTGTGTGTGTGTGTGTGTGTGTGTGTGTGTGTGTGTGTGTGTGTGTGTGCATGCGTGTATTGATGGCAGATGAGTTGCTTGGGCTGCGTAGACCCACACCTGTAGATACAAGCTTGTAAGGAGAGTTAACACAAGTTCGGATCTACGGGTTTGTGTCTGCGAGCAGAGGCACCTTCCATTTATCAGCATCAGCCTGAAAACATTCACTTCATACTTTCATTCATAGTTTTCTACAATTACATTTTTCAACGATCTCTATTTAAACAACTGCTGAAGTTATTATAATGTCAGTAGATTCACTGGTACACCGACAAGGTTTTGGTTTTGTTGATGTTTTTTTTTTTTTTTTTTTTTTTT
>CM076977.1:33859327-34021827 GCA_039105355.1 Benthosema pterotum
CTTTCTCCAGAGACTGTGCGCAGACATACTGTATGCACATACACACAATGCTAATTTAACCATTTACATTTGGAACAAATGGATCCATTTGGTTCCAGTTGTGCATGAGCATTACACTGTGCACTGTGGGCTCAATGAAAAGACTACCGCTGCTGAAGTTTACAGAATTCCGAACTGGTGCGGGCGGTTCTTTTCGCCGTGGCCGCGAGCAGGTTGTCTGCAGTGCCTCAAGGTGTCGATCTTCACCTCTTCCCAAACTTTCTGTTTCTGCTCCCTCTCTCCTCCTCTCCACCCTCTCTCCCCCTCTCTCTCCCTCACTCCCTCGGTCTGATATTCTGCTCACGCACAACTGCGGCAGCCCTCCGCCAATCGCTGGCAATAATCCACACCTCCAGACCCCCCAGATGCACCGACTGCTCCCCCACAATGCACTTCAGCTGCGAAACTTCCCCAGACACATTTTGGCCCCTGTCTGTTTCTACGCTCTCACTTTCTCTCTCTCACTCTCTCTCTCTTTTCCCACTTCAACCGCTTGTTCTTTCAACCACCAGCACCACTGCCACCCCCTCCCCCCTCTCTCTCTTTGTCTCCTCATCCTTGTGATCTCATTTTGCTTTCCCTTTCCCTCTGTCATGCCTAATTTGTGCTCCGTCGTACAGCTGTGTCGCACGGTGACAGTCCCAGCTATAATACCAAGCTCATGGCAGCAGCGGCGGCGCATTGTGAACTTGTATATATACCGGCTGCGCACAGCGACCGTCGCTTCAGGTATAAATCAGGCTTCAGTTCCCCCCTCCCCCCTTCTCTCTCTCTCTCTATCCTTTGTGTCTCCACACAGCCTGTGATCTCATTTTGCTTTCCTTTCCTCTGTCAGTCTCTCTCTCTCCCTTTCTCTCCTCTGCAACATCACACCAGACTGTTCCAAAAAAAAAAACTACAAACAACAATAATAACAGGGACATTTTTCTTTCTTTCTACTGCGAGTATACTGTCATCATTACAAATCCTCTGCATGAGGTCTAGTTATCATTCGGGGCCAAAGCGGATAAGCACCTTACATATTTCTGCATTATTGTTGGGAGCGCTGCAGGGTTTACTGCTCACCCCAGTGGGGGGTATACCCGGGGACCAAGCATTGAGTAGATAAGAAAGTGTCAGGGCTTGGAGGGATATACAGTAATTGATAGAAAATAAACCGTTCTTGTCGGGGTGCACCAAATACTACAGTAACTCCTTTAATTGTAGAGTTATACACTATGGGACAAAGTTTGTGTTTGCACACACGCTAAAAGTTGAACATAAGAGGGCCTAACACCCCTCAAAAGATACAAAAGAAAATACAAAAGATTGAAATAAATTCCTACAATGTGTGTGCGTGTGTGTGTGTGTGTGTGTGTGTGTGTGTGTGTGTGTGTGTGTGTGTGTGTGTGTGTGTGTGTGAGTGAGTGAGTGAGTGAGTGAGTGAGTGAGTGAGTGAGTGAGTGAGTGAGTGAAATCATCCTTCGTTGTCCTCTGTCCAGCTAGCAGACTGACGAGGATGACTGAGGACAGAGGACAGAATACCAACAGGAGACAGACAGACAGACAGACAGACAGACAGACAGACAGACAGACAGACAGACAGACAGACAGACAGACAGACAGACAGACAGACAGACAGACAGACATGATTGGATACAGAGGACACACAACATTTTTTTTTGCTCTCATTCAATATCCCCCGATTATGGATCAGTTTTATGTTAGTCCTCAACACTCATTGCGTCACTATTGAGGTCAGTGATCTGATTTCACGCCATGCGTATAAATCCCTACTGCACTCTCCTACTTAGAGAGCGCTTGATTCCTTTCATTTGTCCCTCTATGTTTGGTCCTGTCCCCCTTCCACCTCTGATCTTGGTCTACCTTCTCTCTGCCTGTGTCCCCATCTGACCTGGCCTGACAGCATCGCAACCCCAGGATTAAGTGTGTGTGTGTGAGAGACATTTTGGGAGAGGAGGGGTGGGGAGGGCTAAAACGGCACGGATGAGAGGAAGGCTCAGTTAATTTTTGCTTCCCTTCAATCAGATCAATGTCCGTAGATGATTAAAGGGCGGCGGTGCGTGGGGGCAGGTGTTATGTGTGTTGTCTAGCAATGCGGTCATGGCTTGCACGCTCGCAGCGAAGGAACGAATTAGCAGATTTCAGCCGCAAAACCCTTGTCGAGGTTTCACTCACAGTCAGACCCGTGTCCGTTTTTTTTTTGTCCGAGAACGGCTGCGTAAAATGACTGCGGCTTTCCATGTGAAAACTGTTGCTCAGGTGGCGCGTGTCAGAGGTGATGCTTAATAATAGCAACAGTCCTCTTTCTCAAGGCTACCTCATATTCGAACTGTGTGTGTGTGCATGTGTTCTTGCCAACTTCCCTTTCCCCTCGTTGTGGATATTCGCTACATCTCCAGTGTGTTCCTCTCAGTGTGTTCTAATTTATCAATCCGCTACGAAGGACGGAAGGACGGACGCTGCTAGAGCAACCATGACAACCTGGCAGACTGCCATCTCATTATGCCGCTGGTTGACCACCCCGCCTCACCCCACCCCTCCCCTCCAGGGGCGGATGTAACCTTTCCCAATTGGGGGGGCAGGAGAAAATGGTATGGGGGCGACTTCATCGCCCGTGGCGCAAGTAAAGCATCAATAATAGCATCAGTTGTTGTTGAAGTTGCAACAAACACGCAACATGCATAAAGCGTTTTCTGTTTTGAACGATGAAATGCTGTTAGTTTAGTGCTGCCAATGGTAGTTATGGTATTTGGTAGTTAATATCTTGGGTTGTTTTGCATGTTTGGTGGGGCAGATTGGGCATTTAGGGGGGCATTGACCCCCCCGCACCCCCCGCCCATGCCTAGATGCGCCCCTGCTCCCCTCCCTCCCTCCGACACTACCCATCATGCATTTGTCAGATGGGTAGTGTCTGAGTGCTGCTGTTGCTGCAGGGAATGACGGCTAGATGAACGCCAGATAGAGACTGCAGGGTTTGTTTGCCCCTGTGTGGCGTTAGGCACAAATTGCTTTTTTTCCCCCTGCTCCTTCGTGAATGATGTTCAAACTGTGCCAGTGTCCTGTGGATAAAAAAAAAAAAAAAAAAAAAACGCATGTCTTGGTTTTGTCTGATAAATCTCTGGCTTAAAACGTTGGATGTGGTGCTGCAACTATTATTTATTGTCTTTGGGATTAGTCATTTTTTTTCTATTATTTTTTGAACAAATAATTGAAAAGCTTTGTTTTTCTATAAAAAAGGAAAATAATACATAAATGTACAGAAACATACAGTTTATAGCGACAGATTAGTCTGATTAGCATCTTAAAGCCTGATTTATACTGGTGTCACACCGAAAAGCCAATCTACAAGCTCGCCATGTGTCACAAATTGCACATGTTGTGAACTTGTAGCTTTGTTACTTTTGCTAGTTCTAAATGTCTTTTTTATACTGTAATGAAATTATAATCTATTACAATTGTTCATTCAATTGACTTGTCTCGCACAACAAATGTGTTGTGTTACGCCTAACAGGAGATAAATATGTGCAAGAAAACATCAGGTAGATATGATCAGAGAGCAAACAAGAGATGGAGAAGAGCATATGTTGCAGATAGACTGATAGTGGATAAACTCCATGAGAGCTAAAGACTTTTTACTGTAGCACTGCACCTGTTAACACTGAAACCCAGTCAGCCAACCTCCACTGACAAATGAAGTCTCCTAGTATTGATTAGGTTTTCTTGCTGGTATGAGAGTGCACCATTGTCAAAGAGGTTGAAACCATTGAGTTTTCAGACCACTGTCAAGGTGCCCTGTAAAAATGGCACTTTGACAGTAATACTCCTTGACCCCAGTGGTCCTTCATCAAACAACACTTGCCTGGAGAGCTCTTAATGGTATGACCAGTGTGTGGAAATTCAACCTCCCTCAGCAAGTCTGTTCTATATGGACACCAACACAAGCCCAACAGAAAGGGATACGTACGGGGCATTACCAAGTGTGTCAGAGAAGATATAGCAGTAAAGACGATGAGACTAGCTCAGAGGTTTTCAACCAGTGGTCCGGGGACCACCACTGAGAGGATTCCAGGTGGTCGCCAAATAACCGTTATAGATCGGTAACTCTCAAGATCTGAAAAGTTAAATCATATTTAAACATCTGAATTACTTAATTCTCAAGAATGTACACATTTACAACTAGAAAATGTTTGGCCACTTATCTCCTAAATTGTGGACACAAACTTGAAAATCCTTAGTTTTTGGGTCCGAGAGCCTAAGCTCACCATCAAATGGTGGTCCATGGCAAAAATGCAGAATAAATAGTGGGCTCTGGTATGAAAAAGGTTGAAAACCTCTGGTCTAGCTGCACAGCTTTTGTGATCTACTGGTAGATCCCCATGTACATTTGGGGGCAACCCTGGTTCAATGACAGCTAGACTAAAGTGCTGTAAAATGACATGAGTTACAGCAGGCATCGGCAACCTAGGGCACGCTGCCAACGTTGGCACGCCAGGTGGTATTGGCAGGCGCGCGGCCAGATTCTGGGAGAAGTTTATTTTTTCTCGGTAATAAAATAACTCTATTCCTCTTGAATGTGCACTTTGTAAAATAAAGATTATACTGCAGTATTTGCACTAAGGCTTCGAAACAAAATTGAAATCATGCCATTAGCAAATCACAACGGCCGCGATTATTCATTAATTTAATCAATACTTAACCGGAGCGACTCTGCTCCTGGTGATGGCGCTCTATATTCTGACCAATCACAAGTGCGTCTGCAGTTGCCTCTGTGCATGCACGCGGAGCCCAGTCCAAGTTGTTTTCCTCCAAAAACAGTAGTTATCCTTCTCTTCTAATGGTTGGTGCTGGCTGGTTCTGTTGCTGCCTTGCTGGTCACAGCAGCGGCAATACATGCCGTCTGTCTGCCTGCAGAGCCCACGCCACGTCACTATAACCAGGGAACATCCACGCTGAAAGAAATGATCGCGTTTTGAGTACTGTGTCTTCATACGCTTAATGTTAGCCTCCCTCCGTCTATCCGTTGAATATTGTTAGCTTGCAAGCTAACTACTAACACAGAGGCTACTCCGTGTGTGTGTGTGTGTGTGTGTGTGTGTGTGTGTGTGTGTGTGTGTGTGTGTCGTGATGAAAACGGCCCGCTTTGTTCGAAGGGTGACCAAATGTCCCCGTTTCTCTGGGACAGTCACAGGATGACCATATGTCCTTTGTGTGGGACAGTCCCTCATTTCAAAAACTTTTCAGTCATCCCACAAATTGTGACCCTGTCCCACATTGTGACTGACAGACTACAGTGGTTAATTGTTTTAATAGTCCCCCTTCTGTTTTCTGTTGTAAAGTTTACCCTCAGAAGTAATACTTCTGTCCCTCAAATGAACACTTTCGGTCACCCTAAGTCTGATTCATCAGTCAAATGTGAAAGAAAAAATATCTGCAAGTCTGCCTGTTCTGACAAGAAATAAAATATGGCCTAAGCATGATGTATAACTGCAGAAAAATGGCCATTAAAATACAATATGTGAAAACGTTGAAAATGCACTATTTATTCACTATGGAAATTTATTGTTAATTTTTACTGTGGCACTCGGAGTGTCAAGGAAAAAAATCATGGCACTCCATGTCAAAAAGGTTGCCTACCCCTGAGCTACAGTATCATGTTTGCCTATACTACTCAAAGTGCAACAATGTCTTAATCTCATTGCAATACACTTAACGCATATAAATCAGGCTTTAAACAGCCCACAGTCAAGATTATGACTTAACCTTCCTTTTTTTTTTTCAGGGACATCAAGTTGAAAACAGATCACAATTTGTGCCACTGGGATTCTTAAATCATGGGCTCACTGTGAATTGCACATTATTGAAGATTCGAGATAGTTTATTGATAGTAAACGAGCCCAATTATGACCTCAGCCGCTGTCAACTGCCTCTCGCATCATCCATCTCAATCAGATGCGTTTTAATGGCGGCAGCAGACAGAAACTACGGCGATTCAAGCCTTGCCAGGAAGCTTCTCCACACAGGATGCTACGGAGGCCCTCGGAACCATCGCTACATGAAACAATGGGGATGGACAAAAGGGGGAAAAAGGACTAACACATGGACAACTACTTGTTTAGTAATGAACTTCATATGCAGCGAGGCTGTTTGGGAACGAAAACAGAGAGACAGCGAACATCTGGATGAACGCAGAGATGAGACGAGAGCAGAGGAAGGGGTTTAAGTATAAGCATTTAAAATGCACACTAAACTTACTGTATGACTTTCTGTGTGTGTGTGTGTGTGTGTGTGTGTGTGTGTGTGTGTGTGTGTGTGTGTGTGTGTGTGTGTGTGTGTGTGTGTGTGCGTGTGCGTGTGCGTGTGTGTGTGTGTGTGTTGGGGGGATGTGAATGGTGTGGACATTCCATTGGTTGAGATTTTCAGATGAGCTTAACATGGCTGACCTCATAGAGCAGAAACAGTGAATAGTGAGACTGAAGCGAGGTCTTTCAGAGTCAGCCCTGAAACCCCACATTAGCAATTATGATGTCCTCAACTGTAGCATTTGTTGGAATCGCGGCTTGAGGCACAAAAGGGGCTGCATTTGCATTTGATAGAGATGGAGAGAGTGGGGAGGAGGCGAGCAATATGCCGTAATGTAAGACAGAAATGGTGCTGTGTGCATGGCGCTGCAACCAACCATTAGGCGTATTTTCATAATCAATGTATCTGTTGATTATTTGTGTTCACATTCCATTTAAACCAGTGGTTTTCAACCTTTTTCATATCAGGGCCCACTATTTATTCAGCATTTGAGCTACGGACCACCATTTGATGACATTTTCACCTCAAAGACCCAAAACTAAAGATTTCTTTTGGTTTTGTCCACAAATTCTAGGCTGGATTTCGCAAAACAAAACAGTATAGACTTCTTAATTAAGTGTTGCTAATTCAGAGGATAAAAAAATTAACTCTTGAGAGTGTAATCACGAAACCAAATGGACCCGCAAGGGTCCACAGGTGGTCCCTGGACCACTGTTTGAAAACCCCTGATTTAAATTCTTGAATTATTTTATTGTACTAATGTGATGCATTGTGGATGCTTCAAGGCTTCAAGTGGTTATGTCCATGAGATGAAATGATCTTAAAGGGATTGTGAAATTAAACTTAAAGTGGGATTTGGCACTATCCCCTGTTTTTCCTGTTTTTTATTTTTTTTTCGGTGCAGCTCAAAAGCCTTCCAAACCCCACAGAAAACTCCAGACTACAGAAAATCCACCGAATGTTCAAAGTAAAACAAAACAAAAACAAACAAAACATGATATTTAATTTGATCACTGACGTACATATGTGATTTTTTCACTCATCGTGGTGTGACATGAACCTATCCTGGCATCACTCCTCACTCCTCCCACCAGCCCCACATCAGCTTTGCAAAACAAACAGCTTATACTGTACAAAAGTTGCCTTGCGCCCCCGGAGTCTGCACTGCAGTCTTCACAGCAAGGTGCTACCGGCTACTACTCGCATCACATCGTACTGGCACACATGTCAGTTATTTTAGCTACAGTACCAACACCAGTACAACGGCTCTGGGAGCGCATGCATGGCCATGGGGCAGCGCTGCCTGCTGCCTGCTGCCTGCTGCTGTGTTTTTTTGGACTGGTGTATAATGTACATAGGTTGTGTAAGGACGCCGCAGTAATTTATGCCACTGGATTCTAGAGTGGAGACAGGCAGCCCAAGGTATAAGCACGCCAGGAATTTTAGCAGCTTACAGCGCTGGCTCAGCAATGCCTCCAGATGTGAGAGAGACAGAGAGAGAGAGAGGGAGAGAGTAAGAGAAAGAGAGCGAAACAGACAGACAGACAGACAGACAGAGGGTGGAAGCTATACTACCTAAAACTGCAGAGTTTGGGAGAGAGAGAGAGGGGTGTCTGCAGGTGGAAGGGTGGAGATGTCTAACGACTACGAGATAGGAACGCAGAGAGAGAGCGAGAGAGAGAGAGAGAGAGAGAGAGAGAGAGATATGTGGGGGGGTGACAGGAGGCAGGAAACGTAGTGGAGGAAGAAAAGGGGAAGGAGGAGGAGAAGTGAAGTAAAGGAGACATTTTGGATGGAAGGGGAGGGAGGGAGTGAGGGGTGGGCTGCAGCGGCGGGATGCAGAGGAGGAGGAGGGGAGGAGGAGGAGGAGAGGGGGAGGAGCAGGAGAGTGCAGGTGAGGACAGACACAAAGACGTATGGTACGACTGCATGTCACATGGTTCCACTGCATGACATTTGTTATGCCAGTTATTTCGGTCCTCCCTGTGCGTGTGCACATGCAACGCTTGTACAGGTTCTCTCTGTTTCTACTTTGGAATTAGAAGGCTTGATTGTTTATCTTAGTATTTTGTACAATCCCAACCTTTTATCTGGTGTCTAATTGGAGTTGAAGACACATCACACACATCACAGGAAATGCTGTAGTATTTGTTTTGTTTTTTCTTTTTCAGGATGTGCTGAAGCAAAAGACAGCAAAAGAAAAAAGAAGTGTGAATGCGCTTTGAAACAGAGTCGCATCAGGAAGACAAGCCTACCATAAAATGGAAAAGAGCCTCCAGAGCAGACACATCTCTGCTTCATTATTTATTCAACAAATGCATTTCCATCAAGCCGCCATCGAATCCTTTCTAAACCGTCCACCCTCTTTCCACTTTAAATGAGCATGCCATGTGTATGTGTGGGGCATATTTTTTCTTCCTGTTCTTATTAAGAACCTCCAATACCTTATATGTCATGATTTCATTATCTTACCTGACCGATGTGCTGAAATCCTGCAGCTACACCTGCAAAAAAAAAAAAAAAAAAGGAATAAGATCTGGTCAGGGTATAAAGTGTGCAATACACAAATTCTGTATACTACTGTTTACACTTTGTCAAAACAATCATTTCAAAACAACATGCTTTGATTGAAAAGTGCATGATTTAAAACGGATGAACTTGATCATACAGAGTAATATTCTATTGCTTTTGCTGAATACATGTTAAACCGAACTGAAGATCCTGCATTTTAACTAGCGATACACAATGTCAATTTCCACATCTGTAAGCTATAAACAGGAGAAGGCTTAACTACTAGGCTGTGGCCTATTTCATTAGGATGTCGAGCTTACGGTATGAATCCCGTACAGTATAATAAGCAACGGCTGGTTCTGAGTGCAGAAAGAGAGAGAGAGAGAGCGCGTCTATAAGTGCTCCAAGTGTTCTGGGAACCGATGTCCTTCTAAGCTCCTATGAAGCCTTTCATCTATTTTAAAGTAGGAGAGTATAAAAAGGACTTTGCTGACTCTGTAGCAAAAAAAGAAGAGGAGAAAAAAGACAAAAAAAAAACAGTTTGGAATGGAGGTCTGTGTACTCTTGTCTCTTTAAAGACAATGACCTGCTCAGCAGGGCAGCTTGGCTGGAGATGAGAGCGCTGCTATTTTCTACGACCAGCACCCCTCCTCATGTATTTGTGTGTGTTTTTAAAGAGACCTACAGCAGTGCGCTGGATTCCTGTGTGCCATGCTGAGGAAGCAAGAACAGGCACCCCGAGCATGGGCCCCATAGTAGGTGGGTGGAGGGGGGGGGCTAGATGGTCTGCGGACAGGCAGGGGGGATCAGGGCTCTCACAGAGAGAGAGGCTGAGGGGGTCAACACCCGAGCCCCCCAAAACAGACACATTCAGATGGGTAACATGTCTTTAGCGCTCATGACAGGCTGCCCAACTGGCGCCTGGGCTGGCTGGCAGGGCGCCCAGGCCTCTTACAACTGATCTGACCGTATAGCTTTAGACTGGGCTACGGTTAGAAAAGACAGGGGATGACACACACACACACACACACACACACACACACACACACACACACACACACACACACACACACACACACACACGGATGGCAGGCTATAATGTCAGTGAGCCTCTACTCGCTCTATATACGAGCCTGACCAAAGAGCTAAAAGCCAGGACTTACACCCATATCAAACATCACAAACATCCCGTAGAGATGTCATGATGTGAGGTCCCATATTAACAAGCCATATTATTTGCTGAGGGGTCAACGTGGGTTTTTCAGACATTGCAAACTTTTTTGGAGACCAGATTCTTGTCTAAATTAACCCATCAAGACTTGAGGCCGATTCCACAAAGGCCTTCTAGGCCAGTAGTCCTCAAACGTTTTTGGACCCCAAAATGATATACAGTATACATTTGCCCATGGATATGTTTTGTGGGACGCCCAGAAAAGATTTGTGTTAAGAAATTCAAAATAACACTTTCAAGATTTTTTTTTTCAGATATACAAGCTTGCTGTCAGCTTGCATAAAGTATCTGCTATTCTTTGAGATAAACTAATAATTCTAAACCACAGATCTAAATCGGATCATAATCATGACAGCTTTCAGGAAAAACCTTGATTTTACCTGTATAAATTACAGTAGCAACCTGTTACTGTAATATATACAGCTAAAATCTAGAATTATATGCTTTTAATGGGTTAAAACAGACCTGGTTCTGTCTTGAATTCAGGCCATGAAAAGCAGTGTTATTAGCTAAGTTGTGACAGAGAGTGCATAATGTGATGGACAGGGTGATAATCACTGTAATTATCTTAATGTCATCTTATTATCACTGTAACGGATTTCGATGATAGAGATCCCTGCATGTACTGAATGTATTGCAAATGACTGAGCACTTTTACAGGCCTAGTGCGAACCACTGTACGTAACTATAACTACTGCAAAGTATGGTTCACCACGGTGACCATCCACCTGACATTAGGTCCCCGTTTAGAGCAGTGGTTTTTCATACCAGGAAACACTATTTATTCAGAATTTGAGCCATGGACCACCATTTGATGACATTTCGGCCCCACAGACCCAAAACTAAACATTTATTTTGCTTTTGTCCACAATTGCAGGCTGGATTTGGGAAACAAACCAGGCAAACATACAGATCAAAATGACCATTAATCTTATACATTCTCTAGTTGTGTAGACTTGGGGTAATTCATATAGTGAATAATTTAACTCTTGAGAGTGCAAAAATGAAACCAAATGGACCTGCAAGTGTCCATTTGGTTTTATTTTTACGCTCTCAAAGAGTTACACTTGGTTAACCAAATGTAACAGGGACCACTCCGGTCCCCGGACCACCGGTTGAAAACCCTTGGTTTAGAGATTTGTAAACCTCTGTCTGAAGATATAGCCCCCATGTTGCAAAGCTGTAACTGTTTCTGCTTGTAGACACAGGAGACATGTCCACCTTGGATCAGAGTTACCATCATGGAATTTTAATTTCAAAGGATTTGTGCATTTTTCAAATGCACTAGGTCTCATCTCTCTCTCTCTCTCTCTCTCTCTCTCTCTCTCTCTCTCTCTCTCTCTCTCTCTCTCTCTCTCTCCAATGTTTTCCTATAAAACAGGGTTTTTCAGCAGGTGGTCCAGTGGTCCCTGAGAGGGTTCCAAGTGGCCCCCAGGCTAAAGGATGGAAAGTTGATTAACCAGGTGTAACTCTTGAGAATGGAAAAATGAAACCAAATGGACCCGCAAGGCTCCATTTGGTTTCATTTTCACACTCTCAAGAGTTAAAATATTCATCATGTGAATTAGCACTATTTAATTAAGAAGTCTACACTGTTTTGTTTGCAAAATCCAGCCTGGAATTGTAGACAAAGCCAAAAGAATTCTTTAGTTTTAGGTCTTTGGGGCAAAAATGTCATCTAATGGTGGTCCGTGGCTCAAATGCTGAATAAATGGTGGTCCATAAAGCTGCACAAAAAAGGAACAAGAATAACTACAGTATATATAAAATTCCGATATCTGAGAATAAATGTTCAGCGTCCAAAACAAATGATAATTTGTCAGGAGAAAAACAATATTCATCCAAAGACAGTTCAGTGGTGTTTCTGACCAGTGAATACGGATATAGTGGTTATGTACCTTGTTTGGTTTGTTAGAATCACAAAGGGCTTTTTAATATGTTTAAATAGCTGTCAAACCCACATAGAGATGTCTTCTATGATGTTGACTTAAAAGTAAAACAAAGGAATTGTTCAGCAAATTGTTTTGTACAACATTTATATATTCTGTAGGAATTCTGTATGCATGAGAACTATGAAATAAAACAGACCATTACTAACCCTATCGTAAACCCTAAGCCCAACCTCACAGGAAGCCAAGGGTGATTTTTAACCCGCAGCATGGGTCAAGTCTTAACCCAGGTGTGACTAACAGTCCTGGGTTAGGTGTTGGGAATGGACGAGAGGAGTTTAATCTGATCATTATTGTCACACACAACCAAGACAACAACATCATGGAGGAAATGCATAAATAAATAGTGGCTGCAGGAAAGCCGTTTGTATTTAAGAGAGCTCAGAGAAATAAATCTGTGTTTACGTTACAGGGACCGTTTCCACTGCTGAACGTTACTCACCAAATAAACTGTGGAAATAGGGGATTCAGCTGAGAGGTCTGGTCAAAGATTTTAGCGTATTTTCCAAACACTCTACTTTGACATACTGTTTAAAGAGATATTTCACAAAAATCTACTCTATAGCTTATGTAAACACGCCGTTTATAAGTTACTTGATTCAGTAATTAGATATTTGATATTCATTTCAGCTGCCCCTCCCCACTCTGATACGCATTATAGCCCTAGCCCATTATAACTTAAAACTCAATTTTAACCTTGATAGATTCAACAAAAAGATTCTACTCTTTTTCTGGTAACTAATATTGTCTTCCTAATACATGGGGTGCTTTTTCATGTAGTGTTTTGTTGGTAAAATATTGTTTTATTCTTTAGTCAAGGCTGAAACATTTTCCATTTAAAAAAAAAATGAAAACCTTAAATGGGTTTGTAAGAAAGGGGTGGGGCAGCTGAAATGAGCATCAAATATCTACCTGGAATCAAGCTTAACAAACACCTGGGGCGCCTACATTAAACTGTAGAGATGAAGGCCAATGACAAAAAAAAAATTAAGTGAAATATCCCTTTAACAACTAACTAATTAACTAAGAGCAATACCTGCCAATTTGGTCAAGTATGTGTGTTGCCAGACCAACGGGCAGCCAGGCAGGCTGAGCAGGGCCCAAATGGACCAGTCAAGCTCCTTTTGTTGTCACTATGGCTGTGAGGGGATGGGTGCTGTGAGACGGGTTTGGGTTGGCCAGTCTGTGTGGTCGCTTTGGACCGGTTCAAAAGTGGCCTCACAGGCCGAAACACACACAGGGCGTCCAGACGGAGACCGTTATACTGGCCAATACCTCTGAAAAGACCTATAAGAGAGACAGATGAGGGGAAAGAGAGAGCAGGGAATAGAGATAAAAAGATAAATAGAGAGAATAGAGCGATAAAAGAGAGCTGACAGAGAAGAGGAGAGAGAGTGAAAGAGAGAGAGAGAGAGAGAGAGAGAGGGGGGGGGGGGGGGGGGGGGGAGAGAGAGAGAGAGAGAGGGGGGGGGGGGGAGTTGCCTTTCTAGAATCTCTAATTACCAGAACTGTCAAAAGCTTTCTGTCAGGACTTTTTCTCCACATTTTTCTCTCCTTTTCCTTCATTCTTTTTTCCCCATCCCCCAACAGCAACTCACACAAATCCCAACCTGTACCAACCTCTAGAGATTACCTTATGAGACTAGGAAAGAATCACATTTAACATGCAAATCGCCAGTGTTAGCAGGGTAACAACCTGTACAGCGTGTGTGTGCACGTGTACGTGTGTGTGTGTATGTCATTGAAGGTGGACAGAGACCTCATATCTCCATATTAGTGCTTGACTTCATACAGTGCTATACAGTTCACACACAAGTACCAATAATAGAGGATCTACATGCTTTCAAAGTCAATATCTGGCATTTGCCTTGCTGGACTACAAATTCCCATAGTGCTTTGATGCACTGTGTCTCAACATGTAGTCCAAGAAAGTAGTGCCGATGACATCATCAGAAATATCTAAAACCACATATTACACACACAAAGATCCCCAGGAAAGTGTTCTAAATCTTTTAAGCTCTTCTTTAAGCTCTGTGGCTGTTTGACTGCTGGCCAATTCACAGCGGCCAAATCTCCTTTCTGAGAACTGTGGTGAGCAGCACAGAACGCTCTCTCTCCCTGTAGTTCACCTACCACTCTCTATCGTTGCCTGACAGATCGCAACACAACCTGCTCAGCACGGATGGATGAAGCAATCAGTGGCCAAAGACACGTGCCGGCGTTCAAAATATATGCATGTGTGTCACTCTTGACACGATATTCATAAAGAAACAACAATGAAGCGTATAATTTAGCGTAATTTAGCGTATAATTCTTAAACATTAATGCTTCCTTAGATTATTAAAAAAACACACACACTTCAGTATGTGCCAGGCATGATCTTCTGCAATTTAAAATATTAGCAGATTACATTTACAGGAAAAACTCAGCAGAATGTATCCAAATGTGGATCCAGCCTGTGACAGATGTGGCCAGTGAGTCACCGGCCACTCTAGCTCATATGTACTGGCACAAAATGCACAAAATGAACATACCGCCATACAATATTGGCAGTAGGTTTAAATCACTGTCAGACATCAGTTGAAAAACTTTTCGACCCTGGTCCACTGACAGCAGTTCTCGGAGTCAAAAAAAGACCCCGGGGTCAAACTGTCTACTTTCCAGTCGAGCATGGTTCATTCTGTGACTCTACTGGCTCACAGACCGCTCCGGGTGAAGAGAAAACAAGCACAGGTTCACAGACTCCCACCACACTCGTGAAAGACGTTATGCACTGTTTGCAATTGGAAAAGATAAAGTTTGAATTGAGATGGAGTGGAGACAAATTTTACAATACTTGGCAACAATTCATTGACCACAAGTGCACGGTAACCCCTATACTGTAGATAACATTGATTTGACAACAATTGTATTAGAAAAAAAAAGAACTGTGTGTATTATATATCTTTATATCCTTTATATCCCTCTTAGCGTGTGCAACTTGTAATTGGAAAGCATGCCTGTTCTAGTCTTCTAGTGTTTTTATTTCCTTGTTTTGCTTTGTTTCATGGTGCTTTTTTGTTTTGTTTGCTTTTTCTTGACATGTTTATTCCATTTATATGCTTTTTTAAATTTGTATTTATCTGAAACATTTACTGTATATTACCTGTCACCGTTATTCTTTTTTTGTTTTATACATCAATTATCAATTGTGAAGTTACATTAAAAATACAAAAGTGCCTAATAAAAACAGTATTAATAATAATAATAATAATAATAACTAAAACATAAATAAGAGCCATTGAAAAACAGTATTATCATTCTTATTTTTCCTGAAAAGTGTTTTGGACATACAAGGTCTCTGAGCGACAGCAGCGATTTGTGGATGAATGCTGCATTTACATGCTGTCTGGTTCCTCTGTGGAGGTGTGATGACTTTCTTAAGACCGGGCTTTCATGTTGCCGGTGAGGCAGCCTGGCTGTTGAGATATGTCAGCAGAAACATTCCACCTAATGGAGGCACTTCACAAATGAAGTTGTCAAGCTCCGACTTCAAACAGAATGCACCATCGTGGTTAAAAGTGAATTTCTAGGACGAGAGTGGGAAAGAGCGGATCTTTTTTGTCTCTTTATCGGGTAGGGGGGAGGGTTTGGTGTGTATATATACTGTGTATATATAGACCGTTTGAGGACAGAAAGCGAAACAGAAATAGCGTTATCAGTGTCGCTTACATCTTAAATCTCTTAGGGATGATGCGTTATTTACGTGCTGTTAGGTATGGTGCAAAAAAGGGGGGTGGGGGGGATCATAAAACTTTTTTTTAGCCTGGGGGGGGCATGGTTCTTTTTATTTTGGCCTGGGGGGGGTCATAAAGCTTTTTGATGCATTTCGTATAATATTAATGGTTTATTTTTTGTTGTTTTTATAGTGTTTTATTCCCCAATCTATATGATCAAGTTTACCCTGTGGTGAGTTAAAGGAGCCGTATGTAAGAATTGTAATAAAACGAATCATAAAATGGCCCTGGTATGCCAACAGACATTTAAAAATCAAGTTCATTTCAAATACTTGTGTCACTGACAACAGTATGCAAGTCAGGATAATCGCGTTTAAAAAGTGCAGTTGCAGCCCTCAACTGATGTTGTTGTTGTCATTTTTTGTTTTGGCCGAAGCGCCACCCTCCACTTATCTCCCAATCACGAAGTCAGAAGTTTTTCGGCATCCAGGTTGCCAGCTCAGCTCTAGTTACCACAGCAGCTGCTACTAACGTGTTGAGATAAAGAAATATCTAACCTTCCGAAACCTAAAAGACCTCGTTATGAATCGGATTTTTTTTTTGTTTTTTGTTTTTTCGCGTTGGTGTCGATTTTTTCAGAATGCAGCCTAAACTGCTCTGCCGTGTAGAAACCCAAAACCGCAGCGCATCTTTCTCTTTCTCTCTCTGTGTGTGTGTGTGTGTGTGTGTGTGTGTGTGTGTGTGTGTGTGTGTGTGTGTGTTGCGATATTGTATTGCGCATCAATCCATGGCCAAACTTCGAGCTATATACGATCTGCAAACAATGAATCTTATGCCGTAATATCTCATAATAAGGTGGCAGTTTGGTAGACAGTTTGTGCATAATATAGAACTATAGACAGCTTTCTCTAGTCTAGGGCAAGGGGTCTGGAGCGACACGCGCGCTCATGCTTTAATAGGATAACCCGCTCGTAATTTCCCGAGACGTTCTCATCTTGCGGGCCGCGGACCCCCAAATGGATATACAAGTCATTGAAATGAAACCACGAGGAGTTGGGAACTCTACCAAGTGAGTAGTCCTGGCGTTGTGCATTTCCTCTTGAAATTGGCTGTGGTGCCTATAAACAGCGGGGAAAGCTGCTGCGCATTTGTCACTGATTGATCTAGATCTATTTGACTATTTGATTGATTTACTTCGGGGATTTTCAACAGGTGGTCCGGGGACCGCCAGTGGTTCTTGAGAGAGTTCCCGGTGGTCCCCACGCAAATGAAAGTTGGTTAAACCAGATGAAACTCTTTGAGCTCGTAAAAATGAAACCAAATGGACCCTTGCGGCTTGCGGGTCCATTTGGTTTCATGTTTACACTCAAGTTAATAATATTCATAATGTGAATTAGCCCAAGTCTAAACAACTAGAGAATGTTGAAGAAATGTAGAATGGCCTGGTATTGTGGACAAAAGCAAAAGAAATCTTCAATTTTAGGGCCTGTGGAGCAAATGTCCTCGAGTGGTGGTCCGTGGCTCAAATGCTAAATAAATAGTGGACCCTGGTATGAAAATGGTTGAAAACCACTGAGCTACTGGGCTTTAGATAAAAGAGCACGGCGCCTAGATTAGGCTAATCTGTATAGGGATATGATCAAATGGATGATAGGCTATGGCATTTTTAATTTGGCTGAGTAGATGATCAAGTTGTATTTCAGCCTTTTAGCGCCGTCGGATTAATTCATTAATGAACTCGATCGTGGGCATCTCCGGTCATGACTCATGATACAAAAAACTTTTATGAACAACATTTCGATCGGCTTTCGATGCGTGCGTCCTTCACGGTAGGAACAAAATATATCAATGACAACGCAGCAGAGAGGAGAGCAGTAGAAGGAGGAGAGGAGGAGCGGAAAAGCGAAAGCCCAATAGTTTTATTCGAGTCGCATTTAGATGTGTACGGGCAGCCGCGACTAAATTCGCCGGCAAATATTTCGCCTTTTTTTGGTCGCTTTTTCGAGTCGTTCCCCTTTTTGCCAATGTTAACAACCATTACTGTGTAGGATTCATCACTTGCCATGGAAGCTCCTGCAGTCTACGTTCCTGCATGATCCTGCAGCCTAGCTGGCAACCTCTAGTCGGGGGGAAGGGGGAGGGGACACACCGCTCAACAGTATTTTGAAAGTGATTGCAGTACCAGTTTTGGCCACAATCTTACATACGGCTCCTTTAACATGGTATCACCCGCTGACGTTCAGAGCCAAAGAGTATAGACAGTGTTGTGTTGGTTCATGTACTTGCACGAGGTCATGGTCAGACTACAATGCATTTTATTTACTAACTTCTGGTTGCCACTACTGTATTCGTTGTCACTATTCAATAGAAGTTAAGCAGGAGAAACACCTTTGGACTGCCCCACAATGATGATAGTGAAACCACCACCACATCAAACGGGATAAAAGAGACACTCATGTTTTGTGAGTGCACGGTTGTGTATTTTAAACGCAATATCCTATTCTGTCATGGTTGACTGTCCTGTTAGTTGTACTATATGATGGAGTCTGCCCCGTCATGTCAAATGAAGTCTGTAAAGCTGAAGATACATAAGCACTTGACATTGGTGGACATTGGTTGTTTTTCAGACAAACACCATGATGTTTATTTGTGTCACTGTAAGCTGAAGCTTCATGTCAGTTTGTGTTGGAGCACCGTGGGAGAGTTCATGTTCAACCTCTTTCAGGGGAGAGAGAGACACTAAATCTCAGCTTTAGAAACATGTTTAGTTTTTTTGCATGCATGCACGCTGCCTTGCATGCTGCATGCTAATAGGCCAAGTGACTGAGTAAGACACCCAATGATTTATGGAAATTATGGCGTCATCTTTCTGAAGATGCCAAGAACTCAACACGAAGACAGTTATGGGTGCAGGGCAACCGAAATGTTAGCTACAGCTTTGGATTGTCTATGACTTGGATAATGCTTGGTAGTAAAGTAGACCACTGTCCTCACAACAAAACAAAGACACTCATTGGTACATATAGCCTAGCCTTTTCTCCTTACATCCCGCTGTGGAGATGGCAACATACTGTACCCTAAAGACTATAAATGAATGCTCAACTAATGCTGTGCATAGCATATTGTCTTTTCTTTTTTCTTCCCTTTCCTCCCGCTCTGGAGATGCTCAACATAACTGTGTTTGATCATTTAGTTGTTTTTGCATGCAATCATGTTTTCATATCACCGTATAGTATATGTCGGTTTGTTCTGTAGGCTAATGTAATTTAATTATGTGTTCTCTTGGTGTATAATTGGAGCCTATATTTGGTAACTACAAGTCTCGGCTGGCGGAGAGGGCTTTTGTGTTGTTTATTGTATATGTGCAAAGTTGCTTTATATTAAGGGTGGAGAACTTGAAAACTTAAATGCCCCCCCCCCCCCCCCCCCCCCATGAAGTTGTTTTACCATGTTAATGTTTTTTTTTTTTTTTTTTCAGACCTCCAGTTCTTGCAGAATAGAGCCCCCAACCCCTATTAACACGAGCGGGGTTGGTGGCTCTATTCTGCAAGAACTGGAGGTCTGAAAAAACATTAACATTGTAAAACATCAAAACTGGACATACACCCCTCAAAAGGAATGGGTCAGTGACCTCATAAAATATGATGCGTTTCCCACAATGACAAACTCTTGTAAAAACAATAGCATATACTGTATATTGCAGGCAAGATTATCAATGGATAAAACAAAAATACTGTGATAGAATAATTATGAGCATATTCAATACGAACTGACAACACCAGATATGGTGCACAAGCACGAATAACTGCATGTTCACATCCCCTTTCCAAACATGAAATTTATAAAATATAAGCTGTTATTATAATTAAAGACCGTTCTCGTTAATTATAATCATATTCATGTGTGGAAAAAGAAGCCCATAATCAACCAATTAATAATGTCAAAAACCTTGACAACTGTGTCACAGCACAGACTCGTCAGCGAGTATTTCACTTCTCTCCTGTTCTGCGCAAAAAACTTTGATGCCAATATCTTCTGTTGTTATGAGATTCAGACAACCCATTTTTCACAATGACAGCTTCATTAAGGCACCCTCAAAAAACCCCACTAAATATTTATGTTTATGCGCCGCATGCATGCATGCGTGTTTGTGACACATACGCTTATGTGCGTGCATGCGCGTCTGTGTATTTTTATCACAAACAGTCTAGTCGTCTCGTTGCTGTCGGCAATTCAAAACCTCTATCCTTTTTTTTTTCTCTTTCCATCTCCGCCCACCTCATTCTTTGTTTTCTACAGCCGTCGCCTCCATCTCCCATCTCGCTGTGCTTCATTACCTTTCATACACGTTTCATTTTTCTACAGCTGTAGCCCCGCTTCGCTCTTCTCACCCTCGTATCACTTCTGCTCTCTGATATTTTCCTCTACTCAGACACCAGAGAGAGAGAGAGGGAAAAAAATCCTCCTCATCTGCTGGTTGCCAGTCTGTCTCTAGCCCTCCAGTCCTTTCGCTGCGTTGCTATTGGCTGTCTGGTGGTGCTGTGTGATCAGTATTGGCTGGCAGCCGGCCGCCGTCTGGGCCTGTGACAGGTGAGGAAGTAGCTCTGCCACTTAATCAATGCCCTGCAGCAGGACAACCATGTGCCTGCACAACCCAGCACAGCAGTACCAGGGCCGGTTCCAGGCATAAGCAATATAAACGGTCGCTTAGGGCCACAACCATCACAGGGAGGGGATTTATTTTAGTTTTTTTAATGTATCCCCCTATATATAGACTACCAATCCCCCTATATATACCATCCACAGGCTACTGGCGTCCTGGGAGCATGCTGCCCCCACCTTCGCCCCGAAAACTGCTTCTACAAAATCTCTTCTAAATCCGGACAGTTTTCTGAATAAAACCTCAGCTTTCTACATTAGTGGTCATGGGACCCCCAAAATCATCTGTATATGGCCGCTGCCCTCATCTGAAAATATGTAGTTTTAGGGACAACGTTGGAAGTGACAGAATATTCAAAGATTTGATTTTCAAAAAATCAGACCTACAAGCTCATAGTGCGCCATTCGGTAGCACACTATGAGCTTGTAGATCTAGATATTTTTTCAATAGCTGAAGCTAATGCCAGCTATTGCTTTAAACACCAAAAGGGATTATTGCCTACAATTCTATAATGCAGCCAGCAAGGCAGTTATGCCTTCGATGGTAAATGGATGAGCGCCCCCCCAACCCCCAACAAATGTGTTTTGCAAAAACACAGCTTTGAGGGTTTGTGTAAACACAAACATTGGTGAGGACGGTGAGAATTGATTGGCCGGAATGAGATAATGTACGATGCATATGTCTGTCCTAATCCAAACGCTAATCATCATGATTGACAATGAATGGCCAGCTGTGAGTGTTTATTAAACACAATCATTGAAGACGAAGGTGAGGACACAAATTGTGATTGGTCGGAAGAAGATGATGTATGTATGTAAAGGTTGATCAACGATCAGTGGAGCCACCAGGTTCCCTGTCCAGGTCTGGACTACAAGAGCAAACTCTTTACTTGCAGCATTAGTCTAAGACCTGGCTAAGATTTGTATGCACTTCATTTAGGAGAGAATATCTAAACTGTTCTTGGCTAATATGTGGCCGCATCTGACGCTTTGTGCCTCAAGGAGGCCTAGGTCAATTTTCTGTTTTTTACAGATTATTAAAGTATACAATGTAAGCTTTCATTTGATGCATCACTCAAGGAAATTGGAGCATTTTTGTAGGAGTTGTGAGCATTTAAATTTGGGTGTCCCAAAATAGGAAAACTGAGAAAAAGGCATTTTAAGTTTGAGAAAAAGTTCACACCTAAAGCAGAGTAGAAGTGGGTGTTAACAATGGGAGGTGACAACGGTCTTCCACTCCACCCATAATGCCTCATTTAAATACCCTAACCACCCCCACAAACTGTATAGGCTAACTGTATACAGTATATCAGTGGTTTTCAACCTTTTCATACCAGGGCCCCACTATTTATTGAGAATTTGAGCGACGGACCACTATTTGATAGACCCCAAAGCTAAAGATTTCTTTTACTTTTGTCAACAATGCTAGGATGATTTCAGAGAAAACAAAACAGTCCAACATACAGATCAAAATGACCATTAATCTTCTACATTCTCTAGTTGTGTAGACTTGGGATAATTAATTCACATGATGAATATTTTAACTCTTGAGAGTGTAAACATGAAACCAAATGGACCCGCAAGGGATTTTGGTTTCATGTTTACACTCTCAAAGAGTTACATCTGGCTCCTCTCAGGGACCACTGCAGGGACCTGTTGAAAACCCCTGCATTATAGTATAGATCGTTTTGCGGGCAAAAAAAAGAAAAAGAAAAGCGGCTGATAGCGGTTTTATATCAGACATTTACAGGCAGTAATAACAATGATCAAAATAAGTCATGTTAAACACATTATAAAGACCCTGGAGGTTTACTCTTTATCGGGACAAACAACGTTATAATATAAATCTTGTGGGGTCTCGCGCTCGAGTGTTGTTCATTCAGCCTGGATAGGGACACGTTGGAAATAGCCTACATTGTTTTCCACCACCAGACCACCCGTCTTTGAGGGGGAGGAAAATAGCCTGGTCACGTGGTTCATGTTCTCACTCAAGCCCATAGACAATGCATTTCGGTTGTCCCTATTTGTTGTCCCCATTCAATAGAAACCTATGCAGAGATTCCGCCATTGGACTGGCCCCATGAAGTGAACGGTAGATTATATTTTGGCCTTCGCCTCCTTCTGTAATGCCTGGTGAAATGCATGATGGGTAGCCAGTTATATCTAGTAGAGTTGCGATATTGAGGGGTCAGAAACTGAGCGCTCAAGCGCTGTTCATGTAGCTCAAATAGGGACAAACTGGAGTTGGAAATTAATCGAAGGCGGTACAAATACGAGCTGTTTTATGGATGTTTTCAACATGTCAATGGTACAGTTATTGTACAGTAGCCGTTTTACTGTACGATAGTTGTACTATTACTAAAACGATCTAAAATAAAGCAACTTAAGACCGTTAAAGCTGGGCTGTTGCCGTATGCAGAAAATCCTCCATTAGACTGGCCCCATGAAGTGAACGGAGTTTACTTATCTCTGTCTGTAGGCTAAGCTAACTAGCTACGTCACGCATGGACGGGAACAGGACGGGTTTTATGGGGCTAATTTTGCCGTGGCCTGGGCAGGGGCAGTTGTTTTACAGACAGGCAAGTGGGCAGAGTTGGATTCCTCCTTTAATATCGATGTGTACACTGGAGCGATTATGACAACAGAGCCTGCTAACGTTGTTAGCAACAGGAGAACAACGTTGAGAACGGTTGTTCTCCGCACTCTATTAAAAGTATACGACGGAACGAGCCGTCCGTCGCTCGTTCATGCAATGCAGCCATGTGTCGCACGCACACGCACACATCATGCAGGGAGGACGAACTACTTCGGAAGTACATCGGAAAAGTGACATTATTTGGATGTAAACAGCGCAGCTCTGGCTTAAAAACAACAACATCGATGCGGGCTGCGGGGTGTCTTTGGGACTCTGCTGTAACCAGAGACCGAGTGACCAAGTGTGACCAATCACAATCGATGTATGCAAATCACCGAGTCGCCCCTCTCCCACCCACACAAAGACGCTAAACCAGCGATTAGAAGTCGCGTTTTTGGCAAATAAATAAACACATTTAACTTCTTCAAATCATCTAACTGTTCGGATGAATAGTAAGATCAAAGTCTGAACTGTATCAATATGTTAAAAAGTGAATTTGGGTAAAAAATGAAAAAAATCACTTTCATGGCTTCTAGGGGAAATTAGTCTCTGCCGAGATGAGGACGAAAGCGTCAGGCGCGATCACATATGGCCGCTGCAAACAACATGAGAACTGTGACTAAGCCTCTATCCGGGACGAAATACCCGGAAATGACCACACCCCTTTTAAAATTACCCCTATTTCAAACATGGCTCTAACTTACAAACCGTTGCAGCTACAGATTTTCTGAGGTGGTCAAAATGTTCCAATATGGCCGCCAGCCCGCCACCTGAAAAAGTGTTTTATCTAGAACGTCTGAACCAGATGAGCTATGAATGCAAACCTTGTGTCTAAATCATGTGTTTTGACAATTAGAAACATGCTGGGGTGCTTATCTTTATGAATGGGTGTGGCTAAACATCTATTTTGCATATTTCAAAGATGGCGACTGTGAAGTTGCCCGATTGGCCGGAGGTTCCAAAAACAGTCGAAGGATGTCTTTAAAGGGTTTTATTTAGACCCAGATCTCAAAACCACGTGCATATATATATAACAGTGAACTGAAAAAACAGCAAAAATAAAGTTGGCCAAAAACAAAAGAAACAAACGAGGACAAACTTAACGCGAACTGAGGACAAACGAGAAAATAACAAAAATGCACTAGGCTATGCCCTGTATGGGCCCTAGACTCACACCCCAAGGTGTGCACAGCACGGCTGCTGGACAGAACTGAGGAGCCCTCACAGCAGTCTCCCTTATATAGGGCGGATCCACCCACTGTGAGGGTTCTCAATTAACTCCAAAACAGCAGAACTACAAGCTCACTTTACTCTAATATGTGAAATATAAATCAATAGCAATAGATTAGTTGTCTAACCAACATCTCCATGATTTATATAACTTCATATTTTATATTACTCATATTTTAATCATTCCCGTTTTTGAACCACCCCTCTCCTCCCCACAGCACTTGGCACCTTCCACCCCTACTTCAGCCAATGGCTGCCTCTGCTCTGGTTTGGCTGTGAGCAGAGAGGAGGGCAAGTGCTGAGGTGGAGATAAGGTGACAAACAAATGATGAATAAAATGTTTTCTCTGAACAGACTGCTTGTATTAATACAGTTAAATCATAATGAACCAATGCATTGATATTATATATTGGGAATAATAATGAACCAACATGATGAATAATGAATGGACAAATCAAATGAATGAAACCATGTCAAACAATGTCAAACAATGAAAAAATGTCCGCCCCACACCCCACAGCAGCAATAGCACCCAACCCGGCCGGTGATGTTATACTGATTGGCTGCCTCTGTGTGTGTGTGTGTGTGTGTGTGTGCTGCTTAGACAGTGTGTATATAGGGCACGGGCTGCCCCGTGACATTTCCCCCCCCTTCGGATGACGCTCCCTGTGGCGTCCTCGACAGGAAGTCAGCGGTGCAGTTCTCGGACCCCTTCCTGTACTGAACCACAAAGTCATACGGCTGCATAGCCAGGAACCACCTTGTGATTCTGGAGTTAGTGTCTTTCATGTTTTTTAACCAGGTCAACGCCCGGTGGTCAGTCTCCAGGGTAAATTCCCTCCCCAACAGGTAATATTTCAGGGAGTCAAGTGCCCACTTTATTGCAAGGCACTCCTTCTCAACCACAGAATATGGCTGCTCGTGCTTCAGGAGTTTTCTGCTGATGTAGACGATGGGATGCAGGGTACCCGCTTCTCCCTGCAGTAACGCCGCTCCAATCCCCACTTCCGATGCATCCGTCTGGACCACGAACGGCTGTTCGAAGTCGGGGCTTTTCAGAATGGGCTCTCTGCACAAAAAGTCTTTCAGTGTGTTGAAGGCCGTCTCACAGCCCTCCGTCCATCTCACCTTGTTGGGCAAGTTCTTTTTGGTGAGGTCGGTGAGAGGAGCTGATATGGTGGACAAACGGGGGATGAAACGTCCGTACCACCCTATCAGACCCAAAAATGACTTCACCTGAGCCTTGGTGGTGGGTCTCTCGGCCCTCCTGACGGCCTCGAGCTTCCCCACCTGCGGACGTATGGTCCCTTTGCCCAGGACATAGCCCAGGTACTCCGTCTCCTGCATGGCGAGGGAACACTTGTCAGGACGGATGGTCAGGCCCGCCCCTTTGAGTCTCTGCAGCACCTCCTGTAGATGGCCCAGATGCTGCTTCCAGGACCTGCTATAGACCACGACATCATCGATGTACGAAGCGGCAAAGGACTCCGTGCCCGCCAGAACTCTGTCCATCAACCGTTGAAAAGTTGCAGGTGCCCCGTTGAGACCAAAGGGCAGGACCGTGAACTGGAAATGTCCAAACGGCGTCCTAAACGCCGTGCACTCTTTGCTCTCCGGGCTGAGGGGGACCTGCCAATAACCCTTACAGAGGTCAAGGGTCGTAATGTAGTGAGCACTGCCCACCCTCTCCAACAGTTCATCAATTCTCGGCATGGGATACAAGTCTCTCTTGGTGACCCTGTTCACCTTCCTGAAGTCCAGACAGAACCTCAGAGTTCCATCCTTCTTGGGGACCAGGATAATAGGGCTGCTCCACTCACTGGACGACGGCTCGATGACACCCAACTCCCTCATCGCCTCGATCTCCTTCTTGAGGACCGGCAGCAGGCGTTCTGGAACCCTGTAGACAGGCTGGCGCAGAGGCTGAGTGTCTTTTAAGGTGAGGTGGTGGTGGGTGACGTCGGTGCGGCCTGGAGTTAACCCAAACAGCTGTCTGGGTAGGACCTGGAGAAGCTCCTCCCTCTTCTCCGCCTCCAGGTGGCTCAGCTCCAGCTGCGGCTCTCCCTCCGACACAGGTAAGTACTGCTCCGGGGTCTCCTCTTCCTCCCTCACCGTCTTGACGTACAGAGAGCGGATCGGTGGTGGCGGTGGGGTGGGACGAGGATTCCATTTCTTGAGCATGTTGATGTGGAAAGTCTGTAATGGCTGTCTGCGTTCCGGCATGCGGATCTGGTATGTCACCGGACCCATCTTCTGCTCGACCTTGTAGGGACCTTGCCACTTTGCCAACAGCTTATGCTCCGACGTCGGCAACAGCAACAAGACGTCCTCACCGGGCTGGAGACATCGCTGCCTAGCAGAGCGGTCGTACCACTCCTTCTGCTTTGCCTGGGCTTGGAGAAGGTTCTCCCTGGCGATGGTGTTGGACCTCATGAGCTGCTCACGCATTTTCAGGACATAGGACACGACATTCATGTCCTGCGCTTTAGCCGGCCCCTCCCAGGTCTCCCGCAGTACATCCAGAGGACCTCGAACCTGGTGGGCGTAAAGCAGCTCAAAAGGTGAAAAGCCCGTCGAGGCCTGAGGGACCTCGCGGTAAGCAAACAGTACATATGGCAGCCATCTGTCCCAGTCTTTCCCCGTCTCGGACACAAACTTCCTGAGCATGTCCTTCAGACACTTATTAAATCTCTCCACCAGGCCGTCAGTCTGGGGGTGGTAGGGGGAGGTCCTCACTCTCTTAATCCCTAACAGCTGATAGACCTGTGCGAGCGTACGGCTCATGAAGTTCGGGCCCTGGTCTGTTAACACTTCTCTCGGAATGCCGACGTGCGAGAAAAACTTTAGTAATGCTGATGCTACCTGCCTAGCTGACACCTCTCTCATGGGGATAGCCTCAGGGTACCTGGTAGCATAGTCACTGATGACCAGAATGAATCTGTTGCCTGCTTTGCTCCTTTCCAAGGGCCCCACTACATCTACTCCTATTCTCTCAAATGGAGTACTGATGACAGGAAGTGGAATTAGCGGTACAGGAGCTGTAGCTTTCCCTGCTGTAAGCTGGCATTCTGGACATGTTTTGCAATAGTCTTTAACCTGGCTGTACATCCCTGGCCAACAAAACCTTTTTGAAATGCGCTGCAAGGTTTTCATGAAGCCCAGGTGACCCGCCCAAGGGATTGTGTGACCCACCCTTAGAACCTCCTCTCTACAGGGTTTAGGGAGTACAAGCTGTCTGCCATCCTCACTGAGCCTATAGAGAAGGTCATTCTCAATTACATAGCGCTCATGGTGGGGAAGACTGTTTGAGTGGTTTTTCTCTGTCTCTTTAAACCAGTTAGCAAGAGTGGAGTCTTCACGCTGACACTTAGCAAGGTCACAGGGTAGTGAGTCTAACTGCACTTCAGGAGCTGGGACCTCTGGCTCTGCCTGCTCTGTGAACTGTGGCATAAGACCCCCCACTTGCTGTCTGCGCCTCTCCAATCTGTCCTCTCGTGTGACTGCGGGCTGCTGTACTACCTCCCCCTGAAAAGGCACAGGCTGCATTGTGTCTGCCTGCATGTCGGGTGTGATAGATAGGGGTGACGTAGCTGGCCCTGTCCCAGCCGTCACAGGTGGCTCTGTCTGACGGATTTCAGAGGTAATTGGTGGCTGTACCTCCAGCAATTGAGCCTGCCTGGCTCTGGCACGTGTCACCACACCACAAAACCCACCCCTGCCTTCCTGAATGAGGTCATACAAGACTGGCAAATCTGTACCTAGCAGGATGGGGTAGGGCAGCTCGGGGACAACACCAACTTTCATGAGGTACACCTGACCTTTAACCTCCAAGTAAATGTCTGCCGTAGGGCTCTGCTCCTCGTGGCCATGGACACAAATAACTGGGACTGAGTCGCTGTCGTTCCACAACTCTCTTGGCACAAACTGGGACTGAACTAGCGACTGTGAGCATCCGGTGTCTAAGAGGGCAGTGTAAGGCTTGCCGTTTAGCTTAACAGTGGCCAAAGGGGAATCTGCCTGCTCTTCAGGGTGCACAGTAAACTCAGGTCTTGGGACGTAGCAAAGACCGGTGGGTTTATGCTTTTTGAGGGGGCAAACTGGTCGTGTATGGCCCACCTCACCACAATTATAACACACAATCTGCGCTTTATCATTTGGCGGCGGCTGAGACTTGGTGTTACTGTGCTCCTGAACCACTGGCCTACCTGACTTAGGCTGAGAGTGAGAACTACCCCCCTTGAACCAACCCTCAGACTTACCCTTCGGTGGGCGTGGTCCGGCGTAGCTGTAGGAGTCGGAGCCTGGATGCTTGTGCGCTGCAACGTAGGTGTCGACCAGAACCGCTGCCTCTTCCGCCGTCGCAGGATCCCGCTCCATGACCCAGATCTTCACGTCTGTGTGGAGAACCCTGAGGTACTGCTCGAGGACCACCATCTCCCTGATGTCATCTTTGGAGACCGCCGAGTAGTTCACCCACTTGCTGAACAGGTCTTTGAGGCGGGTGTACAGCTCGTGGGGTGACTCGCCTGGTGGCACCTCAAGGTCGCGGAAGCGTTGGCGGTAAGAGTCTCTGTTCACCTCGTACTTCTTCAGCACTGCTCCTTTCAGTCGGTCGTAGTCTTGCGTGTAGGCTGGATCCATCGCGACGAACGCACTCCTGGCCTTCCCAGTCAACAATGGAATCAGCCGGATGGCCCACTGCTGCCGTGGCCATCCATAAGCCACTGCAAGCCTCTCGAATGTCGTTAGAAAATGTTCGATATCATCAGATTCTTCTAGCCTCACCAGCCTCGGATCTCCCATTGGAACAGGTGGCAGCGGTGGTTGGGCAGGTGTAGGTGGCGCAGGTGTAGCGGTGGGTGGTCCTGTAGGTGGCGCTGTCGTCCCTGGTGGCTCTGCCGAACGAGCCCTGGCTGCCTCCATATCCAATTGGAGCTGGGTAATCTGATGGGTGAGTATGCTGAGCTTCTGCTCTTGTCGCTCTCTGTCCTTGTCTTGTTTCCTCTCTTTCTCCATCTGAGACTGCATGTAAGTCTCAAACATTCTGGCCAAATTAGAAAAAGTCTCTTCCTGGGGGGTTGAGGTGCTCACCCTGGTGTGGACATGCTCATCCAACACCATGGCACCTTCTTCTTCCTCCTCAAATGATACTTGCTGTTGGTGGTTCCGAAGATTTGGTTTTGGCGGCATCTTGGACTGCTGTAGGTTTCTTCTGACACCACATGTGAAGTTGCCCGATTGGCCGGAGGTTCCAAAAACAGTCGAAGGATGTCTTTAAAGGGTTTTATTTAGACCCAGATCTCAAAACCACGTGCATATATATATAACAGTGAACTGAAAAAACAGCAAAAATAAAGTTGGCCAAAAACAAAAGAAACAAACGAGGACAAACTTAACGCGAACTGAGGACAAACGAGAAAATAACAAAAATGCACTAGGCTATGCCCTGTAAGGGCCCTAGACTCACACCCCAAAGTGTGCACAGCACGGCTGCTGGACAGAACTGAGGAGCCCTCACAGCAGTCTCCCTTATATAGGGCGGATCCACCCACTGTGAGGGTTCTCAATTAACTCCAAAACAGCAGAACTACAAGCTCACTTTACTCTAATATGTGAAATATAAATCAATAGCAATAGATTAGTTGTCTAACCAACATCTCCATGATTTATATAACTTCATATTTTATATTACTCATATTTTAATCATTCCCGTTTTTGAACCACCCCTCTCCTCCCCACAGCACTTGGCACCTTCCACCCCTACTTCAGCCAATGGCTGCCTCTGCTCTGGTTTGGCTGTGAGCAGAGAGGAGGGCAAGTGCTGAGGTGGAGATAAGGTGACAAACAAATGATGAATAAAATGTTTTCTCTGAACAGACTGCTTGTATTAATACAGTTAAATCATAATGAACCAATGCATTGATATTATATATTGGGAATAATAATGAACCAACATGATGAATAATGAATGGACAAATCAAATGAATGAAACCATGTCAAACAATGTCAAACAATGAAAAAATGTCCGCCCCACACCCCACAGCAGCAATAGCACCCAACCCGGCCGGTGATGTTATACTGATTGGCTGCCTCTGTGTGTGTGTGTGTGTGTGTGTGCTGTTTAGACAGTGTGTATATAGGGCACGGGCTGCCCCGTGACAGCGACCATCTGACAATCTGTTTTGCTTATGTTACTTTTGTCATTATTAGTAAACTCGCTGTCAATTGTGTGTTTTTGAGCATTAGAAGCACATTGGAATGGATTTTTTTTATACCACAATAACATAAATGACACACAACCAACCACAGGGAGAAGCCTTTTCTTGTCAGGTCACAATTCTATTATATCGAGCGACAGAATCCAGCTTTCTTTATGTCCAATAGGCTTACATGATTTTGCAGTCTCAGTGAAGTTTGATGTTGCAAACTTTACTGGCATCTACAAGATCCCGGAAGGATCTCATTGAGTAAGTGACCAGCCTAAGCCTATGCTAAATCTAACCTTAGCCCTAAACCTAACCTCAGAAAAACTACTAAATCTAAATTTGTCCAGTAAAAAAGGTTCTGTGCTGTAAAATCTATGCATGATTAAATGAATTAATTATTTTAATTGCATCATTTTTTTCTGTAATTAATTCATTTCAATTAATCAGTTCAATCAGATAAAAGGAGCAGGAGGAGGAGCAGGAGGAGCAGGGGGAGGAGCAGGAGGAGGAGGAGGAGGAGCAGGAGGAGGAGCAGGTGGAGCAGGAGGAGGAGCAGGAGGAGCAGGAGGAGGAGCAGGAGGAGCAGGAGGAGGAGCAGGAGGAGCAGCAGGAGGAGCAGCAGGAGGAGCAGGAGGAGGAGGAGCAGGAGGAGCAGGAGGATGAGCAGGAGGAGCAGGAGGGGAGCAGGAGGGGGAGCAGGAGGAGCACCAGGAGGAGCAGGAGGAGCAGGAGGAGCAGGAGGAGCAGGAGGAGGAGCAGGAGGAGGAGCAGGAGGAGCAGCAGGAGGAGGAGCAGGAGGAGGAGCAGGAGGAGGAGCAGGAGGAGCAGGAGGAGCAGGAGGAGGAGCAGGAGGAGCAGGAGGAGGAGGAGGAGCAGGAGGAGGAGCAGGATGAGGAGCAGGAGGAGCAGGAGGAGGAGCAGGAGGAGGAGCAGGAGGAGCAGGAGGAGGAGGAGGAGCAGGAGGAGGAGCAGGATGAGGAGCAGGAGGAGCAGGAGGAGGAGCAGGAGGAGGAGCAGGAGGATGAGCAGGAGGAGCAGGAGGAGGAGCAGGAGGAGCAGGAGGAGGAGCAGGAGGAGCAGGAGGAGGAGCAGGAGGAGGAGCAGGAGGATGAGCAGGAGGATGAGCAGGAGGAGGAGCAGGAGGAGGAGCAGGAGGAGCAGGAGCAGGAGCAGGAGGAGCAGGAGGAGGAGCAGGAGGAGCAGGAGCAGGAGCAGGAGGAGGAGCAGGGGGAGCAGGAGGAGCAGGAGGAGGAGCAGGAGGAGCAGGAGGAGGAGCAGGAGGAGGAGCAGGAGGAGCAGGAGGAGGAGCAGGAGGAGCAGGAGGAGGAGCAGGAGGAGGAGCAGGAGGAGCAGGAGGAGCGGGAGGAGGAGCAGGAGGAGCAGGAGGAGGAGCAGGAGGAGGAGGAAGAGGAGCAGGAGGAGGAGCAGGAGGAGGAGCAGAAGGAGCAGGAGGAGGAGGAGGAAGAGGAGCAGGAGGAGCAGGAGGAGGAGCAGCAGGAGGAGGAGCAGGAGGAGGAGCAGGAGGAGCAGGAGGAGCAGGAGGAGGAGCAGGAGGAGCAGGAGGAGGAGCAGGAGGAGCAGGAGCAGGAGGAGCAGCAGGAGGAGCAGGAGGAGGAGCAGGAGGAGCAGCAGGAGCAGGAGGAGGAGCAGGAGGAGGAGCAGGAGGAGGAGCAGAGGAGCAGGAGGAGGAGCAGGAGGAGCAGGAGGAGCAGGAGGAGGAGCAGGAGGAGGAGCAGGAGGAGCAGGAGGAGCAGGAGGAGGAGCAGGAGGAGCAGGAGGAGGAGCAGGAGGAGCAGCAGGAGGAGCAGGAGGAGGAGCAGGAGGAGGAGCAGGAGGAGCAGGAGGAGGAGCAGGAGGAGGAGCAGGAGGAGGAGCAGGAGGAGCAGGAGGAGGAGCGGGAGGAGCAGGAGGAGGAGCAGGAGGAGCAGGAGGAGGAGCAGGAGGAGCAGGAGGAGGAGCAGGAGGAGCAGGAGGAGGAGCAGGAGGAGCAGGAGGAGGAGGAGGAGGAGGAGGAGGAGCAGGAGGATGAGCAGGATGAGGAGCAGGAGGAGGAGCAGGAGGAGCAGGAGGAGGAGCAGGAGGAGCAGGAGGAGGAGCAGGAGGATGAGCAGGATGAGGAGCAGGAGGAGCAGGAGGAGCAGGAGGAGGAGCAGGAGGAGCAGGAGGAGGAGCAGGAGGATGAGCAGGAGGAGCAGGAGGAGGAGCAGGAGGAGCAGGAGGAGGAGCAGGAGGAGGAGCAGGAGGAGCAGGAGGAGCAGGAGGAGCAGGAGGAGGAGCAGGAGGAGCAGGAGGAGGAGCAGGAGGAGCAGGAGGAGGAGCAGGAGGAGGAGCAGGAGGAGCAGGAGGAGCAGGAGGGTGTGGCAGTACGCTAAACAACAACAGGCAGGCAGTAGCTGCCATGTAAAGCCTGAAAAGATCAACTCAGATATCCTTTGGCCAAGTGTGTTTGTCTTATTATTAGTGGTGCACAACATTATTATGTCTAATATCTCTGGAACATAAGGTAATGTACGCACATCTCTAGAGAAAAACTTTACTTAACTTTGGAATTGGTACATTTCAAGTACAACTATACCAAAACTGTTGGACAATGCCATAGAGCATTACACTTACAGTATGTTATTAAAATAGATCATCCGAACTTTTTGAGACTTATAGAAATATACACTGTGTGTGTGTGTGTGTGTGTGTGTGTGTGTGTGTGTGTGTGTGTGTGTGTGTGTGTGTGTGTGTGTGGTTCGCAGCAGTCGTATTAGCCAAAAACAGTTGAGATATTCTCTCCTAAAATGAAGTGCATACAAATCTTAGCCAGGTCCTAGGAATCAAAAGGACGAAGCATAACAGGGCTGGACTGTCTGCAGGAAGTACTAGGCATATACCCGGTGGGCTACCTCTCTGGTGGGCCAGTCTGGGCAAAATGTTAATTGATAATTGGTCTGTGTCATTTATGTTATTGTGGTGTTGTTGAGGACTTGTACTGCACCCCCAACCTGCAAAGTCAGGAGAGTATCTGTACACTGGTTGTAAAACACTTTTTCAGGTGGCGGGCTGGCGGCCATATTTGATTTGGCCACTATGAAGACTATGGAGTGTTGCTGACTCAGGCACGGATACCACAAACATGAGTATTCTGAACATTTTGAGCACCTCAGAAAATCTGTAGCTGCAACGGTTTGTAAGTTAGAGCCATGTTTGAATTAGGGGTCATTTTAAAAGGGGTGTGGTCATTTCAGGGTATTTCGTCCCGGATAGAGGCTTAGTCACAGTTCCCATGTTGTTCGCAGCGGCCATATTAGCCAAGAACAGTTGAGATATTCTCTCCTAAATGAAGTGTATACAAATCTTAGCCAGGTCCTAGACTACATGCGATGTTGTGCAAACGTGTGCAGGAAAAATGCAAAAAAGGGACAAATTTACAAGCCAACAATGTGTCGGTGCCAGGTGGAGGATGTGCCGCATAACAACTCTGTAGACCCTTAATAAAATAGCCTATATGCTTCTCACGTATAATGGGTAAATCTATTTAAGAAGTTCAACCTCAAGACCAAAAGCTAATCAAACCTGGCAATGACATTATAAAAGCCCATTTACTGACTTCTACCAACCAATTGCTCACTCACCTTTGCAGAGAGGTAAAAGGATATCCAATAATCTTTATCAGAGCTTTATTGATTACTGAGGGATAAATCGTATCACTGTTGTATTTCAGAATGGATCTGTTGTTGACACATGGTCATATGAGGCACACGGTATATCCTTCCCACAGGGTGCTAATGTCCCGGAACTGTTCCCAAAATACCATTTGGTTGTTTTTTTCCTCTTTCCAACCATTCATACTAAAGTGATTGCAGAACATCTAAGGACTTCCAGCATTGCTTTTCCAAAGAAAATTATTCCTAATAATGCTTGATAAATGAATCCTAAGTAAATGCCTAAGGGGGCCGAAAAAATTTATAGGGGTGGCCAATTGCATTTCTGAATTTGCAAAGTAATGAAAATCTGGATGTTGTCCAAGTTATTGGACAACATGGATTATTTATTTATTTCAGTCAAATCACAGTCATGTGATGTGTGTGTCTTTTCTCCAATGTGTCAGACACATAGGTCCAGCCTCAACTTGCCCAGTGTGATCTCTCACATGCAGGTTGAAGTTGTCATTGTAGGGTGTTAGGATTAACAACTCAGGTGTGTGATACTTTTTATGGATCTTAATATCTTAACAGCTGGGTGCATCCACCATATTGTGAGATATACTGTATATAGGGATATATCTCCTTGGTGCTACCTGTATTGATGGTCCATCAATCTCTATCTCTTCTCTCCTGTTTTATTTTATTTAATTACTGTATTATTTTTTTTATCCCCCTGAACGTAGCATTTTTCCGACTGCTACATGAATGCCCAGAGTGCTGCATCTGTTCTGCAGGTTTCTCTCTGCATTAACAGTGTGCCTGGTGGTGTTTGCCGGTGCTGCTGCAACATTCATGCAGCTCTGCTCGTCTCTTGCTGCCCGGAGGTGCACAACGACGTGCACATCTTCAGTGCAAAAGCTCCTAATAGTCCCAAAAAACGTCCCAGATGAGATCAATTTTATTCCCAAATAGATATTTTATAGTCCCTGGCGACAGAGCGACCCCCTTAGTCTGGAGCCATGCCTTCTCCATCAGATGTTAGAAGTATGATTGTTCATGTGATTTGGTCAATAAATAATATTAAAAAAATATTGTGTGACATTAAGTTGGCCCGATGAAGCAGGCGAAACAGTGGATGGATGGTGTCAAGCCGAGGCATCTAATGACTCAGCTTTAAATGTGTCAACAGAAGAGAAATAAAAATTTGTATTTGCGCCATGTCTATAATTAGCCCTTTGCAAATAATTTAGTGTGTGGACCATACAATAATATGCATAACAGTAATAAATTGTTTCGATAGTGTGTGTGTGTGTGTGTGTGTGTGTGTGTGTGTGTGTGTGTGTGTGTGTGTGTGTGTGTGTGTGTGTGTGTGTGTGTGTGTGTGTGCGCGCGCACACAAGCGTGCATGCAAGTGTGCGCATGTGTCCGTGCGTGTAAGATGACAAATGTCAGGCAGACGTATTTTATTGGAGGTTTGGGACTATTTATTGATCAACAACACACATCTGTTCGCATTCCCATATTCCAGGATTGGTCCATTTGGAACAGAATGCCTCAAATCATTAACACAGCCTGTGATTTCTGCGAAATTATGCGCGCACATTCCCACCAGGCAGAGGACGAAATGCAACCTAAATGTTACAAGTAAATACAAATAAAACTGCATCGACTGCACATGTGTACATACAGTACAGTATGTGCACTACTACATAGTATGAATACACTGTGTGTTATATCCTGTATGTTGCACTTTTTCATATAATTACTACTACACATTTTGACCAAACATCGCAAATCCTAACCCTGGTGGTAGAGCTGCAACAATTAATTAATGAATTCTAATCAGATCGATAATTTAATTAGTTGTCAATAATTTAGTAATCGATTAATCGGATTGGCAACTAATCATTAAAGTTATCATGGGTGTTTTCCAACTTAATTTCTTCATTCTAATTTCTCTTCCTTTACAATGGTGATGGCTGCACATGCACAGTAACAACTGCAAAGCAAACTATGACATATATATGATGATTATAATATCAATAACAAAACATAAGGCTTGAATATTTAATGCCTATTTGAGTTCAGAAAATTACTGGTCAATTTAGATTGAATTTTAATTTTAATCATAGGTATGCTATACAGTTAGAACATGTCTTAAACAATCTAAATTATATATATATTTTAAGGTAATAGTTAAAGAAGTGTTGTAATCCGAATAATCAATTGATCGTTTAAATCGTTTTCAACCTTTTTCATACCAGGGCCCACTATTTACTCAGCATTTTAGCCATGAACTGCCTTTGATGTTGAGTGTAGTCTCTCAGACCCAAAAGCAAGGATTTTCAAGTTTTGGTCTACAATTTGGAAGGGATAACTGGCAAAATGTTGGTCCAAATATCAATTATTCTACATTTTCTAATTGTGTAGATTCTTGAAAATTAAGTAGTTAAGATGTTTGAATACAATTTAACTGTTGAGAGAAAAAATAAACCTGGTTTCACTTTACGCTCTCAAGATTTACAGATCTATAAGGGTTTAGTTACCAACTGACAGTTGGTAACCACTGGTGGCCTCCGGACCACCTATTGAAAACTTCTGGTTTAAATAATTGTCTCCACCAGGCCGGAGGCATGGTGGGGAATATGTTTTGCACTCCGTCCGTGTGTGTGTGTGTGTGTGTGTGTGTGTGTGTGTGTGTGTGTGTGTGTGTGTGTGTGTGTGTGTGTGTGTGCCACCCATGAACCCCTGCCCCAAATTTTCCACAAGGGCCTGTTATAGCGCCACCAGGAGGCCGATTAGTGGCATCTTTTTACAAAAAATTGTGTGTGTGTCTGTCTGTTACGAGCTAATCTCCCAAACCATTAACCCGATCAACATCACAATTTGCACACACACTCCCTGGATGCCACCCATGAACCTCTGATCCAAATTTTCCACAACGGAATGTTATAGCGCCACCAGGAGGCAGATTTTGTAAAGATGATGAACACAGCAGGCAATTTACATAAAACCTTCAACACACTGACTATAATACTAGGCTGAGAAAAATATTCCACTTTTTTCACAATGGCTTGTTATAGCGCCACCAACAGGTGAACATTTGCGAAACACATTTTTGGACAAAATGCCTCAAATCATCCAAATCCTAAAGTCATAATAATAAATGGTGCCTTTTTTACATTGGCCTATTATAGCGCCACCAGGAGGCCACAACCTGTCCTGGCCTGGTGGAGACCTGTGCCCAGAAGGGCACTTTTCTAGTTGGTTGATGAATTGATTATGAAAGTAATTGTTAGTTTCCCATTTATTACAGTGCACTGCTTATATTATGTGCACAGCTGTGAGCTAGAGCCCCAGCCTCATCTCATTGTAACAGTATAGTCACACGTGTTTGACTGAAGCAGTCACATACTGGTCATTCTGGTCAAGTTCAATGTGATAGAGGAGTCACAAATGAACAAAGGATGTGCTAATATTTTAGAAATAATTCAACAAGACCCGCACAAAATGACCGGAACTACTTAATATTGTCCAAAACCAGAGCACAGAACTCCCACCACAGAACTCTTACAGTTGACACCACTATATTAATAACAAGTATTTCATACAACTTAACTTCCAAACTATCCCTTTAAATCAACTAAGCAGCTAATTGGCTAGGTTAGTAGCAGCAGGGCTGATGTTCAGTAAACCACCAGAGAATCTTGGTCTCTACAGCTAACAGCCCGTCCAGAAACCTATACACCAAACCAAGACTCATCTATACATCTATTTATAAATGCACCATGTCTCTGTACTGTATAGGTGTAAGGCTGTAAAGAACCACTTGCCACCGACTTGAAATACACAACACAACGTGTTCCACACCCCCACAGGGAATGCAATGCAGTGCCCGGCATCAGGCCGGTCGGAACCGCGGTTGTCCAGAAATGCTACAGAGTTGTTGCTGCAGAGTCCGGCTAAAAACGGCCATAGACGTCATGACAAATGTGATGTCGGCACAATTGGGAAAAGTGGTGATGGCTGTTTTATGAGTAAGTTCAAGAATTTCATATTATGGACTTAAAGCTTAAAGAAGTTCCATCAGCTTAAAGATCCATAGTGGTGGTGTATATCATCCATCAGGTTTAATTTTGTTTCAGTCTGAAATGTAAGGCTGTACATCAATAAAAAAATAAACACAAGCGCATGATGTGCATCTGGCTTTCTAACATGCATCATACTTGAACCAATTCAAAATACACGTTTAAAGTGCAGCTTATGAAAAAGCTCTTCATATCTGTGCAACAGCCGCAACTCAGAATCTCAAGTGCTCTCTCTTTAATCCTCAAAAGGGGACAAGACTAGCCTACACATAAGCCACGTTTCCATAAAACCTTTGCGAAAATAGGAAGAGTATTTTAATTAGGTCGAAAAAAGAAGAGCGAATTGTCCGCTGTTTCCACTAACTGATGAAATGCGACTTATGGGAGTCTAGGGGAAAACAAAATAGGTTCATGAAACAAGCAATAGGTGGCACAGTTTTGCCAGTAATGTGATACGTATGGTTATTTTACGTATTTTTACTTAAGAGGTTATTTTAGGCTTTACACACGGGCTGCTGTTGTGCTGTGCAGAGGCTGTTCTGGCTCTGATGTAGCAAAAACGGAATAATATCTATAAGGGCAGAGCCCGTCATGTAAAACAACTGTTTATGTCTGATATCACTTGCCTATCTTAGCTATCATGCATGAGGATACAGATATAGGACCTGTAGCTGCCCTGCGACTTTCATGAACAAACGCGATGGAAGTCTGAACGTTTTGGCCATGTACATGAGTCCCCTTGGCTTGGATGTCTGTGTGCGCACGGCCCTTGTCCGTTTTGAGCGGTTTTGTAGAAATATAACTTACATTAACAAATAACAATGCTCTCATCGGCAGACCAGAACTCTTCAAATGCGCTATAATGCGTGTCCAGTGCTTTCCAATAGAAAGTGTTTTCGCATTTTCGCAAGCTGTTTCCATACCTCATTTGCGCATTAGACTCTTTCTATACACTCCAAAATACGGCACCTTTCAGCGAGAAAGTATTTTTGCGCAAAATGGAAACTTATTCGCATTTTGAAGTGTTTCCATTCAACATTCTCTTCGCAAGAGCCGTTTTGCGCAAAAATAGGGCTTATGGAAACGTGGCTATAGGCAACTAATGAAACTGTTGTGGCCGCATTTCTATTACTGTTTAATTCTACCTCAAACTATATATTATATTTAACTATATTTCCAGATTAATTTCAGCATAATAGGAAATTATTGTTGTCATTATGTTTGTAATGACAACAATAAATGTTTGTTTGTGTTATGTTCTGACCTTTGTTTTGATTCAGTTGGTAAGCTTGTGGAGGTGCTGGGTGGCTTGATTGTGGGGATCTGATCAAACCCCATGAATTGGTTACCTTGACCTTGCAATTATGATGACGAGCTGACAGGCCTGCAGCTTGTCCCTACATAAGCTAGTCTGCTCCCAACAGCTGATGGGGAAACTGCTTTGCAGCTCTTTCCCCCAGCCGTGCTAAACCAACCCACTTTTGCTTTATGTTAGTCTGTAAGTTACCTCCCTTCAGGAAAAGGGATACCACTTTGACTGGGCAATGGCATAGAAGGGTTCATACAATTCAAATTCACTGCAAAACTAATAGCTGAGTGGATAGCGGCTATAAAGGATCTATACTTGTTTACAATAGGGTCCACCATGCTCATTTCAGCAACTCAGAGATATACAAATATTCACTTCTGTAAAGCCAGCAACTGTGCAGCAGCAAGTCATAAGTAAGTAGCCTTGCCAGGCCATGATGTCAGGAGACCCGGCTGAGCCATTGAGGCCCATATAGGTCAGGAGCCTATCTCCTGTTTCTGTAGCGTGAGGCAGCTTGATGTACAAGTACATCCCCTGGACATGACGCTAGTATATCGCAGGGACTTACCCCCAATCCAACCCTTGATGCTGGGTGCCAAGCAGGGAGGCATTGGGTCCCATTTTTAGAGTCTTTGGTATGACCCGGCCGGGAATCGAACCCCGACCTCCCAGTCTCAGGGCGGGCACTCTAACCACAAGGCCACTGAGCTGGTAGCAGCAAGTCATAGTGGAGGTAAAAGGGAAAATAATTATATACAGTAGCACCCCAACAGCAGCCAGCATGCATTCTTTTATCATCTCAGCATATCTGAATGTTTTATTTCGTACTAAGGGTAGATGCAACACGGAGAGAGGCTGCATTTGCTCTCTCCTGTTCTGCATAAACCTGGGTGAAGTTATAAGTAATGATTTTTGCCCCTTTTCTTTTTTTTTATCTTTGGCCCTTGGGACACCAGTTAACCCTTTCAGGCCGGGAATCCATATTTGGATTCTGTACAGTATGTACAGTATTTCATAATTAACTTTATTTCATGCTGAAATATAAATATTTCAGGTTTTTAAAAAACCTTAGGTCAGGCCTAAATGGGTATATCCCTGGACTATGACATGTCTATCAGATTGGGAATGCAAAGTTCTGTGCAGAAAATGCAGAAAACACAGAGGTAACGTGAGTGAGGTCAGAGCACATAGCACAGCACCAAACGGTACTTCCACTACTCTAGCGTAGCGTTTAGCTCCCAATAGACCTTTAGGTAAGACATTCCCCAAACTGCCATGGTCCAATCACAGCTAAGCATAACATGTGATAGACAAACCTCTCCACCAATAGCTTTTATATATGAAAAAAAAAACATGTCACACACATTTTTCCACTGCATAGGGCATGCCTTGTTGATGGATTTGGAAGAGATTTTGAAGGTCTGGTTCCAAAAATGAACAATGACATTGGAATGAATGAGCTTGGCTGGAAAGTGTCCTAGCCTTGGGTGAACACTGGGGAGAGGGCGGGGCTTACCTAAAGGTCTATTATGATCACATGCACATGTATGTGCATGTGCGCATGCGATATACACACTTACAGGTACATACAGCATTTAGCAGATGCTATTGTGCACCACATAAAACCTATTGGTTGCCAGGACATTGATATGAATTACAGGGCAGTATAACTTGGCAAGAGGGCTGTTTTATTGTTAGGTGTGTTGAGGACTTTTCGTATACACGAAGCTATGTTATCCATTGGATCCTCTCATCCCATCCCCAGAAGCACAGGTCAAATGTAAACACAGCATACAAAGTCAGGAAGAATTAACCGCCTCGAGTTTCTAAATTGAACAACATAAAATGGATAACATTGCCTAGTGTATCCCAAATTTCCTCGACAGCTGTCGCATTTGTCTGCTAGTGAGATCACAGCTGTCTTAATCAGCACCTGAAGTGAAGGATTACTCATTGTTTCAATTACAGTAGACTTTTTAGGTTTTTGGGGGTAGATTTGTATTTCCAATGTTCATGCGTGTGAGATTTTCCTGTGCAGTTTGTACACTATGTGTGATGTGCTTCCTAAATAATACAAGCTATAGTTGCATTACAAGTCCTTGCCCCCAACTCAACCCCTATGTTGCAACTCCTCTGTCTATTAATGGTCCTGAATGTCTTATAATACTGTTATGTCTGTAGCAGCTGCAGTGCGGATAAATACAGAACACCAAAGACCCTCAACTCAGGCCGACAGACACACAGACACACAGACACACCACCACCACCACACACCCGTGGTCCTCTTTGATGTGCACTCATGTTATTTCCTCTGATAGAAGTGTGACTGCCTGGTTTCACACAGTGCAGCAACTACAGCATACGTGTATTATAATAACAGCGTTATACATGCCATACATGTAGGCTGCCAGGTTGGGGTCTGTGTACGGGACAGTGTATAGTGTGTGTGTGTGTGTGTGTGTGTGTGTGTGTGTGTGTGTGTGTGTGTGTGTGTGTGTGTGTGTGTGTGTGTGTGTGTGTGTGTGTGCGTGCGTGTGCGTGTTCATTTGCCCTGGGACTGGGGGCAGCTGCTTGCTGCTGGGTCAGACAGTCAGCTGTATTTATAGGGTGATGACCACAGAACACTAGCAGCTGCTTAGCAGAGAGCGAGGGAGAGAAGAGACAGAGTAAACAGAGAGAAAGACAGATAGAGAGAGCCAGAGAGAGAGAATAAAATGCAGAGACAGAGATAGTCAGACAGAGAGAGAAAACAGAGGGAGTCTGAGAGAGAGAGAGAAAGATGGAGACTTGTCCTGACCTTGTCATTGGTCAGTTACGCCACATGCCAGTTATCACTCGACATTTGAGCCAGGGGCGGATGTAACATTTCCCAATTGGGGGGGGTAAGGGGGCGGCTTCATCGCCCGTGGCGCGATGCGGCACAGGCATTTTCAGTAGTGTGTCAACTACTTTTAAATATAAGCACTGAAATATCTTGGGTTGTTTTGCATGCCATCATGTTTGGTGGGGCAGACTGGGCATGTCTAGCCTATGCCTAGATCCGCCCCTGATTTGAGCTATCCTCCTCCATTGTCTCCTTTTGACACATGGAATCACCATGACAACAGGGCTTTCCATCACACCTGGGATACAGTGGCATTTTCCTTGGCATTTTGGCTTGCCATCTCCACATCCTCACATTGCAGTCATTCTTCATTGCCAGGTGTTTGCTGCTAGCCAGCAAGAGATATGTTGAGTTATTGCTCTAATTTGACTGATACAGTAGATAGATACAGAACGGATATAAGTAAGTAAACAGGTGGACATTGTATTTGAACACTTTTTCTTCTTAAAATTTATGAATACAATGTACTAAGTAGGCCTATCGGCCTATCTTTTGAAGATTCGATACCGACTTGATACCGATTTGATACCGTCTGGATACCGATGTACATTGCAAAATGTTATGAAACAATACGATATTTTCTGTTTAAATTAAAATGATATTTCGATACAGTTACTATATTGTTACAGCAATAATTGATAGATAGATACAGCCCTAATAGATAGATAGATAGATAGATAGATAGATAGATAGATAGATAGATAGATAGATAGATAGATAGATAGATAGATAGATAGATAGATAGATAGATAGATAGATAGATAGATAGATAGATAGATCTATGCGTGCTGCATGCGTGCACTCGCAACCACGTGCTTGCAAGGAGTTACATAGCGAAGCATTGGTGTGGTTTGGCTGAAATCTGCAACTTTATTAAGATGATTTCTTTTGCATCTTTTGAGAATGTTGGCCTGTAACAGGGACAGCAAGTTGAAAGTGGTGAAGGAAAAGCAAGTGGTACAGTACCATGTCAGAAGAGGTCCAGGTACATCTCTCTCTCTCTCTCTCTCTCTCTCTCTCTCTCTCTGGCTCAGTGGGACGGTCTGATGGTGCAACTCCTGTGGAAAGATAGGGATGATGCAGGTTAGATTTGAATGTTTTTGGTGAGGTTCGTGCCTGTATTGTACAGCATATAAACGCCAACAACAACCCCTGACTAACCTAACCCTAACCGCAAGCACAACAACGCATGTCTAACCAACGTAGGTCAGGAGCAGTGTTGGACAGTAACGAATTGCATATTACTGTCATTTCCAGCAAAAGTAACTGGAGTAAATAGAGTAACATGGTATGTTACTCCATCAAATATCTTACTTATTACTTACTTCTACTCACTACAAATGGATTTGCATGCGAAAATAGAACATATTTAAAGGCCATCAACAGATAATAGAGAGTCGCAGTAGCTTCTGCAAACATGTCCTACACTACAAGTTGTCGCAAGTTCTCGATAAACAGATGTGTTGTACATCTCTATTCATTTGCGGGTGGGAGGGGGGAACTTGGGAAAGTAATAAAGATAATAATAGTATTACTTTTTCTAAGAGTTCATAAAGATATTACTCTCCTAAGTAATATTGCCCAACACGGGGTCCGGAGCGATGGGTATTTTCCGAATGTCAGACCTTTGCTGTGTCGGGTAAGAGTGTACCTATTTAAAAGCACAAATAAAGCTGTCATATATGAATTCAGCACAGAAGCTATTTCACACACAAAAACGTTCCCAACACTCCACTGAATGTGGAGTGGTGGTGCTGCGACTGAGTACAGTGCAAAAGTTTAACTCTCAGTTCTAGTTCTTTAAATTGTCAAAGAATAGTGCAGAACGTACTTGCATTAATGAAAAGGCCTAGCCAAACACTCTTTTAAAGATTATTGGACATTGGCATATTGGACAAAATATACACAGCCACTGGTTCAGTTCTTCAATATAAAACCATGAGCCACCATGAACCCTAGCGTTGCTATGTGACACGTTGTAAAACGTCTGTGATCTGCTATTTTCGGCAAGATCCCTGGTGGTTCCACATGACAAAGTATCATGGTGTTTACGCCACCTACGTTATGTACAGCACCTGTATTTGCTCAAAGGTGTTAATACTTTTGTGATGTTTAGTGGAGAATAACGTTACAGGAGAATGTCAAGACCCGATAAACGCAATCTATTCTACTCACTGGCTCTTACAGACCACGGCATGTCTCCAGGGTGGAGTGTGTCTTGTATCCAAGCAACATGAAAGATCTGGTGAGACAACTCCAGTGAGACAGACAACGCCAGTGAAAGTGACCACATATTCACAGTCTGACATAAATCTTTAAATCACTGACAGCTCCTCTAAATACTCACAGATGATGTGGGTTACGGGCACGGTACATATTCACAGGAATAGTAACTGTGGACTCTGTATCTGAATTAAGTTTTGCCGTGCGCTCTCCATTTTAAAGGTCCTTTCAGATGGGAGAATAAGCTCCAGGACATCAAAAAAATCACCGCAATCCAGAACTAGTCACCTGCGGACGCGTGTGCGAAACTGGCGTGCACATGACAACTTTACACGACCACCCATATGGAAAAAACTTCATAGGTGAACTCTTGAAAGTGGCACCTTTCATACAAGCCACTTTACAAGAAAAATACTAATAATCTTATATCTGTTTTGTATGTCATATATTGTTCTTATAAATTACAAAAATATATATGTTTTATCTATCTTTCACTTTACAAAGAAATACTATGGATCTTATATTAACATTATTGAAAGGCGCCACTTTCAAGAGTTTGGATATACCGTAAATCCTCTTTTATAATCCGGGGCTTTTATTTACTCAACCGATTTTTATACCAGGCGTTTATTGGAAGGAGGCTGCTATAAGAAGAGAGGCCTATATTACAATGTTTCAATCCAATCATAATGAATAAAACATATTGTATACTCTGCATTATCTTAAATAATTTGCAATAGTCTAAAATAATGCTGTTTTTGTAAGGCCACTAGATGGCGTCTGTATATAGGTTTGACACTCATTTCACCATAGGCTAGGGGCAGGGGCGGATTGGCCATCTAGAGTAGGCTACAGGGAGTTTTCTCAAAGAGTTACATCTGTTTAAACAGCTGGGGAAATGTGCCAATCCGCCCCTGTGTCAAAGTGAAAGTAAAAGAAAAAGACTAGATAAAGTTATCGTATATAGTTGATGTTTAGGAATGGTTGGCAGGCATATTCAAAGGATGGAACGGAGCTATATCTGGACAATGGCATGGATAAAACTGGAAGAAATCTCGCATGGTTATAAGTAGGCCTACTACGAAAGTATTGACAAGGCTATGCGATCGTTACAGTCAGTCAGTCCGTCAGTCAGTCAGTCAGTCAGTCAGTCAGTCGATATAATGGATAACGGAAGATTCACCGGGATTATAACCAAATATGGATGGATTACTTCATTGGTGTACATACATAGCTTCTTCACATCTCGGCTCACAGTAAGTGCATTGGAATGCGATGGTGCGCTCTGTAAAAATGGACCCTCGCGGGTCCATTTGGTTTCATTTTACGATCTTAAGAGTTACAGATCTAAAAGGACCACTAGTGGTCCCCGGACCACTGGTTTAAAACCAGTGGTTTATAGAGAGAAAAAAAGGCGAGCAGATCGGCAGGAGGAGGAGGCGGTGGAACTGCTCGGCAGGAGGAGGAGGCGGTGAACTGCGCATCGCATAAGCCCACACTCGCAGAAAATAAAAAACAAAAGAAAAAATACCGGCTAATAAAAGGAGGCCGGAATATATACGTTAAATCCAACGCCGTTCCCGTAAAATAATGGGAGGCCGGTAAATAATAGAAAGGAGGACTATATTAGAGGATTTACGGTATATATTTTTTTCCATATGGGCATGCCTGTGTGTAATCAATCGCCCCGGCCTCAACTCCTCTGTGTGTACACAATAAATGCACGCCTCTTACTGACAATGTATTACTAATTACTCAGTCTGAGTATGTGTGTATAGGTCTACTGTATTCTTAGATAATTACCCATGCTGTGATCATGGTATGGAATGATAATTGGTTTCCAACAACGGACCGCTGCACTATGGAGAACATTGTCATGTCTAATGAGCATGGTGTCTGGTTCTGTGTAGCCGAGACAATGAGTAAGGAATGAGATGTAATGTAGTGGCTGACTGTAGTGCCGGAAACGAAACCAGAGGAATTATGTTAATCTTAATCAAAACATGTGCATTATATTTATTGTAATAAGGAAAATTGTGGGTTTGAACTTCCAGATATTAGCTACCTCTGTGAAATCCACAAATCTGGTGATCTCCCCGTCTCCCAGACCTGTCAATCTATATTTTGCTAACAGTCTCGCTTACAACTGTGTCTGAAATTATATATATACACTCAACAAAAATATAAACGCAACACTTTTGTTTTTGCTCCCATTTTTCAGGGGATGGACTTAAAGCCCTAAAATTCTTTCCAGATATACAATATAACCATTTCTCTCAAACACTGTTCACAAATCTGCCTAAATGTGTGATATTGAGCACTTCTGCTTTGTTAAGATAATCCATCCCACCTCACAGGTGTGCCACATCAAGATGCAGATTTGACATCATGATTAGTGCACAGGTGTACCTCAGACTCTCCACAATAAAAAGACACCCTGAAATGTGCAGTTTTCTTTTGCCTTATTGGGTGTATGGGCCTCCGAACCAGTCAGTATCTGGTGTGACCACCATTTGCCTCATGCAGTGCAACACATCTTCTTCGCATAGAGTTTATCAGATTGTCAATTGTGGCCTGTGAAATGTTGGTCCACTCCTCTTCAATGGCTATGTGAAGTTGCTGGATATTAGTGGGAACTGGTACACACTGTAAAAATGGTAATAACACAATATTACCACATTATTACCATTTCGACAGCGCATACCAGTTCCCACTAATATCCAGCAACTTCACACAGCAATTGAAGAGGAGTGGACCAACATTCCACAGACCACAATTGACAATCTGATAAACTCTATGCGAAGAAGATGTGTTGCACTGCATGAGGCAAATGGTGGTCACACCAGATACTGACTGGTTCGGAGGCCCATACACCCAATAAGGCAAAAGAAAATTGCACATTTCAGGGTGTCTTTTTATTGTGGAGAGTCTGAGGTACATCTGTGCACTAATCATGATGTCAAATCTGCATCTTGATGTGGCACACCTGTGAGGTGGGATGGATTATTTTAACAAAGCAGAAGTGCTCAATGTCACACATTTAGGCAGATTTGTGAACAGTGTTTGAAAGAAATGGTTATATTGTATATCTGGAATGAATTTTAGGTCTTTAAGTCCATCCCCTGAAAAATGGGAGCAAAAACAAAAGTGTTGCGTTTATATTTTTGTTGAGTGTATATATATATATATATATATATATATATATATATATATATATATATATATATATATATATATATATATATATATATATATATATATATATATATTATATATACAAATTATATATACTATATATACAAATATATGGCAAATTATAGAAACTATAAAATATCAACACCAACAATCAAATACTCGCGACTCGCTCAAATCTTTCATTAAAAATACAACAAGCATTCACATTATTACATTTTGTCAATCATTCGCATTTTGCCCTGACTTGTCCCTCTGTGCTTACTGTAATGTTGTTGTGTGACCTGTGAGGCCCTAGCAAGGGGGCAGCCATTGCATACCTGCGCTGCAGTCTAATCTATCGTATACACTACAACTTTATCATCCGAGTGTTTTAACCATTATGGTATCTAATGGTGTGACGGGTAACTAATCATGAACAAACCTAAAATAAACGCACCCACTAAATACTATGCAACGACATGCTGTAGGCTTGCAGATTGGCTATTTTCTGCACGTGGTCCACTGTTCGGCGAGATATATAATTAATTATAGCTTGGAGTCGGACTGGAGCAGCAGTTGACATTATTAGCATTATGATACACTGAGATTAGTTATCGCGGACAGACAGTTGCACACAAGACGGATGGATAAATCAGACGGATGGATCATGGAAGCTAGCGTTATTTGATACTGGCATTCTCTACTGTTTCCATAAACCATAATCACAGCACCCAACACTGAAACGGTGTAGCCGGTGTAGAGGATGATATCCCGGTTAATTAATTAAATCGTATCTCACCGTTATACCGAATTACCGGCCAACTCTAATCCTTAGAGCATAGAGTTTGACACAGAGTTTGAGTTTGACACAGTCCAGGGCTGCATAAACTGCTCCCTCAATGTCGCAACCTTTGTCAGCAACCTCTTAGACCCTCTCCGACATCCAAAGTTACTGTGCCTGTTTATTAGGCACTGCTTTGCAGCTGCCAAAAATGACTACAAAAGCTCTATGGAGCCATTAGTCCCTTTCCCCGTGTGGGACGATTAAAATACTTGAAATACTGTAACTGCATTTTAGCAACTTGTGATGAGTGTGCAACATTGTTATTACATTTAGGTCCTCAAAAATGTTACGATATGAATCAAACAATCTTTGTGGTCAAAATAGTGCACTGCCTACTAGGCAATAATAACACTGTCCAGGTATATTTCAGGTTAACATCAAAGCTGTATTGAACGAGAGATCCAGCACAAAAGAAAGGGGGTGTGGGGGACTACAAACAGGCAGAGTGAATATACTGTATGTTTGTGTGTGTATGTGTGTGTGTGTGTGTGTGTGTGTGTGTGGGCACATGTTCGAGTGTTCTGCGTGCGTGCGTGGTGCTGTAGTAGTGATAGCTGCGCGGAGGAGAGAGGATGTCCTGGAATAACCCTCTCAAATTCCCTTCTCCTCCTCCTCTCTGAATGCTTATCGCTCATTCTCTCCTGTGCGTTATGTGAGACCAAAATGTCGCGACCAAAATGAGACCAAAATTTACATTTTTCGGTCATTTAAATGATGCTCTCATCCGGAGTGACCTACAGCGGATTGACCGTTTCAAACGGGCATGCCTTGCTGAATCACAACTACCTCTGGAGTCTCTCCGCAGGTTACACTCCTGCACCTTAATTCTAATAATTTCCTCATGTTCCTCTTTCTCTCCGTCTGTCCCGCTCCGGTCAAGTCATTTCGACAATGGAAAGAATCCTTCCCTTTGACAAAATGTCCTAACGAAGGTCTGATAACCGCAAAAATGTGTAATTTTTGTGTGGAAAAAGGACAGTGTGAGGAGAGTGTTTTCTTCCCCTCTCCACTATGCACCTGCTACCCACTCATTAGGTGTACAGAAGATTGTTGCCACCCCTCCCATTCCCCCCCTCTTTTTGTTCCTCCATTTCTCTGCTTGGCTCATTTGGCTCATGGTCCAGTATGCGTGTGTGTGTGTGTGTGTGTGTGTGTGTGTGTGTGTGTGTGTGTGTGTGTGTGTGTGTGTGTGTGTGTGTGTGTGTGTGTGTGTGTGTGTTTTTGTGTGTGTTTTTGTGTGCGCGCGTAGATAGATACCCCTGCCTATACTTAGTATCCCTCGGACTAAAGTGCTACCGCAGTAACCTACATATATATAGCAGTATCCTTGGCAAAATTCAATTGCGAAGGGCTCGAGTGGCGCGAAGCGCATTAGCACATCGCAAATTGTTCGCTCCCTGTGGTAAACTGCTCATTACGGTCCTTTACTGCTTTTAATAACAGCATATCCCCCAGACATATTTAGTTCTACTATGTATTTATTCCCCCATGCACTCCTCGCACCCTCTCCCCTCTTATCATCACCCCTTCCACTTAGTCAATCACTCCCTCTTCATTTTCTGTCTACTGCCCCTCCCCTGTTTTTGCTTCAACCGTCAACCACCTCTCCCTCTCTCTCTCCCTCTCTCTAGCTCTCTCTCTTTCTCTGAGTGATGGACGGTGGGGTAATCTGCAACGGTTGCCATGGCACCAGACAGCCCTTGCTTGGCGAAGGCACGTAGCTTCCTCTCTGCTCTATTTCCCCTGAGCCCGCTGCTCAGGAGTCTGTGTGTCTGTGTGTGTTCGCGCACGCCCGTGCATGTGGATGTGCTTGTGAATATAGGTAATCTATAAGATAGCATGTCTGAAACATACAGTATAGCATGCAATGGTAAGTACCGTGTCCAATACACTCCCACCCATCACAAAGAATGTAAGAACATCGTAATCTGCAGCTTCTTTGAATCTCACTGCATCATGCCTTAAAGCTCAACACACACACACGCGCAAACACACGCGCAAACACACACACACACACACACACACACACACACACACACACACACACACACACACACACACACACACACACACACACACACACACACACACACACACACACACACAGGAGAGCACATCTTCAGACAACAGAAGACATTCTGCATCAAGGAGAATGCCAAGCTTTCTATACAGCCGTGGCAGAGATGTGTCGGTCACAAGGCTGTGCCCTACAGCTATCTGAAATTGCGTGAATGGTGCAAAAGTTAAGAGCAGGGTTATGTACAGCAGTGGTTTCCTAAACTTTTTTTTCATGTCAAGGACCCCCCAGTTTCATGTGCATTAGGCTACAGACTCACCATTTAATGCCGTTTCTATCTCTGGGACCCCCGATTTATATTGTAAAATCTATCAAAATCAAGTACATTTTTTGAGCGTGTACAAATGGGGCAATTTGTACACTCTGGGAGTTACAGTACAATAAGGGTCCACTTGGTTCCACACTATCATCTTGTTGGGGACCCCTTGGCACCCCTTCAAGGACCCCTATACTGTAGGTACCTGGACCCCACTGATGGATGGGTGGGACGTGACATGGAGTACCTGACACAGTACCAGGGCAGCTGATGCACATGGTCGTGACTATGGCTTTTCAGTGTGTAAACAGAAAATGCAGATGAGCCGAGGTTGTGTCGCAAACTCTAAGAAAACATTGAAATGAGGCAGGGTCTATTTTTGTGATGCTTGCAGTGGTGAATTTATTTCTAGTCTCATTAGTTTATTTATTCATCAAAAACAATTCACGCTGTTAAATCCGTACAAATGTGCATCTGTTGTAATTACCACTTACGGCAAGCCCCATTTCATACTTAAAATAATGCTTAAAAGTAACTGATCTACACAAGCTCACAGCGTGGCACATGACAACTATTTGCTGTTATTAGTTTGGGATTTTATTTGTTATTATAATAAAGCCAATTCAGTACGGAGAACAGGTCAGTTAAGACGGTAATTGTGTCCTTGAAATGACGCCTAGAAGTATTCAAACGCAGCGTGCGGCGTAGCATGGCATCACGCAGGTAATCGGGTTGTAACTTCCCCCTCGTGAACACTTGTTTCTCAGCTACTAAGTGCACTGCATCTGTCGTGTGAATGAATGAGATCGCTCTGCACCAGCCCCTCTAACAGTTCTCTGAATCCCATTAAAAGTTTCCACACCGCTGTCTCTCCCCATCCATCCATCCATCCCGAGGCTCCAGCGCAGCTCCAGCGCAGCTGAATAATTTAACAGTCTATATTTCCAACCATCTGTTTCCCTCTCTGTCATTCCCTCTCTGTCTTTGGACATTTTCCCCTACCTTCAAAAGTACACTGACTCCCCCCTCACCCCCCAGCCCTCAAGTTAGAAATCTTGTTTTATTACATGGGTTTTCAACCTTTTCCATACCAGGGCCCACTATTTATTCTGCATTTTAGCCACGGACCACCATTTGATGTCAAGTTTATTCTCTCGCACCCAAAACTATGGATTTTCAAGTTTTTGTCCACAATTTAGGAGATGAGCTGGCAAAATATTGGTCAAAATAACAATTCTTCTACATTCTTCTATGTGTAGATTCTTGAAAGTAATTCAGATGTTTAAATATAATTTAACTCTTGAGAGCGTAAAATTATACCAATTGGACCCATAAGGGTCCATATGGTATCATTTTATGAGAGTTACAGACCTATAAGGCTCCATTTGGTTACCAACTGTTCATCATTTACTGTAGCTGGGGACCACATGGAATCCTCTCAGGGACCACTGGTGGTCACCCACAGGTTGAAAACCACTGTTTTATTATGCACTTTCCTCATGTACTGTATATACGGTCAAAATCCAGTATATGTTTACTGATGTTATTTTTACTGCCGGTTTTGCTACAGATTGTCTGCGTGGGCTGCAGAGTTTTGTGTTAATTTGTGTTATAATTGGTACCGACTGAATATTAAACACGACATGGTGTTTCTACAAGTTAGAGTCATTGACCTCTTCTATTAACCCTGGCTTCTCTATTTTGGTCCTATCATTAGTGATATGGCCAAGAATACAAAATAATGTACATAAATCTCACAGACCATCACTGTGCCAAGAACTTGTATAACAGGGGTTTTCAATGTTGAATGTCATATGATATAACAAAGTATAAAATAGGAATTTGAACAACTTGTTTAGTAGTCCACTACCTTTTTTCCATCTATGCTAAATCCAAAAATAGATGATCTCCAAGATCAAGCACATCCATATATCTATCTATTAGGGGTGGGCAAAAAAATCGATATGCCAATGTATCGCAATTCTTAATGCCATGATATCAATATCGAATCGCCAGGTTCGCCATGTACTGTATTTTGGCCTATTCATTAATTTGTTCAAGATGTCGTGTGAACATGAGTTCCCCCATTCTGTGTTACAGAAACAAGTTGTGTTTCTGTTGTGTTTGTTAATATCTTTTCTTTTAGAACGTTTTTTTTTTTCTGAGGGTGTACAAATGGACCCGTTAGGGTCCATTTGGTTCCATTTGTACGCACTCAGAAAAAATCTTGAAAATGGGTGGTATTCCCCTTTAAAATGTTCTAGCATTATAAAAGCACAGTCATTTGTGGCAAAGAAAATGCAATATATTGAGCTATGGGAATCGTCCCACACCTACTATCTATTCATCCATCTATCTCTAAGACAGTATTCCTGTGATATCAGAGTAATGTCCTGATGATGGTTCCAAGCAGACTCATGGAGCCATGGGACACTGGCTACAGGGGGCCACTAGAGGTCAGCCAAGTCCCTCCTTCCCGTCAGCACAAAGAACCATCACATGCCCACTGTACAGCACGTCTGTCACCTTTGTTTCAGCAGAGAGCCTAGGGCCTGATGGGCCTCCGTCTGTGGTCCCCTCAACATCAACCTCAGGGAATTTAACAACACGCTGATGACCCCACAACACAGGGAAAAATGCACAAATAGAAAGCACAGGGATGCGAGAACGGCAAAGAGAGAGAGAGAGATCAACCCAACTAAGGCGAAGAACAGCATGGCAGAGAGACTGATGAACAAGTGACAAAAGAAGACTTTCCATTGAAAAACAACCACCCATCGGACCCCATATGGAAAAGAGAAACGTTATATGCGAAGTTGCGAACTCTTGAAAGTGTCACCTTGTATACAAGCCACTTTACATTTTTCTCATGTCATATATTATTCTTATAAATAATGTCATATATTATTCTTATAAATTATGTTTCACAGAAAATATTATGGATCTTATTTATCTTTTTTAATGTTATATATAATTCTTATAAATTACAAAATTATATATGTTTTATATGTTTCACTTTACAAAGAACTTAGAAATAACTCTAATGTTGTAAATGAAAGGTGCCAATTTCATGAGTTTGCATATATATTTTTTTTTTCCAAATGGGACCACTGTTTGTTATAAAGACAAGTGGTTCTGAACTTTTTTCACCAAGTACCGCCTATAAAGAATATCTGTTTCTCCAAGTATTACCATTAGCAGTTAAGTTAAATTGCAGTAACATACACCTGATCTATCATTCACACAAGACAAATTCTTTATGTTAGATGGGCATAGTCTAGATTTTGGACCATGCCCTTGTAAACAGAACTGCAAAAAATTCCACAGAACTTAAATCTTATTTCATTTTTCTGCATAATCTTGATGATCCCAGATGCATTGCTTGTTTAAAAAACATTTTAAAAAATAGGGGAATTTGTGACATAACTCTGTTTACAACCCCCCCCCCCCCCCCAACCCCCTCCAACTGTATGTACTAAACTTTACCCAACTTTTTTGTATTGAATTTGTGACATTTGCTTTGGCAATGTAAATGTTTGTTTTCTCATGCCGATAAAGCTTCTTTGAATTAAATTGAATTGAATTAACTGACAACAAAGAGGCAGTAGTACAGGTACATGGGCAGACTTTCGTATACTATGAGCTTATTGAAATAGCACTGCATGAGAAAATGTGAGCCGGTAGATAATGATAATAGTAATGATGATGGTGGTGGTGGTGGTGGTCACTGTGGTAATGATGGGAAATGTCTGGAGTATCTGCTCCCCTGCGAACGGGCATCTATTTCAGTAAATTATAGCTGGGTGCAGATCAAGACCTCAGCATGCAGTACAAACACTGTCTTTGTTCAGGTGATACACACACACACACAGACACAAGCACACACACACAGCTTAGAAATCTTTCTCGAGAGGAGAGCCTCTCCGGCAAATATAGAGGAGAGAGCAGAAAGTAAAACTCTCTATTCGAACAGCAATGCAGCATACAGTTTCCGTAAATATATGTGTGCTATTAGTGCTGCTCGTGGTATGTGATGCATGTGTGTGAGTGGATTTGCTTTGGAGACTAAAAATAGCGAGGCCAAACACGTCCCAAAACAGGGCGCGCGCATGCACGTGTGCTCTCTGGCCTATCTTTATTCACGCTGATGTGCACTTATCTGCTGTTAGTGATGGCACTAAACAGTTCCAGTTGTTGACTGACTAACTCATCTACACTAGATGCCAGCAGGGGCAGCAGTGGCCCAGGAGGTCGAGGAGGCCGTCTGGGAACCGCTGGAAGGTTTCTGGGATCGCTCCTGGCTACATTGTGAGGTGTCCTTAGGCAGCCTTCTGGAGGCACATTTAAAGGCATGGTATCATGCTGGCATCTGCTTTTTCTCAGTTTAATTGTGATAAAGTTGTAGAAATATTATCCAATGAAACTATACAGATCCATGAAGCTTTTTTCAGTGCTTTGTGAGTGAGTTGTTGACCTGAGAAAGAAATACCGAGAAAGAAAAACTCCCTTCCACCGCGCCAGAGAACAAGGACACAAAACCACGTGTCATTTATATAATCTACCCTCCGTCACCCCATCCAGATCTCATGTTAAAATGCTCTCGGGACCTCAGCAATTCACCGTCTTTATAATGAAGTCAATAAATAATTTTACTGAGAAGCATAACCAACGACATCGTCGACCAACGTCTGCTATATACTCGATATTTTTTGTCAGAAAAAAATCTTGCCAACATTTTTTTCATGGACTTAATGGCCACCTTTTATACAATTGATCACTTAAACCATTTTATCTTTTTATAAATCCCTTTACCTCTGTGACTGTCTACCTTCCACTGTCCTCCACAGCTGGTCTGCTTGGAATGGCTAAAAGATGTCTACACAAAACATGGTGAGACACCTTTTTTCTTTTACGGGCCAATGGCCTGAAATAAACCACCATTACAGCTCAGACATGCACCCTCTGTAGACATTTTTAAACTCAAGACTCACCTCTTCCGTTCATACTCTTCTGTTCCTACTCCTGGCCAGTTTACAGCATGCTGTTATAATTTCTTTATCATTGTTTTAGCATTTTAACTATTTTCTTGTTTTATTGCTATTTCTATGTTCTGCCCTGTGAAGCACTTTGAGTTGCGTTTAAATATGAAAGGTGGTATATAAATAAAGCTTATTACAACTATGCAAGCAACAACAACACTCCTTATCCTGTCATCCCTTCACAATAAAGTGTCTCCCTTTACCTCCCAAGGCCACACATTTTACATAGGTTATTAACAGGAAATAGGTATACCTGTATACGAGGGGTAGAGGTATACCCCTTGTACCACGGGTGGGGAGCCCTGCGGCCCTAGTGGGTGGAGGCCCCTAGAGGCCTGGAAGCCCACGTCAATTGAAACTGATGACACTTATTATAATGTTTCTAATGTATCTCTACCTCCTTTTAGCTGTTGTATTAATGGGTCAGATGGGCATGTGCAAATTTGTGTTAAATCAAACGATTGTGTTCTAGCTTGGAACTAGTCTAGGAAGGATTCATTTTCAGATTTGTGATTCGGCCGGGATTGGATGATAGTGATACATTATCTTACAGTATGTTAAGTTGTAATGACATCATAGTCATCATGGACGGAATACGGAACACACAATTCTCAGCGAACAAGGGTGTCATAATTTTAGGGCCTACCACATAAAAGCCTTGATGCGGCGTATGAATCCGACATGTTTCTTCAAGTACTTCCTCAAATAGTTTGTTTGGTATATCCGTCTTCTTTACCAACTCACCAGCGACTGATGAGACTAAACACAAAACAAAGCGATGCCAGAAAAGCCCTAGCCTTCAAAAATGGAATAAGAGATGGGATCACACAGGCCATTTAGTTAGTGCCGCAACCAGAATGCCAAACTGAAGAGTCAGCTTCAGCCACCACTCATCACACGCCCTCACTGCACGGTCACGAAACGGCCTCATCGACTGCCTTCGCACTCACAAAGACGTGAAGTCAATTGCTCGATTTCACTTGCGAAGGACGAACGATACTTTAAGTTGCTATTCATCAGGAAACACCAACGAGGAAAACCGACGTTTCAAAAGTGTTAAATATGGTGTTAAACAACCAATAATAATAATATGATATTTCATGTACACACATGTGCACAGTGTATGTTCGCTGGCTCTCTTATAGTATCATTCAAATCTTAATTTTAGCAATGCAACTATCTGGGGCCCACTTAAAATGTCCTTCCAGCCCATCAGCGGGCCCACATGTATCTATAGAACTGCTGGTTTAATGCATGCAATCTATCAGAATTATTTAATGTTTCTGTTGTTTGATGCACAGAGAGCTTCACTGGAAATGAGCCAATGGAGTGAAAAGTGTGTGTGTGTGTGTGTGTGTGTGTGTGTGTGTGTGTGTGTGTGTGTGTGTGTGTGTGTGTGTGTGTGTGTGTGTGTGCGTGTGCGCGCGCGCACGCATACTGTATGTGTGTATGTGCATGCCGTGCACATGAAGCCTCTTTTCACTACATTATGCTATAAAGGACCAAGAGGATAAGAGAGGTGAGTTGAAGAACAGAGAGGAGGAGGAGAGGAATTACATGGAGGAGAGTAAGGTGATGTGGGAGAGCCAAAGAGAGAAAGGCAGATTAAGGAAAAGCACGGGAAAGAGGAGGTGGGGAAGGAGGAGAGGTGGAACAGGTGGAGGAGGTGCAGGCCATGGCCGAAGAAATGGAGGAGGAAGGTGAGGAGAGAAGGGAGAAGAGAAGATTAAAGCATAGAGACAAAAGGGAAAGGAGGAGAAAGGAGAAGAGGAAAGCAAGGGAAAGGAGAGAGGAGAGGAAAAGCGGGGAGAGTTACGAGGAGAGGAGAGGATAGTAGAAGAGAGGAGAGGAGAGGGGAGGAGAGGAGGGGCTGCCCGTGATGCAGGAGCACAGCGCGGCCAGGCTGAACTGGGTGAACTGCAGCAGAGCTGGCTGTGGGGTCATGGAGTCCAACATTCCTCTGGAACACTGTGTTTACACTGCGTAGCCGAGAGGGGCCCTTCAAGGGGGCGCGAGGGTGGCCGACGCGCACGGAACAAAATCATCTCCCAGACAGTTCTTTTTTCCCCCCTCTCTCTGAGAAAGACTGGGCAGAGAGAGAGACGGAGCGCTGCTCGCGCGCATGTGTGTGTGTGTGATTTCTCCTGAAGCAGAGGAGCATACTGAAGTAACCTGAATCCCTATAGCTATTTAAATCAACCTTAAAGCTTCGGTTAGGAGGAGTTTGTGTTGGTCGTCTAAATCTAGGGATTAATGCTTTCGGCTTTGGCAGTTTGCAACCTCAGTGATTTTACGGCAAGTGAATAATTTATGTGATTTGAACTTGGAAGGATCGCGGAGGATAGGGATTTAAAAGTTGGATGAAGTGAAGTTATATTAATCTGTGCTTGTGTGTGTGCACACATGCGTGAGTGTGTGTTTATAAAAACACATTTTGAAGGCAACTCCTAAATCTGAAAACATATCAAATTCAGTTGCAAATCTAGCATACTTTTTGTTTCCTTCACCTCAGTAAAAAAATCTAATAAAAAATCTTTTGCTACTGCATTCTCAACTACCTATATTTATTCCTTTTTTGATTGTCAAATTGCAAACAGGTTTACTGTAGCAGAATCACATATTTTGCACAAAAGAAATTCACATGAAACGTGCAATACAATGTGGCAATACAATCAATTGTATTCACTCTGGTTTAAATTCCATAAAGTTTGCTGATTCACATAACAAAAAACAACTTGTTTGATGTTGATATTGGACTGTGTGTGTGTGTGTGTGTGTGTGTGTGTGTGTGTGTGTGTGTGTGTGTGTGTGTGTGTGTGTGTGTGTGTGTGTGTGTGTGTGTGTGTGTGTGTCAGTGTCTGAGTGCAGTGGAACTGGTGGTTGCTCTGCATATTTAGTCACTGTAATGTTGCTCTCCTCCCTCTGCTGGTGAAACATCCACAATACAGCAACTTCAGGTCTGCCAGTACAAATATTGTTTATATGAGCATACAAATGTATATGTATGCGTGCGTGCGTACACATATGCGCACACCCATGTGCAGATACACTCAAACACAGGCCTATACCACCAGTGTGTGACACAAGTCTTTTGAGTGAATTATAAATTGAGTGCTGCGGGTTTTCCTCCAAACTACTTGGAAATACACACTACACAAATCCCGCAACGCCCTGACAGCTGTAAATTTAAATGTGGACATCGTAACAGATGTACACATTTGAGCAGATATACAAATATTGCATAAGACGAGAAAATGTTGACCACAACGTGTGCATTGCAGCATTTAAATATACTGTATGTTATGACCTGCTCTCGCAGTTAATTCAAAAACGAAAAGCACAAATAGTTCAGCACAGTGGTTTTCAACCAATGGTCCGGGGACCACCAGTGGTCCTTGAGAGAGTTCCAGGTGGTCCCCAGGTAAACGATGGAAATTTGGCTAACCAAATCGTAAAACATGAAACCAAATTTAAAACATGAAACCGAATGGACCCTTGTGGGTCCATTTGGTTTCATGTTTACGCTCTCAAGAGTTAAAATATTCATCATCTAAATTAGCTTAACTCTACACAACTAGATAATGTAGAAGATTAATGGTCATTTTGATCTGTATATTTGCCCATTTTTGTTTCCGAAATCCAGCCTGGAATTGTGGACAAAGACAAAAGAAATCTTTAGTTTGGGGAGTCTGTGGGGCTAAAATGTCATCAAATTGTGATCCGTGGCTGAAATTCTGAATAAATAGTGGGCCCTGGCATAAAAAAAGGTTGAAAACCACAGGTTTAGCACACCACCGTCGTCAACCACTGTGCAGATGACCTGCTGTCTGACGGATTAGACTTGCTTATAGCAGCGTCACTTCTGTGTCATTACAGTGCAGAGGTTTTCAACCGGTGGTCCGGGGACCACCAGTGGTCCTTGAGAGGGTTCCAGCTGGACCCCAGCTAAGTTGGTTAACCAGGTGTAACTCTTGAGAACGTAAAAATGAAACCAAATGGACCCTTGCGGATCCATTTGGTTTCATTTTTACACTCTCAAGAGTTAAAATATTCATCAACTGAATTAGCCCAACTCTACACAACTAGAAGATGGACAAAAGCAAAAGAAGTCTTTAGTTTTGGGGGTCTGTGGGGCTAAAATGTCCTCAAATGGTGGTCCGTGGCTGAAATGCTGAATAAATGGTGGGCCCTGGGATCAAAAAGGTTGAAAACCCCTGTTATAGTGTGTCATCTGGAGACGGAGCTCTGATAAATCTCTGTCATGCACACCGAGGTGTTTTAACATCCACAACTAATAATTGTACAATTGTATATTTTTTTTGTTCCAAGACCAACCAGTAGAACAGTAAAAAAACACTTTGACCACAACTGTAGAGGCATTGTTAACATCCAACAAGTGCGGCCGCGGGTTACAAAAGCAGCATTTCTGCTAAACAATTTATTAGTATTTTATTTTATTTTTTTAACTTGATGTTTGCATCACCTTTCGGATTTTGAAAGTCAAACCGAGAACAAACGGCATGCAGGCTCCCTTTAAACCTCCCTGGGAAGAAAAAAAAATGTCTCATCTGTTTTTAATGATGCAACATTACGGCAACGCTATACGCGGATCTGACCAGACACACAACAGACTGCAGGAGGTGGCAGACAGATCACGCACGCAGCCACGCAGCCACGCACGCGCACACACACACACACACACACACACACACACACACACACACACACACACACACACACACACACACACACACACACACACACACACCTCAGCTATTGTCCTGCAAGTGGAGGACTGTAAAGAGAGACAAGCAGCAACACTCTGCTGTATTCTATCCTCTTCCTGCTGTACTGTGCTGCTTTCACGGTTTGCCTTCGAGGAGGTGGCTCACCCGACCACAAGGTATTTGCTTGTGTGTGTGTGTGTGGGGGGGGGGGGGGGGGGGGGGGGGGGGTGCGTGCGTGCGTATGGGGGGTACAATGCATACTTGACCATGGCTTTGAAAATGCCCCCCCTCCCAACCAGCCACCAGCACTGAGACCTTTGCTCTTTCTCTTTTACAGCACCACATTCACCACACACACACACACACCGGACGATACAAAAAGGATAGAGAAGGTACGGTGGGTGGGGGGGGGGGGGGGGGGGGGGGGGGGGGGGGGGGGGGGGGGGACAGCACAGATATGGTGATGAGCAGAAAGCAGGGGGAGGGGAAATGGAGGGAGGGAGAAGAAGGAGGGATCCAATAAAATAAATGAAAGTGGTTGATCGGCGACAAAACTGCGCTCACCTTTTGTCCGAGGAGGTCTGTCTGTCTGGCTTGGCGTGAGTAGTTATTCATTCATGTTTTTTTGACACAATTAATTTGTTGTACCGATCGCGTTCGTCCATCCCCGCAAATAAAAGTTTTCCCCCTTCTTCTCTCTATTTTGAATTGAGTGAGTGGCTTGTGCCAACCCACCGCACAGTGCCGACTAGTGAGAATTAAATGTTCAGTATAGTGTTCATTCAGCCCTGGCTGCATGGCTTCGCTGTTTTTTTCTGGTCTTCTGGTTAGCTTGTCTGTCCAGTTCCACGTCCTGAGAGCAGAGTGCGAGCGAGACTATGCTGGCTGTTTAAGGTGATGTTTCAGCCCCCCTGCTTCCTGCTTTGCAACACAGTTGCAGCATCAGAAGGACTTTCTGAGCACCCCCCGACACACACACACACACACACACACACGCACGCACGCACGCACGCACGCACGCACGCACGCACGCACACACACACACACACACACACACACACACACGCACGCACGCACGCACACACACACAGTACTGCAGCCTCCGTTCTTTGAATGTAGTCAGAAGTATGTAAGTAGAATATATATGCGTCTATTTGTGGAAACAGCCTTCGGTATTGTGTTGAATTGCCTGCTTCATGATGAATGAAAAACACAGTGGATCCAGTGGAAATAAACATGTAGGTGTACACGTACATGCACGACCGTTCAGGCTTCATGTATTGCGTATTATTCATTTCCACAATAACTATTTAATTGAATTTGGGTTATTATTTTGAGTTTTAAACATTGAACCAGGGCAAAACTTTCATCGCCTTCAAGCCCACAACTCGTTGCAAACAGGTTGTGGGTTGCTTGTATATCAGCTATAAAAAGTTTTTATTCTGACCCATTTTAGGTATTTTTGTTAGGTAATTTTAGGTGTTGCGTAGCCTGTGGCAGTATTGCTGTGTTCCTCATCATTGGCAAAATAGATGATCAAAGGCAATATACAGCACTGTAGAGCACAATAGGAGTCTTGTCTGTGAGCAAAAGTAGTCAATAATAAAAAAATATGTACGTTTTTATATATAAATATAAATACGTTAAAAGAATCACAGCCGTCCTCTCCTTAGACTCAGGAGTATGCTCTGAAAATAACGCATGCCTTGGTATTATCTTACTTTGTACAGACTTGCTTAAGAAAAACAGTGAGCATCTTCGACCATAAGAAAACAGTATCCAGAATCATGCCCGGGGATCACAATACCACATTATTAGTTTAGGTTTTATATTTTATCATAATATAAATTCATCCTAATGTTTTTTTTTTATTCTTGAAGGGTCCAACACAGTGGTTTTCAACCAGTGGTCCGAGGAACACCAGTGGTCCTTGAGAGGGTTCCAGATGGTCCCCAGCTATGTTGGTTAAGCAGATGTAACTCTTGAGAGCGTAAAAATAAAACCAAATGAAACCTTGCGGGTCCAATTGGTTTCATTTTTACGCTCTCAAGAGTTAAAAATATTAATCATCTGAATTAGCCCTACTGTACACAACTAGAGATGTTTATGTTACGAAATCCAACCTGGAATTTTAGATGAAAACAGAAGAAATCTTTGGTTTTTGGGTCTGTGTGGGGATAAAAGTCATCAAATGGTGGTCCGTGGATCCAATTCTGAATAAATAGTGGGCCCTGGCATGAGAAAGGTTGAAAACCACTGGTCTAACACCTTCCTATTTGTCGGAGTGCCTGCAGGCAGCCCCCTGGGGTCAGTGGGTGCTGGACTGCTGACGGAGCCATCAGAGACATGGCAACGCAGCCTGCTTGGCATGCACTCCTCCTGCATACCAGACAGGCAACCTGACTCTGTACAGTATCTGACCTCTTTTCAACCCACTCTCCCTGTTGATTTCACTGTTTTAATCTTACTATTGACTGAAAATATTATAACTGTTATTGTTGTTGTCGTTATCGGATATTATCGGTTACCCAGAGGAAAGCAAGCAAATTTGAGATCTCCTGTATTGCTCCATCTGAGACATACCAAATCTATTTCTCAGGTGAAAACAATGAGAAACATAGCTTTGAGATGCAACAATTGAGCTATATTAAAGCCATTTTTGAGAGCTCTTGTATAGCTCATCAGAGGATCCATCTGAGACATACCAAGTCTATTTCTCAGAAGAAAACAATGAGAAACAGGAGCCATGAGCTTAGATCTCACACCAATCTCATGCAGGGGTTGACACTAAGGTCCCTGAGGCACTTGCCCATCGGGCAAGTGCAAGTCAGGTTCTACTTGCCCTCAGGTCATGGTCACTTGCCCCCCAAAAATATATTGTAAATTTTGCATTTAAGTTTACTTCCTACTTGGGTGCATTTAAGTTTACTTCCTACAACAGGTCTCCTTCGAGACCTGTTGAAAACCAGGGTTTTCAACAGGTCTCGAAGGGATGCATGCTCTGATTGGTTCAGTTCACAGCACTATGCCATCCCATCGCCTGAAGGGATGCATGCTCTGATTGGCTCAGTTCACAGCACTATGCCATCCCATCGCCTGAAGGGATGCATGCTCTGATTGGCTCAGTTCACAGCACTATGCCATCCCATCGCCTGAAGGGATGCATGCTCTGATTGGCTCAGTTCACAGCACCTTTAATCAAAAAACACCTCATTTGGCATGACATTCTAGACTAGACTTCTAGAGATGTGTTACACATCATTTACGTGGAGCTTCCCGACTGCGATATGGTGTGGAAAACTATCCTGATAGGGAACATTGGCAGCCTGAACAAATCAAACAACCAATAAATAATAGCGTGTAGATATGAACCAATAAAAAGGTGTTGGGGGGGGGGGTTGCAAAATTGCACTCAAATAGAACCTTTTCGGGCAAATAACGACATCACTATACAGTGCGTTGCCGCTTGCACTACATTGGGACAGTTTAGTTGAAAAACATGTATTGTAATGAGAATGAATTGCTTGCTCACATTGCTGTCAGTGTGGATAGGTGTTGGGTATAAGTAGTGTTGTAGTGGGACTTTTAGAAGTGGGGGGCCGCCTCTGAGATTTGGTTCCATTTGTCCACTCTCAGAAAAAATGAAACTCGTTAACATGGTGAAACACATCTTGATGATTTCATCAAGATGTATTTCACCATGGTAATGACTTTTTTTCAGACCTCCATTTCTAGGAAACACAGAATGGGGGAACTTTTTACTGTGTCTACACAACATCTCTAAGGTATATTAATGACATAGTAAAATATTGAAAAAGAGTGGAATTCCCCTTTAAGACACGTGCATGGACACAGACACGCTATTAAAACACACACACACACACACACACACACACACACACACACACACACACACACACACACACACACACACACACACACACACACACACACACACACACAGACATGCTATTAAAACAAGTATAGCATATTGGGAAGATTGTTTACAATGCCTAATTGTATCCATAAAAGTAAATGATAAGACAAAACAACAGGCCTACTTTTGCCCCAAAAATATTCTAGATGTGAGAAGTGGGGGGATGCCATCCCCCCGCGTCCCCCCTCCACTACACCCCTGGTATAAGGTAAAAAGGAAACATTTTTCACTTGTTTTTTATTCTGGGTCGTCCTGATGGGGGTTGTTTCAGAGTGACAGCCGTAGCTGCAGTGCACGTGGGCGCAACATTCTTCCATTTCTTTATTGGAAGGAAGTTACAGATATATGTATAGATAGTCGCATTTTGGTGACATCTGTTTTCACCAGCTCCGGCTTTGAAGAGCAGAATTCTGAATAATACATAGCAATCCTGACTGACTTACGTCTATATTTTGAAAATGTCACAGGGCTTGTATAAAATTGCCGACTGCAGTTGCAGCTGTGACGTGTGAACGCACATACGCATACACACACACACACACACACACACACACACACACACACACAACACACACACACACACACACACACACACACACACACACACACACACACACACACACACGATGTTCCACTGATTAACTTCATTCTTTCACTAACCGTTAACCTCATGGCTCGACCGACCGCCATTCTAACCATTACGCTGACGTCAAAAGTTGCAAAAACATACCACAGAGGGATTTTCTCATCAATCTATCTAGGACATTTTGTCCTCCTACAGGTGGTAGAGTGCGCACACGCGCACGCATACACACACGCTCACACGCACACACACACACCCCTACCACACTCTGTATGGTCGAACAACACACACGCTTCCCTTCCTGGGCCCGTTCCAGCCTTAGCAGGGCCCGAGGGTCATAACTCACAGCTCTATAGCTGTCACCCTGCCACCGTAGGCCCACTAGGGTTACATATAGAAGGAGGGCACCAGGCTCACACAGTGGTGTTTTTTAACAGGCCGGTAGAGAGAGAGGAAGCCCAGGAGGAAGTCTGTTTAAGACAGCCAGGCGAAGGACAGAACAGAGGAAGTTTTCCAGAGAGAAGCCAGTCAAGTGAATGGACGCAGCGCTGTGAACCCAGTGAACCCCCACCATCACCATTCAACTCAGACAACTGAAAACCTGAGGCGAATCGACTCGTTGTGAGCCTTACATTTAGATTTACAATTTAGGCATTTGAAAAAAAAAATCATCAAAAAAGCATGGTGAAATACATCTTGATGACATCATCAAGACGTGTTTCACCATGTTAATGAGTTTCCTTTTTTTCTGAGTGTACATGGAACCAAATGGACCCGCTAGGTTCCATTTGGTTCACATTTGTACACTCTCAGGAAAAAAAAATCTAAAACTTCTAAAAGTCCCACTACAACACTGGGGTTACAATAAAAGGGAATTCCACCCAATTTCAAGATATTACTGTCATTAATTTATCTTAGAGATGTTGTGTGGTCATGATAAAAGGCTCCCCCCCCATTCTGTGTTTCCTAGAAATGGAGGTCTGAAAAAAACCATTAACATGGTGAAACACAACTTGATGACGTCATCAAGTTGTGTTTCACCATGTTAATGTTTTTTAGGACGTTCTTTCCGAGCATATACAAATGTGAACCAAATGGACCTGTTAGGGTGCATTTGGTTCACATTTGTACACTATAACCCTAGTGGGCCCACATTTGTACACACCTGCGATCGCCGGTTTAGACATTTTCATATCATTTTCGTATGTACAGTACTTACAACACATTTCTCTTCTGAAACACTTTCCTCCTTCACAAATTAATTTATGATGCCTAAAACACCTGTATATCTGTCTGACTGACTTTCGGTATCCGTTTAGTGACCCTTGCGGGTTCATTTGGTTTCATGTTTACACTCTCAAGAGTTAAAACATTCATCATATAAATTACCACCACTTCATTAATACCTCTACACAATTAGAGAATGAAGACAATTAATGGCCATTTGCCTGTTTTGTTTGCAAAATCCAGTCTGGAACTGTGGACAAAAACAAAATAAATCTTTAGTTTTGGGTGGTCCGTGGATCAAATGCTGAATAAATACTGGGCCCTGGGATCAAAAAGGTTGAACCACTGGTCTACATTATAGCCATATAAGAAATGGCTGCAGATATGACAAAATACTGTATATACAGTATTTGGTGTTAAAAAACTAGGTATATCTAGATACAGTACAGTAGTAGTTTCTGCATTTCCCTCAGTATGAGCGACGGCTGACAGTGTCTCATTGACCATCTGTCAGAGGAAACTGAGATGTACAGTATGTATTCATGGCAGCACCAGAGCGTATGAGCATCTGTCTGCTTTGACAGGGCTTTACATTCAATTCCAACTTCTTTTTGGGCAAACTGGTAATTCATACTGATATTTTCCTGTTAATTTTATTTTTAGTCATCAATTTGTTCACCCTCAAGACTACTTTAATAATAATAATAATAATAACTCAGAAAGATAAAATAATAATGCCTGTATTTAGCTAAAAAAAAAGGAGGGGGGATGTTCAAGTGATCAAAAATAGGGCAGAAGCTAATATTATTATCATATCTATACTATAACTAAGGAAATGTCTGAATGAATGAATGAATGAATGTCTGTCTGTCTGAAACCGCCGTAACTCATCACTGGCTGCACCAATCGCCAGAGTTATGACACAAGTTATGACTGCATTAAAGCACTCCATCAAAATACTTGCATCCTTAGTGAAATCACATTACGCACACTGTACATCATTTGGTGTTCATATATTCACAACGGGTAAGGTCCTAGTTAATTACAATTACCCCAATGTTCCCTAAGGCTCAAGAAAAACAATACAAGTTTCACCAATGGTGGACAAGCCCAGCATGCAACATCACTATCTGTAAAAAGATTTTATAATAATTATGACAGAGCACTCCCAACTGATGCGATTATTGGCCGACTATAAAATAATATAATGAGCCAAACAATGTGAGAGCAAAGGAGGAATTGAAATGATCATCAATTGTTGAAACCTTTGACACGGATCTCAGACAGAGCGAACAGATCAGCCAGTCACTGATGCAGTAAAATTCATTTTTCACATGTTGCTGCTATAGAGGCCAGCATGCTTATTTGCAGGCAATATTAGACAAAAATAGACAAAGCAGAACGCAGTGCACTTTTCATACAAGGTCACAGCCCGTTCGTCTGCAGCTTGTCAGTGATCAGACTCACTCAACATCCCTGCATTTACAGATCTTTATTTCAGTCTGTTAAATCAGTGGTTTTCAACCTTTTTCATACCAGGGCCCACCATTTAATCAGCATTTCAGCCACAGACCACCATTTGATGGTGACTTTAGTCTCCCAAAAGCAAGGATTTTCAAGTTTTTGTCCACAATTTAGGAGATAACTGGCTAAACTTTGTTAGAATTAAATTCTACATTTTGTAATTGTGTAGATTCTTGAATATTAAGTAATTCAGACATTTAAATATAATTTAACTCTTGAGAGGTTAAAATGAAACCAAATGGACCCGTGAGGGTCCACAGTATCTGCGTAGGTTATGCCCTTGAAGGGTTCCATGATAATAACTTTTATAGGGGTTGTTTTAAGATTGATTGCCATGCTTGAATAGATAAATCTGTACTATCACATAGCATAAATATTTCACACTGCCAAATAAAATATTTAAAGATCTTAATTTTCAATACATGGTTTATCTTGCCTGGAGGTGTCTGACTTTAGAAGCTGTTGAAAGATTCCTTCATGCTTTGCTCCCGCTTGGATGAGACATGCCTCGAATATTTGATAAAAACATAGATTTTGAATCTATTGTCTCCAACAGGTCATACGGTCCTGTTTCCTAAAGCTTTGTGAATTATTTTGATTTTTTTTTCTTTCTTTGAGTTAATACTCTTCAAAATGTATGAACAGCTACCCTGCAAATAAAGTTTGACTATCTTCCCAATACTTCACATAACACAACACAACACATCTGGGTTCATGAATCATGATTCATCCTTCTGGTCTGCCGGGGCTTCATAATGCACACTGTGTCCGTTTCAAAAACGTCTCATAGTGACACAAAGGACGCATTTCCTTGTATGAACAATAAACATTATATTTGCTATTCTACTTTTAATGTGTATTGTCTGTGCTCTAGTATATCCTTCCTCCCAGTAACAGAATGAGGACGGAGAGCTGGGATCCAAAGCCCCCCCCCTCAGCACAGCATGACTGGCCCACATTCCTCTCACTTATGTGGGACAAACTGTGAAACGCTGAGCCCCCTGAGAGAGGTGGAGGTGTCTGGTTGGGCACTGAAGGCCGCCCAGACTTCTCCGCCAGAATAATTAGCTGTCATGCAGGGCAATAGTCTGTGTTGAAACACAATCTCCATTTCTAACCCTTGCAAAAAATATAATACTCGCAAGCCGCTGCCGCTTATCTAGCTCTCTGTCATTGCATCATTTTGTTTGCTACTCTCCTGACCTCCTCTTTCCAGGTACTGTCTGAACTAATCTTCTCTTCATCGCTTTCTCTCCTGGACCAAAATCATCTTTTCAGCCAGCCTTGTGATACGGGATCTTGCCACTCCTTGACATCTGCCTTCGACTGTAAAAACAATATATATTCTTTCCTGTAGCATGGTGTCGAAAGGGAAAAAAAGTATATTGCGAGAGAAATATTGAAGGGCAAAGGGCGGAGGAGACGAGAGAAGAGCTCCATCCCAGCTCTAACACTCATGGCCAATTAAAAAACAAACATCGCTTGTGGTTGTTGGCTCGTCGCCAACCTTTAAGGAGTAACAGCCAGGAGGAAGAGAAGAAATAAATCTCTCTTTCTCCCTGTATCAGGACCTGTCACATCCTTTCAGCAAAGCTCCACATATACTTACCAACCATACTGACAACTAGGGCTGTGATTATTCAATTATTTATCAACTATTATGGTAATCGATTAATACGTTTGTTAACTAATCACTGAAATTTTTACCGGTTTCCCACTTCACCATAGTTTTTCCTGGCATTAAGTTTAACAAATTCCACCCATTTTCAACGTTTTACTGTCATTAATTAATATACATTAGAGATGTTGTGTGGATATGATGAAAGAAAAAAAGTTCTCCCTTTATGTATTTCCTGGAAATGAAGGTCTGAAAAGAATAACAGGTTGAAACACAACTTGATGACATCATCAAGCTGTGTTTCACCATGTTAATGATTTTTTTCTTTTAGGACATCTTTTTCTGAGAGTGTACAAATGGAACCAAATTGACCCCCTTTATAGCATGGGTGTCAAACTCTGGCCCGCGGGCCAAATTTGGCCAAATTAACATGGTGAAATACATCTGATGACATCACCAAGATGTATTTTACCATGTTAATGATTTTTCTTTCAGACTCATTTTTCCTGAGAGGGTACAAATTTGGTTCACATTTGTACCTTCTCAGGAAAATTTTGAAAATGGGTGGAATTCCCCTTTAAAAGGTTAGTTGTTCAAACTTGAACCCGCGGCTTTGTTCAGTTTCACATTTTGGCCCACTCTGTATCTGAGTTTGACATCCCTGCACTATAGGGTCCATTTGGTTCACATTTGTACACTCAGGAAAAAAACATCGACAATGGGTGGGAATTCCCCTTCAAGATGACCGCTGAATAATCATAATCCGAGTCATAATCCGATTAATCTATGAATCTCTTAAATAATCGGACCATGAATCGATTATGAAAATAATGGTTAGTTGCAGCCCTACTCAGTGACAACCAATACATACAGTACACTGTGGTAAACATAATGGATCTGAGTCCTTTCCTGGGCCCAACCAGCAGCACCAAGACCAAAACCATACTGGGGCCATACTGGGAGTTTGAATCATATTGAACAAATATCTCCCAAGTTTGTTTTTTCCCCAGAACTGGAGCCAAAGCTGCAGGCTGCTGCCAATAATTGCTTCCACATTCCTGCTCCACTGTACGGCAGTTCAAACAAAGACAAGCTACTGAAATGGATTTCATGTTGGGGACTTCATACCACAGCAACACCTTATACGCAATAGATCCAACATGTACTGTACATACACAGTAAAAGTAAATGTTCTAATTAAAGGGGAAATAACTTGAAATCCAAGTTTTAATCCAAAAATGGACTGAGAGCAACCCAGGCTGGGCCTGAATTTGCTCTCAGGAACAGCTTGTCCGATTTTGGCCTCATATGAATTAATGCACCCAACTTTGTATAATTACAGCTCTCCTTCAGTCTTCAGTTCTAAATTTGCATCTCCACTTTGTTTACAATTCCCACCGTTGCTGGCGTGAAATGACTCAAATATTAAATAATCTGCATTATCAGCGCCCCCACCACCTCGGGACATTGTGGTACTGCAGCTAAACTGATAAGACTATAATAATGGTGTGGTGCCGCGTAGAACCGGCATGACACCACTGGATGAGATGCACACATTTACACATTATCCTTTATTGGAAAAAACAAAACAAAAGATATATTCAGAGATGTTTAAGGCAAGTGTGTGTGTGTGTGTGTGTGTGTGTGCGTGTGTGTGTGTGTGTGTGTGCGTGTGTGTGTGTGTGTGCGTGCGCGTGTGTGTGTGTGTGCGTGCGTGCATGCGTCATATGAGCTTATCATGTGAGAAAATTACATTACTATAAGGTTACACCAAGACAGGAGTGGATTCATGAATGTCTTTCTCTTAGACAGCTTAACCCCCAGCACACAATTACCTGAAAAACCTCACACATGTAATTTATCTGTGTCAGGCACAGGCGACAGGAATAACAAACAATATGACACGGTTCATGAAAATTACCCATGATTGCCGGGGCTGCGGCAAAACGGTTAAGCGTGTTTACAGAGTCCTCGCGGTGGCAAGGACTGAGTGTAGCTGTAGAGCAGGGGTTTTCAACAGGTGGTCCTGGGACCACCAGTGGTGCCTGAGAGGATTCCAGGTGGTCCCCCACTACTAGCTAAGTGATGTTGGTGGCCAAATGGACCCTTAGATGGACCCTGTAACTCTTAAGATCTTAAGAGCTCTCAAGAGTTAAATTATATTTAAAAATCTGAATAACTTCATTTTCAAGAATGTACACAATTAGAAAATGTGGAAGAATTGTTATTTCGACCAAAGTTTTGACAGTTATTTCTCCTAAATTGTGCACAAAAACTTGAAAATCCAATTGGTTTTGGGTCAGAGAGTCAATTCAACATGAAAGGTGGTCGGTGGCTAAAATCCTGAATAAATAGTGGGCCCTGGTTGAAAAAGGTTGAAAACCACTGCTTTAGAGGATTCTCCTGAGTCAGAAGGGAATGGCCCTAATGCTCTGAAAGGATTGAACTAATCCCTTCCCCATCAGTGGAACAATTTGTCGAATTTTCACATTTTTGTCTAAAAGCCGTGCCAAGCAATGAATTCCTTGGAAATGTGCTGCATGCAAGGACATAATACAATAATAAAATCATGGTAATGACTTTTTTTAAAAGAAAGCTCAGAGCACAGGTCCTCCACCAGGGCAGGAAGCTTATTGTGGGCCATCAATGTTTCATTCAGGGCAAGATTCCAGGAACTGCACTCATAATTGGAGGCATTTTGTACTAAACAGGCCACGCGTAGGAATTATATGAAAGCCAATTAGGATGAAATCAAGACTCTCTCATTATGGAATATGAAAACACACACACACACACACACACACACACACACACACACACACACACACACACACACACACACACACACACACACACACACACACACACACACACACACACACACACACACACACACACGCACACACACGTATGCTAAGCAGCAAATGTCAACAAAGGTTATCTCATGACACTTCACATAGACCAGGTCAAGACCATGATCATGAATGTGTAGAGAGAGAAAAAGCTCCTCTATCACTGGGAGAAAAAAAAACTCGAACAGAACAAGGCTCAAGGTATTCGGCCATCTGACTTGATTAGCTGCGTGGAGGTTAACAAATAATAAACTGTGTGGAGGTCAATACAGTAATAAACTATGTGGAGGTGAAATTCCAATGACAGAATAGTCTATAGCTTTGTTTAAGTATCAATTGACTGGTCAAAAGAAAAGGAACACAAACTCACAGATGGCGTCAGACAAGAGTCAAGGACGTGGTGGTTTTCAAAGAAAAGTATTTTTCTACTTTGTGATAAAATACCGACTATCGAGCCAAAGCTTACGAAAACAGTTTATGCCAGTGGTTTTCAACCAGTGGTCCGGGGATCAACAGTGGTCCTTGAGAGAGTTCCAGGTGGTCCCCAGCTAAATAACCGAGTGTAACTGTTTCATGTTTCATTTTTACACACTCAAGAATTCAAATATTCATCATCTGAATAAGCCCAAGTCTATACAACTAGAGAATGTAGAAGATTAATGGTCATTTTGATCTGTATGTTTGACTGTTTTGTTGTTTCCCAAATCCAGCCTGATATTGTGAACAAAAGCAAAAAAAATCTTTAGTTTTGGGGTCTGTGGGGCTAAAATGTCATCAAATGGTGGTCTGTGGCTCAAATGTTGAATAAATAGTGGGCCCTGGTATGAAAAATGTCTATGCTACTTGACCTGGAGCCATGCAGGCTCCACACCCACAGACCGGTTCTTTGAAGCCATATAGGACATCTCAAACCCTGCGTGTGAGTGAGATCACCAGCTTGCTCTCTTAACTTAAACAATAATCTGGATAAATGCCTGCCTGTCCATCCAATTGATACTAATTTCTCCATATGGCCTTGGCTGACAGACTGTGACATCCCCTAAATACCCCGAGCCTGGTCTGGCACGGTCCGGCCGGGGCCAGCCTGCGGCCAGACTCACTGGGGAATTTGAAGTGATTTCAATTTCACCTCTGTCCCCCGGACTGCTGCAGCAGCTTGTGGTGAGGTGACACAAAGAGCCCGGCTTCACATTGAACGTGAGAACCCCCTCATCCCCCTGACCCCCATTATCATATGAATGGCCCCCAAAATGGAGAGAGACAGAGAGACAGAGAGTGAGAGAGAGAGATTCTGGAAAAAGCTAATTTTAAAGCGGAATTCCACCCATTTTCAACATTTTAATATGTCATTAATATACCTTAGAGATGTTGTATGGACATGATAAAAAGTTCCCCCAATTCTGTATTTCCTAAAATGAAGAAAAATCATTAACATGTTGAAATACATCTGATGATGTCATCAAGATGTATTTCACCATGTTAATAATGGTTTTTCTTTCAGACAAATTTTCTCAGGAAATTTTTGAAAATGGGTGGAATTCCCCTTTAAGCAGTTTAATCGTAATCAATTATTCTATTAGTTGTCAACTATTTTAGAAGTCGATTAATCAGTCAACTACTCACTGAAGTTTTTAACCGTTTTTCCACCTAACGATTTCCAATCATTTTCAAGTATTTTTTCTGTCATTAATTAATATACAGTAACTTAGAGATGGTGTGTGGACATGACGAAAGTTCTAGAAACGGAGGTCTGAAAAAAATCATTAACATTAACACACAACTTGATGACATCATCCACTCCACCTGTCCGTCCGCCTTACTAACCTGGTTTTATCTAACACCAGTATTATAATAACTCAAAATTAAAATAATCTGCATATCAGTGGCCCCCACCACATCAGGTAATTGTGGTACTGCAGCTAAACAGTCCAGAAAGAAATGACAAGGACGGGTTACATCAGTGGCGATTGAGGCTCAAACCATTAACAACATGCTTGAGGGACATCTACAATATGATGTTAAGAATTAAAAACAATTTTAGGAATGTATGGAATGGCTTTTCTTTTAGATCTTATAATCTCAATTACACCCCACAAAACTGTACTTTGAATATGCAGTGGTTTTTCTGTGGTCTCGAGTTTAATGTGGAGTTTGGAAGGCTTTTGAGCCCTCTGACATAATGGGATTTGCAGAATGTAACATCACATTCAGCTGGAAAATCAGAGCACCTGTATGAGAAATCCAGACCACAGAACATCAACTGAATGTGAAAAGTTCAGGGTTTTTGGGGTTCAATTGATAATAGATATAAAAAAATACACCAAAAAAGATTTTAATGTTAGAATCGCTTTAAAGACCAAAAAGCATGAAATTGTATTGTTACTTAAATGGATTCCCAGCCAAGGGTTTTGTTTTTTTCAACCAAGGTTCATGTTTTAGGTTGTTATTGCTATTAGAGGAAGTAAAGTATTAATTGTTTTACCTTCCTTGCTTTCTTTAGTTTTAGAGATTTTAGCTATTTGAGGTGGCATTCGAACATGGCCCTAAATACATATTTCTTTACAACTTTTTTTTTTTTTAATTTTGTTTAAAAAAAGTTGTTCTTTGAGGATCTTTGACATCACAACACATGTTAGCTTGTTGTATCTGTTCGTTTATAACACCAGTCTCATAAAAACACCATGTCGTACTACAGAGTAGAATTTGCCATGTGCTTGATGTGCTACATTGAGGTTGAGTAGTGTCAATCTTGATGTTGTTTTCAACCGAATTTAAACTCTTAATTAATTTGACAATGGAGCATTTGTGCTCCAGTCAGTGATTTGATTAAATGATGTCACCCTATTCCCTCGACACACGTGCCATCAATTCACAGGCCTGCTAGACGTGATAAGAATGTGAATGTAAGACTAAAACCTTATTGATTTGCGGATATCAGAAACGTCAGAGCCATGTCCACCATGCAACTAGGTTTCAATCTGCAATCCATCCCTACTCACGTCGCGTTGTGCTGCATTTTTAGCTTGTACATAAATCATCCGTTTTAGTCAGTTGACAAAGAAAGTACTGTGTATTCAGGGCCTATGTATGCAGGGCCTAAGTAGTTAAAGCATTCTCTTGCACGTCATGTTTGTAGTTTTTCTACTTACTCCTTGCAGTGTTGCCAGTTCTGCTGATAATTAGAAACTTTAGTATAGTGTTCCTTCATAGCTAATATTCATCGGAGCACGTTGCTTTATAGTTTGGGCCTATTTCTGAAGTGCGTTTGCTTATTTTGGTTTGCTTTCACGAGTCTAATTATTAAAAAACATAGCAGATGTAACAGGGTTCAAGTACTACTCGAGTAGTGAAACAAGTTACTTCTTTTGTTTTTGTTGTCATAGACCTGAACGCTTGTTTCACTCACAGAATCTGGAAACACACTTCTCACCACTATAGACAGTTACGCAAACTCCATTCACTTCATGGGGTCAGTCCAATGGCGGCTCTTCTACATGGACAACAGCCTAGCTTTCTTTATTTTACATTGCTTTGTAGTAATAGTACAACATAAACAATACAGACATGCACAGAACAATGTATTTCCATGCCCAGTTTGTCTCTCTTCAGAATGCAACAGTACTCGAGTGCTTCTACTAGATGGCTTTGTTTTCACCAAAACAAAAAAAAGATGGCATTATTTTTGCAAGCCTCACGTTGGTGTTTATCTGGAGTTGATCGATTGGGATTACCGGTATTATATACACACAACGTACATTATCTGAGAGTTTATATTCAATCTAGCTGGTATCTAGCTTATGTTATGAAATCCAGCACGGAATTGTGAACAAAAGCAAAAGAAGTTTTGGGTCTGTGGGGCTAAAATGTTATCAAATGTTGGTCCGTGGCTCGAATGCTGAATAAATAGTGGGCCCTGGTATCAAAAAGGTTGAAAAACACTGTTCTAGAGTGAAGTTATTTACCACACTCATTCCTACAACATGGATAGCGTCGCCAACCGTCCGGATATTTACGGTTCTTCATCAGCAGGTTCCGACGCATGGATGAGCTGATATGGATGGCAAGCGACGGGAGCTTCTGTCTCCTGGCAACAATCTCACGACTGAGGACTGGCCAGATTGACATCAGGCTGGCCAGAATGACGAGGACCTGGCTTTAATATGTCAGGACATATGCTCATTGCTCAGTCACTTTCTGGATGCAACGCAAACATGCCCAAACATGCAGGTCCAACGGTGGTGTCCTCTTTCATGTGCGGCCGCACATGGCGTTTTTTCAGATAATGTCACCATGTCATTCAAGGTTACATTATCCGAAATTTATGTTATGCCCCCCTTATGTGTTAGTCACACAACAACAACAACACTGGTCACAATAACGCCTCACTCCATCTAGACACACACACACACACTTCTCTCACAGTCTCTCCTTCCCATCGGCCACCAGGGCCCGGTGCCATTACCGCCCTCCAGACGGCTTTTATCATCTCTATAAATCTCCTGCCGGCTCAGACACAGCCAGTAATGAGGAGACCTGTGAGCCTGACAACCTGCGACTGCAGCCCCAACACCACCACCACCACCCCCAGCACTGAGAAGGAGGGGAGGAGGGAGAGAGACAGTCAGAGAGAGAGAGAGACTGACAGACAGACAGACAGACAGACAGACAGACAGACAGACAGACAGACAGACAGACAGACAGACAGACAGACAGACAGACAGACAGACAGACAGACAGAAATGGAAGAGACCATTACAAAGGGGGGCCTGTCTATGTGCAGCAGTGGGACAGCGCTCCCCTGAGGCTACAGCACACAGCGCTTTATGAAAGCTCTGCACTGCACAGAGGAAATCAACATCTCATACAGTAATGCAGTTTTTTTCAACCTTTTTCATACCAGGGCCCACTATTTAATCAGAATTCGAGCCACGGACCCAGCTAGCCCCAAAGACCCCAAAACTAAAGATCCTGTTTGATTTTGCCCACTACACCAGGCTGGATCTGGGAAACAACACAGGCCAACATACAGATCAAAATGACCATTAATCTTCTACATCCTCTACTTGTGTAGACTTAGGCTAATTCACATGATGAATATGTAACCAAATGGACATGCAACGGTCCATTTGGTTTCTTTTTTTTTTTTTACGCACTAAGAGTTAGATCTGGCTTTTCATCTGGTTAACCAACTTAGCTGGGGACCACCTGGAACCATCTCAAGGACAACTGGTGGTCCAGGTTGAAAAAACACTGCATTAATGGATCAAATTTCACTTCATTCTATATTCTCGATAAGCGATTGATTGACTGACTGACCGTTTCATTGAATCCTTTCTCATGACATGTTGGCTATTTTTAAAAGTTTGCCGCATTGACCGCCAATGGTCAATGCTGGTCAGTGTCTTGCATGGTTTCCGCCTCCGGTGGGGTGTGTGTGTGTGTGTGTGTGTGTGTGTGTGTGTTGTGTGTGTGTGTGTGTGTGTGTGTGTGTGTGTGTGTGTGTGCGCGCGCACGCATGTGCGCATGCGTGTGTGTGTGTGTGTGTGTGTGTGTGTGTGTGTGTGTGTGTGTGTGTGCGTGTGTGAATGCATGCCAATCTAATGGACTTGTACAGAGTTTAGGATAAAGGGCCATATTAGTATGAGTTATGATGAGATATATCATGAGTTCTATTCCATTCCTTCCTGACTGCCGGCAGACAGTAAACAATGGTGAATAATATGCCTCTCGTGCTCCGTCAAGTCTCGGTGGATTCCCTGTCATCGATCAGTGAAGACGTGATATCGTGTTTCGGTGAGTGTCGCTGGTAAACCATGGCTTTGGTCACCGATAAGCCCTGATGACATCATGCTTCAGTGCAGCGGTCTTCAACCTTTTTGATAACAGGGCCCAGCGTTTATTCAGAATTTGAGCCACGGAACAGCTTTTGAGGACATTTTAGCTGGACCCCAAAAGACCCCAAAAATAAAGATTTATTTTGGTTTTGTCAACAATTCCAGGCTGGATTTGGGAAACAAACATACCGAACAAACATACAGATCAAAATGACCATTAATCTTCTACATTCTCTAGTTGTGTAGACTTTGGCTAATTCAGATGATTAATATTTTAACTCTTGAGAGTGTAAATATGAAACATTTTTACGCTCTCAAAAGAGTTACATCTGGTTAACCAACTGTCCATCACTTAGCTGGAGACCACCTGTAACTCTCTCAAGGACCACTGGTGGTCCTCGGACTACTGCATCAGTGCAATCTGTGTCGTTGCCTTTTGAAGAGAAGATGCAAATACAAAACAAACATGCGCCATAATTCCATATATTACTGTTTCACCTTAAAATCCCTCAGTGAAACACACTCAGTTCCATGTGCATCACACAGAAAAGCCTCAGGTAGAAAGCAGCAATGATGCACCAACGATGACCTCATTGGCTGTGATGTGCGTGTGTGCGTGTGTGTGTGTGTGTGTGCACGCGCATGCATGTGTGTGCGCATCACATCTGTTTTTTCTTATGTGTGAGTGTGCACAATCGTACATGTGTGGGATGGCGTATGTCATTTGTGAGACTGGATACATACTGTATACTGCACACACAGATCCTGTGTGTGTGTGTGTGTGTGTGTGTGTGTGTGTGTGTGTGTGGGGGGGGGGGGGTGGGGGGGGGGGGGGGGGGGGGGGGGGGGGGGGGGGGGGAGGGGGTAAACAGCTACCTGAACCCTTTCACCCCTCGGGTCCTGTTGTCCTGTCTCTGGTGTCAGGCAGACAGACCTGCGTTGTATGTCAGTATAAACCAAACACATGTATGGACTTTAGCCACACAGTGTGTGTGACGATCTGCACACACACACACACACACACACACACACACACACACACACACACACACACACACACACACACACACACACACACACACACGCACGCACGCACGCACGCACGCACGCGCGCGCACGCACGCACACACACACACACACACACACACACACACACACACACACACACACACACACACACACACACACTTATATAACGGGATAATCCGGAGCAGAGTCAGTAGGCGCAGCGGCGGCGATGCTGCCTACATGATGGGAACATTACATGCGTGCCATGTTGAATATCATGAGTTTCAATGCGAGGAGCAATGCGTTTCTGTGTCATCCGGGTCTCTTGGCTGGCTCTCTATGTATACTGTTATCTTGTGCGGCCGGATTGTCACAGTATTGGATGTCGAACAAACAACGTCGTCTGTATGAAACCCAGTCCTTGGCAATAATGTCAGTGGGATTCTCATTTTCCTGAGGCATCAATACACCATGTGTGTCCAGACAGTCTGTCTGTCTGTTCTCTCTCTCTGTCTCCCTCTCTCTCCGTCTCTGAGACATGTCAACACGCTCGTCAACCAAGAATCGGTTCAGTACTCTAAAAGTAAAAGTTCTCACTGTGCACAATGTTCAAAATGCATTTAAAAACTAGGTCAGCACTTCTTGGTCCAGTGCAAACTTGGCTTGTTGCACACATGTGTAAGCCATGGCCTACACGTGCAATGAGCGGAGCGGACTAATACCATGTATTTGCTACAAAAGGTCTCTTAGTCACGTCATCATTACGACATCACCTATAAACCGACCAATCGGAGGACCCTGAGGGACTGCCGACCAGCGAGCACCGTGCACCGATCACCTTACTTGCGCACGCAAGGAACTATGGGCTCCATTTTCGTCACCGCTAAACCCCTTATCCCTTAACTTCTTTGCTTTTTTAAACTATTAAAAAAGATAATTTTTCAATAGTTTAAATGGCCAGTCTACAAGCTCACAATGTGTCAATTAGGCCTGTGTCAATTAGGCCGAAGACTGTCGACCACCAACCAATCACACACAACATGCGCTCACTCGCTCTGCCTGCGCAACTAGTTTGTGAGCTTGTAGATTGGCATCATGTGACACATTGTGACCTCGTAGATCAGGGCTTTTCAAAAGGTGGTCCAGGGACCAACAGTGGTCCCTGAGAGGATTCCAGGTGGTCCCAGGTAAATGATGGAATGATGGTTGGTAACCAAATGGACCCTTATAGATCTGTAACTCTTGAGCGTACTCTCTCAAGAGATATTATATTTAAACATCTGAATTACTTAATTTTCAAGAATCTACACAATTAGAAAATGTAGAATAACTGCTATTTTGACCAACGTTTTGCCAGTTATCTCTCCTAAATTGTGGACAAAAACTTGAAAATCCTCAGTTTTGGGTCAGAGACATTAAACTCAACATCAAAGGTGGTCTGTGACTAAAATGCTGAATAAACACTGGGCCTGTGTATGAAAAAGGTTGTAAACCACTGTCGTAGATCTATTTTTACATGTCTCACACCTCTAACAAACAAACAAAGATGAAGCCTCCTCCCGCCCCATCATCCATCCTCCTCATCATCATCTTCGTCCAGGAAGACCACATGTTTCCCACCGGCCTAATTAAGTTTGGAATAACTCAACAGCGAGACGGAGAGAAGTCATTGAACCCTACTGGGTGGAATGAAAAGACCCTTGAAGCTGCCATGTTCAATGTGCGCCAGTGGAGTAGGTTCCAAGACAACAGGAGAGAGAGAGAGATGTTGGAGTAGACACAGCATCGTTGCCATTGTTCGATCGCCATGGCAACAGAGGATGGAGGTCCCCATTTACAGTGACCCCGTCACGACCCCCAAGGGCAAGTCTGAAAAGGGAGAGAGAGACATCAGGCTTCATAACGCTGTTGAAAAGCACTGTTAATGATCTAACGGCGATGAATGCCTGCCCAATTATTTCAATATGACAGGCATTCCTGGGGAGGGAGAGCGAGGCAAGAAGAATGTGTTTGACATTTAAGGCGGGGAGGCGAGGGAGGTAACAAGTTCACGGCTCTTTCAGAAAACATGGCCGCCCACTGCTTGACGGATCGCGGGGTCCCGACACGGGGCACAAGAGGGGCGAGCGGACCTGGACCAGACCCGGCATGGGAACCCACCCACAAATCAACCCCCCATACCATTCAAACAATAAATAGGAGATGGAGGGAAGCCCCTGGAGGCTTTCCACAGAGAAACACCTCTCTGTGGGAATAATCTACAGAGCCACAGTAGCACAATGTATAGTCATGTGTGATGGAACAGCAGCAAATATCAGTGGAAAGGGGCGTTTTTTTTTTTAAGACCAGGGGTTTTTAACAAGTGGTCCGGTGACCACCTGTGCTCCCTGAGAGGATTCCAGGTGGTCCCTTGCTAAATGATGGGCCATTGGTAACCAAATGGACCATTATCTGTAACTCCAGAGATCGTAACGAAACGAAACCAAATGGACCCTTACGGATAGAGCCCGACCGATGCCATATTTTTGGGGCCGGGTGTTAGCGATATTTTGGACTGATGTTTAATAATGAATTAAAATAATAAAAAATACATTTGAAAAACTTCTAAACTGCAAATGTATTTTCTCTTTAAAGTAAACAATAGAATACGACATTGACTTCATTTACTTTTGTGAAATAATTCCATTTTCTGTCTTTCTTTTTCTGTTCCAGGCATATATCGGCTGATGTTACCGATATATCGGCCGATAGACTCACATGTCACACCGTTTGGTTAGGGATGCCGCGATTCGATATGCTTATCGCATATCGACGCGATATCAGCCAAAAAACGTTATCGAAATCGCATCGCCCTATGGCGAAAAATGGCGATAAATTCTGCGATTAATTCGGTCCATTAATTCACTCCATTCCAGTAATCCACTCCCGCTTTTCGTTGTTTCTAACCAGCATGCATTGCGGCGCAAGGCAGGGCCATCTATTAGAAGAATTGCGACATTGAGGGGGCGGAAAAACAGCCTGGTCACGTGGTTCCAGTTGTCCCAATTCAATAGAAGTCTATGTAGATTAGCCGCCATTGGGCTGACCCCATGAAGTGAACAGAGTTTGCGCAACAGCTCTACCTCTGGGCAGAGCCAGAGGGCAGAGCTGTTGTTGTTGCTAGTTAGCAACTTAGCAAGTTCGCAAAGCACCCATCAAGCAGTCATGTCGGACGTATTTCACTTTAGAAATACGGCCAGACAGCGACAGCGACTCCACGGAGGTGTCGTGTCGGGACTAGGGAGGGGGTGGGGAAAGAGAAGTTTGGAATAGTGGTGGTGATAGTTCTACCGTTCCATGGACCGTTTTGTGGTGGTGGTTGTGGAATAACGCGCCGGCATTGTGTGTGTCTGTGTGTGTGTGTGTGTGTGTGTGTGTGTGTGTGCGCGCACGCTTGTCCGTGTGTCTCGCTTTGTATGCTCGCCTGTCTACCTGCCTGTATGTGTGTGTCTGTCTCTCTCTGCCTGCCTGCGTGTGTGTGAGTGTCTGTTTCTCTCTGTCTGCCTGCCTGTCTGTTATTAGGCTATGCTACCAACGGTAGCATTGTATTCTCCAGGCAGAATGAGTGAAATTTAACTCTGGACTCTTAGCTTTGGACAGTATTGCAACTTGCAGTTTTGCAGTGTGTGTGTGTGTGTGTGTGTGTGTGTGTGTGTGTGTGTGTGTGTGTGTGTGTGTGTGTGTGTGTGTTGTGTGTGTGTGTGTGTGTGTGTGTGTGTGGTGGTCCACTCAGTTCTTAGTGCAGTGAACAGACACTACCAGAAAAAAGAAAAATGTTAAAGGGGAATTCCACCCATTTTCTAAATTTTCCTGAGAAGATACAAATGTGAACCAAATGGACTCTAGCGGGTCCATTTGGTTCCATTTGTACCATCTTGGGCCTGAAAGAAAAAGATATGCCAGATATGCAACATCATACAGAATTAAATGTGCTGGATCGATATCGAATCGAAATAGAAATTAAATCGAAATCGAAATTTATCGAAAATCGAATCGCTTTTGGCACTGATTTATCGAAATCGAATCGCATTGGAAAAAGTGTCATCGAGGCATCCCTAGTTTGGGTGAGCATCTTCCATTTTCGTGTCACATTTAGGCACATTAGGCTTGGTGGTCTGCTATTTGTTAATATTTCTGTCATTTAATTACTTGGGAGGGGGGGGGTCAAGGCTGACAGGTGTACCGGAATATGCACAGTACTTAATCCTAATAGGCATACATTCACAGTGCCGTTAGTACACCCACACATCTCTTACCAACTGCAAATGTTTCTAACAAGGATGTGATCTCTATGCAATGCAAAAAGCACACTCATAAACTAATGAGAAATATACTGGCAGCAAGCATGCATGATGCGAGCAGGCACACACCACACCACGCCCACACACACACACATGCACGCACAACGCACACACCCATGTGTGCGTTGTGTGTGTGTGTGTGTGTGTGTGTGTCCCTGCGCACACACGCGCACACGCGCGCACACACACACACACACACACACACACACACACACACACGCACACACGCACACACGCACACACACACAGCAGTGAAATCAAGAGCTCTATGAGCAAGAGATAGTGTAAAGCAAAGCCAATTCCACATTCCAGGTGCTATACTGTTACTGTAGCCTACATAAACATCTCCTGCTGTTTGTTCTGGCCGTTTATATACTTTAAGGTCTTTGACCTTGCAATGAAAACATGTAATTGCAATATACAAATATATATTTTAAAGCTAAATTCTGTGTTAGAACAATACACATGCTTTTTGCCACAGCATCAGTAAACTGAAACTTGTGTATTGTTACCCAATGTAATATACCACATATACCACCCTGGTTATTTGTGGTCAATGACCACAAATATTGCAAAGCACTTTCCTCTTCACCTTTACATGAACAGTGATGATCGAGTTTTAGTGATGATCGAGTGATAGTAATTATAGGTTGATCCAAACGTTCACAATTCTCAATTCTCAGCACTGTATGTAGCCAATTGAAATATTCTAATTTTCCCTAGCTATCGATCATCTGTTTTTTTTCTGGATTTTTCCTTATAAAACATTATTGTCACAAATAATTATGAAATTGCTATGTCTCTCGAAACTTCCTTTTTGTTCAGTTATTCTGATGTGATAATGACATAATTCACTCTCCAAGTTTGGGTATCTGAATTCACAGTACGCATTCTCTTACTCATTCTCTACCGATTCATACAGTACCTCTCAATGACCTACCAATTTTGATTCATATGTTTTACGTCATCCAGAACAATGGTTTCTCATTAGTTGAACGGTTTTTTAAAAAATCGCTTAAATTGAATACAAAAACTTCAGACAAATGTTTACAGCCGTCTCATTAACAATGGAGGGATTTCGCTAGAAAGAAAAATACAGATAAAAGTTTACAGTGATACAGATAAAAGTGTGTGTGTGTGTGTGTGTGTGTGTGTGTGTGTGTGTGTGTGTGTGTGTGTGTGTGTGTGGTGTGTGTGTGTGTGTGTGTGTGTGTGTGTGTGTGTGTGTGTGTGTGTGAGGTCTTTATGGATGTCTGACGAGTGCTGTTTAATACAATGTACCCTGCATGCTCTGTGTGTGTTTGCCTGCGTCTCTGTGGCTCTGTGCACAAATGTGTGAGTGCAAGAAGGGAAGAGAACTGAAAACTGTACTGTTTTGACATGATATTGTCTCTAAGGCTCTCTGGTAAACATATGGTGTAAAAAGCATTTTTATATTCTCCTATGTATGTCTATAAGCCAGTATGTGGTTCAGATCTGACTCACAAGGCCAAAAACACACGAAGGGAGTGTTAGGAGATCTCTGCCAACTGGCCAGGCCTGTACTGTCAAAAGTAGAGAAGTAAGAGATGGAGAGATAGACTTCCATTCAGTGGTGGACTGGGCGAAAAATCGGCACGGACATTTTTAGCGTGATTTGGCGTAGACCAGCTCACCACAACCAGCGTGTGATGGACCTATTCTACCTGGTATAGTTGGTTAACCAGACGTAACTCTTTGAGAGCGTAAAGACGGCATGTTTTACACAGCACTAAGATGTCACGTTGGTGTAGATCAGGGGTTTTGAACCTTTTTCATCCCAGGGACCACAATTTATTCAGCATTTGAGCCACAGACCACCAATTGAGGATATTTTTTCTTTTGCTTCTGTCCATGACCATTAATCTTCCAGGGCTAATTCCCATGATGGATATTTTAATTCTTGAGAGTGTAAAAATGAAAAAAAAAAAAAAAAAAAACTCCTCAAGAGTTACATTAAAACAACTTAGCTGGGGACCACCTGAAACCCTCTCAAGGAAAACCCCTGGTGTAGATAAATGTGGTTGAATGAGGACAATTAGATAATTCATTTCGCGCCCCTGTCTCCGTTGTCCCTCCGCAGTGTGCCCAAAAGAACAGTGTGTGCGCGTCAACAAACACACATGTCAGGCATCTAGTCACCTCTCAGACGCAAGACTTCTGTTGTTGGATAAGATACACAATTGACAATCCCATGCTGTATTGCTTAAAACAATACAAATAGAATAATAGAAAATAAAAAATTACGTAGACGTCTTGTGTATTAACTAATGCAGAATGTTTAACAATAATTAAACTCTTGAGAGAGTAAAATGGCTACTTTTGGCTTCATGTTATGCATATTATACTAGTATAACATTATAGTATAGTTAAAGGGCTACAGTCCATAATTTTGCTGGGGAGCACCTGTAACAGTAGAACCCCCTCGAGGACCACTGATGGTCCTCATTTTTAACCTCTGCCTAAAAAGCACTGCTATGGGGGAACCACCATACATACATCCTTTGAGAAAAATCTCTGCACACAAAACTCTCTCTTTTCTCCTCTGTCGTGTGTGCCCCATTTCATCAGACCACAAATAATAAACATGTCCAAAAGTTCCTAGAGTACCCTAGAAGCTGTGTTTGCAGCAAAGCATGCTGGGAAGCTATGGGGCGTGGCACTCAAAACAGTGTGAGCCAGATGAGCTGTCTGACACTGGACCCCACGTTAACACTGTGGGGTCCATCAATTATATTCAAGTATCTCCTTCTTCCTAAATACATACAATGGATAATCTGGAATTCATATTTGAAAAATTTAAGATCACAACACCTCACTCCTGAAGCTTATCATGCATTGTGACACGCTCCATATATGGCTGTCACCATATACTGTATGAGATCATCAAACCCCCTATGCTCAAGACGTGCTACATTAGGGCACAATTGGTACAAGTTTGCACAAGTTGGAACAACACATGGATCGCCATATGTGGAGCTGACAATCATCACCTAGATCTCTGTTATATGATCACAGATTATAAGATTATAAGATCACAACACTGACCTCATTGAACCATGGATAGCCATACATGGTAGTAGTAGTAGTCCTGCATATGGAATATCTGACCTCACTGCCACCAGATTAATAGCCCAACTCTTCCTAGTTCAACTCCACTTGCTTCCCAACTGTGCCGTATTAAGACTCAGTGCAACCTCACCCTTGTTTGTGTGGGTGGGTGGGGGGAGTGGGGGGGCTACTGCCTTAAAAAACAATTTTCCTAACAAAGCGCAAGATCTGAGTAGGCGGCATGAACCCTAGTGAACGAAAACAGGGTCAAGCCGGCAAAGGAATTACGAATACCATGGAAACGACTACTGGAAAAAAACAAGGCAGCTTGGATTCATCATGCATTGAAGGAAGCATGAGGCCAGTCCACTCCCTCCTCAGGTTGGAGGAGGGTGTGTAGAGCCCAAGATCACGTTATTAATTGGGACAGGATGAAAAAAATCGTGGGGATAAAAATGTAAAAAAGAAGGAAAAAAAAGGAAAGAAAACTACTGGATATGATAGAAATCAACTGATCAATCAATCAATAATGCCTTTTAGCAATACAACATTGTTATTTAAACAAACATAGTCAGCCGTAATATGTTCACTTCCTAAACTTTTGGACGGTTATTGTTTACATGACTACATGAATATGAAACAAGCAGAAGTCTAGCAGCTGGTGCCACGTTATGTCCTATTATGTGTGATCTAATACTAACTGAAATCATTAGAGATGAGATGTTTACATGACAATCACCTACAGTATATGCACGTATAGGTGAGTTAAATTTGTCCATTCACCGTATGTACCTAGAGTAAGTGATTACACTGGGATGATACAGAAGTCTAAATCCGGATAAATCACAGCAAAAAAACAAAAACAAACAAAAAAAAACAATAACCCCAATTGACCGGAATTGTGAGACTATGATTTGCAAAACTAATTTACTGTTGTCCAGTCCAATAATCTTTTCAACACATTATTGGGCTTGTGCTTGACAATCACATAAAGTAAAACAATTAATGCACTATTTTGACAAAGAGGTTCTGTTTTCAATTTTGACCAGCAGCAATGCAGGAGAAAATACAAAATAAAACGCTTCTTAAAATTGCAAATAACAGCTGTGTTGTAACTGCTCTACTCTCCTCTGAGCTTCACCACAATGGACCGCCTGACCCAGCGCGAGGGAGACAGCTTCCCCCCCGGCGTAAGTACGCTTTTAGAGATATCTCGCTCATCATAACCACGTGGCTCCAAGAACCGAGCACTCAAACCGTGAAGAGAGCCAGTCACCGGACGGGCGGAAAACACGTGTATGCAAACATCAACTGGTCCGGGAAAACGGTTCTGTGTGGTTACAGCAATGACAAGCGACAGTACTTTTTCCCCCCCGTCAGTCAGTCCTGACCAGCCGCTGTGCAGATAAACAGTGCAACTCGGTTGCAGCGCAGCAAGTTAAAAAGGGTGACCGGTATTTCACCGTTTGCCCTAGTGGAAGAAGCCCCCTGGCACTGACCTGAATGCAGCGCAGATCCTCCGTCCACCCGTTTGTCCGTCCGTCCATCTCTCATCTCGACAACCCCCTCCTCTCAGGTTTCACACCGCCACTGGCCCCCGCTGGACCGGCGTTTGAAGTTCAGTAGTGCCTCTCCGCTGTTTCTTCAGCTAAAAGGCGGTTGGAGAAAGAGTAAAAGAGAGAGGAGAAGAGCAATAATCAAGGTTTGTGGTCTTCTCTCTCTTTCCCCTCTACTCAGTTTAAAGCCGGTAGAATCTGTTGTTTGCTGCCCACTACTCCATGCACTGCAATATCTGTCCACGCTGCTGACAGCAAAAAAAAATAGCATGGAGACAGTCTGTTGTCGTGAGGGAAACGTGACGGAGAGAGAGAGAGAGAGAGAGAGAGAGAGAGAGAGAGAAAGAAGGAGAGAGAGAGAGAGAGAGAGGTGGGGGGGATGGGACAAAGGGAGGGGGCAGAGATAGAGGAGTAGGCAGAGAGTGAGAGTCAGGGAGACGGATAAGCAGAGAGTGATAGGCAGAGTGAGTGTGTGTGTGTGTGTGTGTGTGTGTGTGTGTGTGTGTGTGTGTGTGTGTGTGTGTGTGTGTGTGTGTGTGTGTGTGTGTGCGTGTGTGTGTGTGTGTACGCGTGCGTGCGTATATAGAGAGGAGAGAGAGAGGCAAAGCAGCAACTAAAGTGTCAGACAGATCTTGCTTCCCCCTTGCATTAAATTTAGAGAGGCTGTGAGGTTAACTCTACTGGGCATGCTCACAATGTGAGAGAGACACGCTTTGAAATGTGCATTTACTTCCTCTCTTGTTCCTGGCTTCCCTCCCTTTCTCTCTCTCTCTCTCTCTTTCTCCCAGAGCCTCTCAGTTGAGCAGGAATCAGGAATGCTCCTTCGACCAAAGTCCACTCTGTGCTATAACACTTTTGAACTAACAACCAAACCCTTCACACAGACTGCAAGGTCTGACAGTCATGCACACAAGACAGACAGACAGACAGACAGTGTTGAGATTCAGGTTTTTTTCTGAAAGAAGTACAATTCTGAGAGACACGAGTTCAATCGATGAGATTTCTCTGCTTTAGGCTGTTTGCAATCTATATTGCTTAGACGAGGTCAGCATGCCGTCTGCGCTGCAACTGACACCGCAATGTGTGATCCAGATGAGGAAGATTCAGATGCAAGAAATGACACAAAGGTTTGGTCGAAATGGAGGAGAAAGCGAGACACAGACACACAGGTACTGTAAGCCAAAGGTGCAAACATTTATGCACACACGTCACGTGCACACACCCACACACAAAGTTCGGCTAACATTAGTGCATCCATTATCGCACGACACAAACAAACACATACATTTGTACTTATTTATTCATGAAAGGCAGGCAGCAGTTACTGTCTATAGGTCTGTGTGCGGATGTTTGTGCGTGTATGTGTGTGTGTGTGTGGCATGTGTGCGTTTCTATCTCTAGACAACGCATGCTGACCCAGATTCCCGGCATACTATTAGTACAGTATGTATTGAAACCAGGCTATGGAATGAGGACAGTCGGTTCACAAAGATACGGTTCCCGATAGACCTCAAGACACACACACAACACACACACACACACACACACACACACACACACACACACACACACACACACACACACACACACACACACACACACACACACACACACACAGCCTTGAACTTCCATCTCGTCCGAGGCTTGATTAAAAAACACGCCGAGCAGACACACATTTCATTTGAGTTAAGAATTCCAAAACTACTGCCATTTCCAGAGGGAAACTGCAATGTCAGGAGAAAAGGGGAAAAGAAAAGGCAGCTAAAGCCAGACATGCAGATCAGAGAATAATCTGGCGATCTGAAGTGGCGGGGAAGTGGTGGTGGTGTGGGGGGTGGGGGGGTCATGGTCGACAGACAGGTTTAGGCGGGTGGGGTGGGGGGGTGGGGGGGTCAGACGGCTGCAAGCTGACCTTAGAGGCTACGAGGTCATGGGAAGCAGTAGGTCAAAATGGAGGGCAGAGGTCAATGCCTTGGCTGGATAAGCCCTGAGCAAATGTGACCCAAACAAAAAACAAGGAAAGAAACGTTAGAAAATTAAATGGATCCCAAACAGACGCAGCAGCAGCCCAGGGAGGGATACATTATTGTTCTCTAGGCCTGCAACCTACTGCCAGCAGGTCAAGCCAGGTTGACCACATCCAGGCCATAATGATTGTGTTGTACAGCTCTAGAGCAGCATTGTTTATAACTGTGGTTTGTTTTCATTTCAACCCTTTTCATACCAGGGCCCACTATTTATTCAGATTTTTATTCAGACCACCATTCGAGGACCCCACAGACACAAAACTAAAGATTTATTTTGCTTTTGTCCCGACAATTCCAGGCTGGATTTGGGAAACAAAACAGTCAAACATACAGATCAAAACGACCATTCTACATTCTCTAGTGTAGACTTGGGCTAATTCAGATTATGAATATTTTACTCTTGAGAGTGTAAACATGGAACCAAATGGACCATTTTGTGTCATTTTTACGCTCTCAAAGAGTTACACCTGGTTAACCAACTTTACATCATTTAGCTGGGGATCACCTGGAACTCTGTCAAGGACCACTGGTGGTCCCCCGACCACTGGTTGAAAACCACTGATTTATAATGAATATAATGTGCACATGCAAACAAAAACAATCTTTTTCAATAGAAAACGGACAACGTTTTCGAGTGGTCCACGTTGCTGCATGGCCAGGTCCTCTCGCTCTCTCTGGGTCCTCCTTTGACCTTTAACCCTGCCTATTGTCCTGCCGGGGTCTCCCCTGACAGAGCCCTAGCCCGCTGAACAAAGCACTGTCATTAACTCCGGGGGGCTCGTACGGCCCCGCCGCATGCCACACACAGACTACAGACGGAAGACAGCCGCCTGGCCGCAGTGTAGACCGTCTGGGAACAGGAGGAGGTCAGACGGACCAACACAAGGATGCTCTGTTAATCAAAACGCGTCACGGGCCGGCCGGCCAGCAGCGTCCATCTACCTGCCCCCTCCCTCCCTGCGTAAACATACATGTGTGAGGGGGGCATTGTTCGTCCTCCAGGGCCAACCCCAAACGCATGTCGGGCTGCAATGCACCGGGGGGGGGGGGGGGGGGGGGGGGGGGGGGGGAACGCGGTAATGACTCCTGGGGCAGATGTTTATTTTCTCCTTCTCCTCAGTTAATAAACCCCAAAACACAACCAAGTACACAGGAAGACCTGTTTGAACTTCTTTCTTTAGAACATGGGGTTTTCAAACTTTTTGATACCAGGACCCACTATTTATTCAGTATTTGAGCCACGGACCACCATTTGAGGACATTTTACCCCCACAGAGCCCAAAACTATAAGATTTATTTTGGTTTTGTCCACAATTCCAGGCTGGATTTGGGAAACAAAACAGTCAAACATACAGATCAAAGATACATACAGATCAGCCTTAGGATATTCATCAGACAGAGTATTTTAACTCTTGAGAGTGTAAACATGAAACTAATTGGACCTGCCAGTGTCCATTTAGTTTCATTTTTACGCTCTCAAGAGTTACATCTGGTTAACCAAATTTTCATCCGGTTAACTAACTTAGCTGGGAACCACCTGGAACCATCTCAGGGACCACTGGTGGTCCCCGGACCACTGGTTGAAAACCACTGCTTTAAAACCAAGTGAGAGACCTAAGGACTGGCAAAAAGGTCCACATTCATTTGTGACTCCTCCATCACATGGAATTATGCTTTTTGTGTCCATATTGTTACGCCTAAAAAGTAGTTCCATGTGGTGGAGGCCAAAGTTGAACGAACAAAGCTCTAATATTCTAGAAATGGGTCGACAATGCAAATTGCATTAGTTTTGTGGATCACCCCACTACCAGAACTATTTAATATTCACCAAAACCAGATCAGAACTCCCACCACAAGACTCTAGCAATCAATTAATACAGTTGCTACCACTATATTACTGCAAGTATTCCATACAGTAGCCTTGCCAGGCCTTGATGTCAGGAGGCCCAGCTGAGCCATTGAGGCCCATATAGGTCAGGAGCCTATCTCCTGTTTCTGTAGCGTGAGGCGGCTTGATGTACAAGTACACCCCCTGGACATGACGCTAGTATATCGCAGGGACTTACCCCCAATCCATCCCTTGATGCTGAGTGCCAAGCAGGGAGGCATTGGGTCCCATTTTTAGAGTCTTTGGTATGACCTGGCCGGGAATCGAACCCCGACCTCCCAGTCTCAGGGCGGACACTCTAACCACAAGGCCACTGAGCTGGTATTCCATACAGCTAAAGTAAAAAAAAAGTGATTTCTCCATTTAACCCTAGAACACCATTTTACCCAATGTAAACCATTTCATAAAAAAATCTCACCACAAAAAGTACAGTAATAAATGGCAACTTGGGGTACTCTTCTTTAATATTTGATCATGACTTTTCTAAAGACTGCATATTATTCCTAAAAAGTTCCTAAGACCTGTGGGATTGGTCCAGTAAAGAAAAAAATGAAAAAATAAAAAAGTCCATTGTGGGTGAAGGGGATTTTTTTTCCTAACACCAACACGGGTGAAATTCACCCAAAACCTACCTAGTGAAAAAGCTAGGGTGTGTGCAGGGAAACAAACCCACATTCTATGATATCACTGAGCTTCAGGAAGACATTGAAACATCATGAAAATTGCAAAAATGTAATCGTTAAGTGTTCTAAACATTTTTCGTTTTTGAAGCTAATAACAGTGGCAGATCACAAAGACTGCCACTGGCTGGATCTGGTCTGTGACTAGACCACTCCGCAAGTGAATTTGGTGTTTTAGTTTTACTGAGCCCAATTAAATAAATAAGGCGGTCATCGGACAAACATCAATAACATAAATACTCACTGTGTGTTCTACAGCACCAGCACCTCTTCTGTCCACATTAGTTCTAGTTCTCACCTAGAAACACAGGCAAAGTTAGGCCTTAGTTATGACTGGGAGAAATGCAGAATCGATTAACACTAGAAAGACTGAAAAAAGTGGCCAGAATTAGCATTTGCTTAAATTCATATTTAGAATGTTTTTTCAGACGGCCAAGATTTCTGAGATGATTGAATGATGATGGTCATGGAAGGAGAACGTTCTGAAAGCTTCATGGGCAAAGATAAACAACTTTAAAATATCCAAAAAAACGGTCAAAATGACCTCTCAGTCTTTCTCAGTCTGCAGAACCTCTCAGTCTTTCTAGTGTTAAAGGGGAAGTCCACCCATTTTCAACATTCTAATGTCATTAGTATACCCTAGAGGTGCTGGGTGGACATGATAAAAAAGTTCCCCCATTCTGTGTTCCCAAGAAATGGAGGTCTGAAGTAAACCACTAACATGGTGAAACATCTTGATGACATCATCAAGATGTATTTTCACCATGTTAATGGATTTCTTTAGACGCTTCTTTTTTCTGAGAGCGTTGCATTTGTACGCTCTCAGAAAAAATGTTGAAAATGGCTGGAATTCCCCTTTAAGGTAATAGAGCTGCAATTTTTAGTGATTATTACTTTAGCTAAATGTTATTTATTCATTTTTACAACAAAGTTAATGGCATTTAGAATATTTAGAACACTTTCCTAGTGGTCTTTAGGTCTATATAGTTAATTTTAGCAGTGAGTCCAGTCTCTCTGAAGTCATCGACACTACTTTGTGGTCTACATGTCTCAGTAAGACAGACCTGCCACTATCCACAAGCAGCAGTGCACCAAAGGATTGTGGGAAACTGGGAATGAGCCCTTCTCAAAACCGCCCCTTGGGGGCGGGGTTTAGTCACTGCACAAAGCCAATCCAAATAGTTTAGCAACTGTTGCTACGCAGGTCAAGCTTTCCTCTGCTCTGGGATTGGGGAGGACTTGGTGAAGGGCTCATTGGGCTCGTTGCCAACATCTAAAATATCTAAAACCACATATTACACACATACAGAAAGTGTTCTAAATATTCTAAATGTCATTAACATCAATCGCCACAGGTAGGAGGGGCATATGAAGGTTGAAATGCAGCCGTGGATTCTGATTGGTCTGATTGAGGAAAAAAACACTAGTTCACGTTCGTTTGAACACAATCTAGTCAGGAACAACGTGGCTACGTAACAGGGGATGTCAGGGAAATGCAAGTCAAGCAGGCTCCGGCCTGACTGATTTGTGAAGTGACATTTCAGATGTGCGGCACGCAGCGAATCAGTCCCAGGCTAAAGGGGCTTACAGACGGCGAGGAATAAATCGCCCATTCTCATTCATTCGCAATGGGGCCGGCGTTTTTTGAGAACAAAAGTTCAAACAATGACCCGCGTTTAAGAGAGCGTCACTGATTTTGGTTGCGCGCGTGTGCTTGTTTCGTGCACACGCGCGCAAGTTTTAAAAAGCTCAATTCCAGTGAGGTTTTTGTAAAACGCTGGGCAAATTATAGCAAACAAACAACATAGTGGACCGACCCTACCAGTAGACCTGCACAGTGACTTCACCGTTTCTGTTCCAGGAGTGGATTCCCTAATCATTTAAGGCTCTGGCGCAGCCGAGCCAGGGCCGGATCTAGCCAGCCCTACTAGGGTGGGCTGGAAGAATGGCAAGGTGGCCAACTCCAAAGTTTTTCATAAGAAGCCGTGCTTTTGAACATTTTTGATACCAGGGCCCACTATTCGGCTTTTGAGCCACAGAACACCATTTGAGGACATTTTAGCCCCACACAACCCAAAGCTAAAGATTTATTTTGCTTTTGACCACAATACTATTGGTTGGATTTAGTAAACAAAACAGTCAAACATACAGATCAAAATGACCATTAATCTTCTACATTCTCTAGTTGTGTAGACTTGGGCTAATTCATGTGATGAATAGTTTAACTCTTGAGAGTGTAAATATGAAACCAAATGGACCCGCAAGCCGCAAGGGTCCATTTGGCTTCATGTTTACGCTCTCAAAGAGTTACATCTGGTTAACCAACTTTCCAACATTTAGCTTGGGGACCACCTGGAACCCTCCCAACTCCACGGACCACTAGTGGTCCACTGGTTGAAAACCACTGATATTACCATTGGGTGGGCAGGATGCACGTTTAGGTGGGCTGTGCCCACCCCTGCCCCCCTCTAGATCCGGCCCAGAGCCGAGCCATGACGTGAGTTGTCACTTGTGGCAATTCTGCTGTAACGTTCTAATGTTTACAACGCATTTTTGCGCGACGTGTTGTGAGTTTGTGTCACGGTCACGCTATGACAAAGTGAAGCATGTTGGTTGCATGCTTTTATCCAGCCAGTTTATTATACAACATATTTAAACCGTGCTGGGTGCTGCCCATTTTATTTTAATCTACACAACTTGGAATAATTATAGTCTACGTTCAAATATCAACCTCTACGGCTGCAGCCATCATTATTGGTGAGTCACTAATTCATTGTAAATGAATTGTAAATTCAGCGTGATCATCGCATTTCGTGCGCCCCTCTCCCCTCTCCTCCCGGCATAAAACGCCCAGCGTTTATCGACGGGCGATTTTCTTTATGTCGGCAAAGAAAGTTTGCCGACAATTATGTGATAATCAGAAAATATAGCATAAATAATAAGGTACAGTGGGTAGGCTATGTGAGGGGCTGTTTTTGTCTTTTAATTGATGGCATCTGAAAGACAGTACAACGTATAATGCAGGCTTTCATCATAACTTAAAGAGAGCATTATAATGGTGAACAAAATAAAAATGTCCACTGACAAGACCATGACTTTTTGTCCATGTACAGTATGTAGATGATGATATTGATTACCGTGGAGGTTGGGTATATTCTGCTAACATTGTGTCACTTTAGGTATAAACCAATGGCCAATGACCAAGGACAATATGCCAGGAAAGCAGTTTCTACTTTCTGGAGCCTTTAGTTGGATCATGGATCCTACATGGATCCTGGCATCAATAATCCATACTGAAATCAGGAATGAATCCAAGCAATTCACCAATTACATAGTCATTATCCAGACTATTCCGCACATTGTCTACTTAGGCTAAAGTTTAAGTCCCTTTGTGACACATATATTGACAATGCAATTAATTTATTTTGTAAGAATATTTTCAAAATAATTGCTATCCTGGCTTGTATTGACTTAAGCTGCTACAATAGCACAAAATGTGCCATCACTTCTTTGACACGACAATAGCCAAATATTTACTATAAGAAATGCCTCCAGGAATGACAAAACGATTAAGCAGATTAGATTTATTTAGCCATCACCTTAAAAATATATTTTAGCTTATTTGAGACATGCTCTAACTAGCAACAAAGATTGCTAGTTAAAGCAACAAAGAATTCGTTCAAAAATACATTTCATTGGCTGTTGATTAGGTTGCTATTCAAATAAAGAGCAAACAAATTTAATTAAAGCAACTGATGGTGTTTTTATGGTTATGATTTCTGACTACATACATCCATACTATAATTAAGGAAATGTCTGTCTGAATGTCTGAATGTCTGAAGCGAGCATAACTCATCACTGGCTGCACCAATCGCTATGATTTTTCACAAACAACAAACAAACAAATAGCACAGATGACTGAGACTACTGTCCAGTGATTACATGGTCCTGACTCACCATAACAGGACCTGTTTGGGCCTATACAATGACTATCAATTCTCTCTCTCTCTCTCTCTCTCTCTCTCTCTCTCTCTCTCTCTGTCTCTCTCTAACAAAAAAAAATCATATTCACTGATTTGCACTTCAGAGACACAACTAATTAAAAGGGGATTCCACCCATTTTCAACATTTTCCTGAGTGAATAAAATGGAACCAAATGGACCAGTTAGGGTCCTAAAAAGAAAGATCATTAACATCAGTTAAGTTGTTCTAGGAAACACAGAGTGGGGGGGAACTTCTTTTTTTTTAAATCATGTCCACCCAACATCTCTAACGGTATATTAATGTCATAGCCCACTTCGACAGTTTGGGTTGGCTTAGGGTTGACGACAGAGTACAACATCTCGCAATGGGTTTGGTCCACAAGATACGATACTCTACCAAAATACCCTTATACCTATCCAAATACTTCCTTAATGTCAATGAGGTCCACTCCCACAACACCAGAGGGAGTGCTACTAACCATGTCCAACCCAGATTTGGCACAAACAAGGGTCTTAATTCCTTCCGCTCATATGCCACCAAAATGTGGAATGCCCTACCAACAGTCATAAAGGCATGTGAATCCCTTGACTCCTTCAAAACCGCTCTCAAAGGGCACCTACAGATGGCTGCAATTCGAAACTGGCCTCTGTAAAACAAAAATGTATATAAAATCCCCCCACCCACCCCCCCTCTCCTCTTTGTACATTTCTCTTTTCCCTTTTTACCTCCACTATGATTTTACCTCCCATGATTTGCTGCTTCTGATTTTACTGAAGTAGTTGTTTTATATGTACGGTAGAGTCCTTCACGGGTCCATTTTCAAGGAACCGACTCGGTTCAGACCCGGGCGTAATCGGAGCCGCTCCGCTTTGTGCCCGCTGCTATAATTAACATGACGGCTCCAAACCGTTGAATGCCCGGGATGATTTAAACCGGCTCCGAGACGAGCCCGGTGCTATTATTGAAATGATGGCTCCGGACCGTTTAAAGCCCGAGGCGATGCAAACCGGCTCCGAGACGAGCCCGGTGCTATTATTGAAATCATGGGTCCGAACCGTAAATGTCCGAGTACCCGAAATGTCCGAACGCTTTAATGAGTTCTACTAGTATATTATGAATAAGACGGAAGCTTACTGTTAGTTGTACATGGTTGAACACCATGCATGTTGAACACGGACTCGACTCACAGCATAGAAAATAAATCCACGTCGTCTTTAGATGTTGAATCCCAGTAGTAGCTGTACTTTTCTTCTTAGCCATTATTCCACCATTAAGTGTGAATAAAAATAATAATCCATAGTCAACTATTATAACTGCCGTCTCGTGATGGTACATCACACAATTCATATCTCCGTTGTGGAAGAGTGGTTTCTTTTTTGTTCTGTCTCTGTCGCACCAGCAGCAGACCATAGTCTTTATTGCTTATCTTAATAATTATTATTATCACGATAGTTAAGTTGTTGCCGTGTGTGTGTGTGTGTGTGGGGGGGGGGGGGGGGGGGGGTGTTGTTGTTGTGATGATGACGTATGCAGTAACTTCCTGCTATGCTAAAGTCACATGACTCAATGCTCGCCTCTCACTGGCCGGAGGAGAACAAGGGGGGATGACGAGGGTGATTGACAGCTGTGGCGGCCAATCCCCGGGTTTGGGGTGTAACCCGAGGTCCGAGACGCCCCAGAACCGGCCTGATTGTACCCGGGACATGCAGGGGACATGCAGGAACCGGCCTGAACGAACCCGCGACATCGCGGAACGGCCCGTTTGTGCCCGGATGTCATTTCTTGTAAACGGAACCGGAACCGGCCACGGGCCGGGTCGGTGCTCGGGCTTTATCGGGTCTCGGGCTAACCCGAAGTACTCTAATGTACGGTATTTGAATGCCTTAATGAAATGAACAAGTTGGCCACTATTGTAAACAAGTGTATGCTTAACTAGTGTGTCCAATCAGCTTTTTCAGATTTGATGCAGTTGTACTTGAATTGTACTGTAATTCTCCAAGCTGTTATCAGTTTTGTAGCAGTGTGTACTTGACTTGTACTGTAACTCTCATCTCTGTTAATAAAAATTTCATTCATTCATAGTAAAATGTTGAAAGCTGGGTGGAATTTCCCCTGCAACATGCAAACATGCAACTTATGCAAGTAAAAAGGCAGGGATAGCCAAAAATACAGGAGGCCCCTCACGTGTTGTTCATTCAGATGTCATGTAGGTCAGGAATCAGCATAGGAGCTCTAGTAGAACAGAACAGCTGCGATGAATTGAGTTAATGGATGGATGTTCTGTAGGTGGAACCCTACTGCCCTCCTATGGCCCATTCCATGATGTCTATCCACAGACACATTGCACCATGCAGCGCTCTAGTGTGACTGGAACACTCGCCTGCACCACCATCACCATTCACCAGTCAGTCAAAACAAAATAGAATCTGGCCCTCTCCGTCTGTTTTAAAATACCAAATACTACCAATGTGCCAAAACCACCAATGTGGCCAGCCTGCACATTTGCTAGCCTGTTGACTTATGAATGTTACAACTTCGACGCAGAAACGGAGTCTTGTCCACAATACCAGGCTGGATTTTCAGCAAACAAAACAGCGTAGACTTCTTCATTAAGTGCTGCAAATTCAGATATTGACTATTTTAACTCTTGAGGAACGTAAACATGAATCCAAATGGACCCGCAAGCGCCCGCAAGGGCCCAATGTCCTAAACCGTAGCCTATTTTTCTCAGGCAGTGAGTCACCACCAGTCTAGCCCAAAGAAGAAAGAAAGTTAAACCAAGTGCCCCGCCCCTTGCCCCTTGTCACAATTTATCACAATATTAATATAAGATGTACACCGTTCGAACGTCATAAGTTACATACTAATATCATTAGCCTACAAGAACTGAACAACAGACGCAAATGGACTACGTTACGTACCTGTGCATGCGGTTTTCTCTGCTTCCGTGAGTTCCATCCTAATGGCTCCATACCGAGCGTGTTCTCATCGTTTGAAAAGAACGCGCCGAGACGACTGATGAGAGCAGAAGGTGCATTTTTTCCACCTGGTGCAGTAAAAGGCTCTGCTCTGGTGAAAGTCCTTTTATAATCTTTTCAATGACTAATTATCGGTTTATCAAATGAGAAAGAATTGCTTTCCATTCAATGTTAGTATCACCAGTGAAGGTGTAAAGGTAGTTTACAAAAATAACAGTTTTGGCTTTTGGGGATGCGTAGGCCTAGGCTGCACACGTGGAGATAGTTTAGGGAGGAGATGATCGCCTCCCCGCCCGGGCTCTAGGTGAAGTAGCCAATCACAGTCAGCAAAAGCGTCCCTCTCGTGACGTCTATGGAACACACACACGCGCACACACTGTAGTGGTTTTCATCTAGCTCTGGTCCAGAGCTCCACTGATTCTGACTCGGAAGCAATGGAGCTCTGGACCAGAGCTAGCTTTCAGCCAGCGGTCCGGGGATCACCAGTGGTCCTTGAGAGGGTTCCAGGTGGCCCCCAGGTAAATGATGGAAAGTTGGTTCAATAAATGAGAGTAAACATGAAACCAAATGTCCCCTTGGTTTCATGTTTACATTCTAGTTAACTTAAAATAAGTCTGCTTGGAAATCCATCCTGGAATTGTGGACAAAACCAAAAGAAATCTTTAGTTTTGAGTCTTTGGGGATAAGATGTCGTCAAAGGGTTGTGCGTGGCTCAAATGCAGAATAAATGTTGGTCCCTAGTATCAAAATGGTTGAAAACCGTCTAGATGCATCAACCTCCTACCACAGTCAAGTGAAGGCTGTGTTGAACTAAACTTGGCTTTTATAGTAAAGAGCATCGTGCAGACAGACACATTGAGGGAATAGATTTCCAGGACGGGGGTGGGGGAGTAAAACCCCAGACCGAATTGATCCTACTCTGAAAACAAATAGCCTACACTGTCATTGACGAGTCTCGTTGTTAAATGCTTTTCTAAAGAGGGACGAATCAGTGATTCATATCCTAGATAGTGGACGTGAATGGACGTGCTGTCATTATTATGGGCTTAGGCACTGGTGAGGGGCATCAATCTAAGCTCTTCGTCCACTACTAAGACCACTACCACCACAGACATGTTGACATAAGAAATTAACAATTTAATGTTAATTATTTCAACAATAGAGAGTATTAATAATAAAGCAATTTGTTTAGGTCTCATCTTACAATAATAGAAGAACTAATGTCTTGCTCAGGGACACCTTGACACATGGGCATCAAACGTGGAACCATCTGCTTCGCAGGCAGGGCAGGCTCATATACAATATGGATTCTATGCAGCTATTTAATTAGCCGGTGCTGCTGGTTGAAATCAAATAATTACTAAAAGACTATAACCAACCTAAAGTTTGAAACTTTCCAAACAGCACCACTTTTGCTTTTCATGATTCGAATTCGATCATTCTCCCATGCAGTGTAATATTGGGTTTCCGGTGCTTTATTGTTGTGCTGCAGCATCCTTTATTGGGAAAAGAGGGCACAATGATTATTCAAACGTCTTGAGGACTATTGACTTGGGCTAAACAACGAGCATAGTCGACTGTTTGTGAAAGTTATCGCTGCCTTCAATTGTTAAAAGGACGAGGGGTGGATGTTTGAGGAGGAAAGTGTACAGCTGTCTCTAGAGGCCCTGTCACCGATAATTAGCGATCAATCACGAATTAGTTTAAAAGCTTGAAAAGAACACTGAGAGCACTATTAGATTGCAGAGATTCACTGCTCTCCGATAATTACTTGGGTTTTTAGAGAGGCCGGGGCCCTGCTGTTCGTTCATCATGGCTTCTACAGGGGGCCTGCCCCGCTGGTCTCATAAATCACAGGGATATTTAAAGCGCCGTAGGCCAGTTGTCTGAATAAAAGGCTGCTGAAGGGGGCTGTCTTGTAGCATGTAGCCTACAACCTAACATGAGCTTCTCACGGTTGTGTAATTATCCAGCATTCTCTTCCGTATTGTTTGAAAAAGTAGACTAGAATGTGTAATCCGTCTCGATATCTGCCATGGACGATATCTGAGTCGAGTCACATTGTTTCATTTAGAAGTCTTCAAAACATCAAGTGTTTTAACTATTTTAGGCAAACACGATGAAAATGGTATGGTCTCTTTCACTTTGCCATGGACACACCAAAAATCATATTTGATATACTGTGGCAGGGGACGAAACAAAAAGGCTTTAATAAAAGGTTAAAGGCCTGGCGAGGGGGTCAAAAACGTTCATTATTTCCCCTCGAATAATGTGAGGGGCCAAACTGACACCACACCAAACATGGCATAAACATGTTCATGGGTCTGGCATGAGAATAGTCACAAGTGTGACTCCCCGGGGGCCCTGTCTGGGGCTCCAAGGGGCCCACATCCATTCAGTTCCTCCGATCCGCACCAAACTTGGCACAGACTACACCGTTCAGTAGTCTGCCACAGGAAAAGTTACACAAGGAGTCACATGTCGCCCTTGGGGCACGAAGAGAAAACAATGCACACTGATGCTACAATCCGCACCACTTGGCACAAAAACTGCTCAAGAGTTTACATGAGAATAGGACATCAAATAAGCAGGGCCGTCGCCAGGGCAACGCTCATAACGCACAGAGCGTAGGGCCCCACGTGACCGGCAGGGCACAATTTTTAAAACCTCTCCACAGATAAAGATTGAATCTTCTCTGTGCCCCTCTCCAGTCCAGAGACATGGTGCCCCCCCCCCCCCCCCCCCCCCCCCACACACACAGACACACACACACACACCACCCCCTCGGCCCCTCGCCTCCTCCTCCTCCTCCTTCTTGCAATTTTCTACACCTGTTCGAACATGGCCTCGAAACGCCGACAAGAGTCGGGAGCCGAGAAAAGGAAAAAGAAGAAACGTGATGAAGCTCTGTCATCGTTTGCCGGTAACTAACCAATGTTAAAAGTTCATTATTGTTTACGTTGTGGAGGAGAATGGACTACTAAAAGCACCATACACTCACTCGACAGTGTTCAGATAACGTTAGCAATCCTGAGGACCGCATTTGATTTCCCTTCTCTCCTGTCGCTGTATTTCACTTCCATCCAGTGTTGCCAGCTTGGTGCAATGACCAATGATTTGCCACTATATATTTTTTTCCAGACCCCCCTGTAGCGCCAAAATTAGTGGAAAAACTCCTGGCTGAAAATCTAGTGCTTTTTTGCTGGTGAGTTGGGGTGAAATTGGTTGACCAGAGATTCAATTTCACCATTTTTCCTCCTAATGACAGTGGTTTTCAAGCAGTGGTCCCCAGGCTAAATGATGGACAGTTCCCAGATGTAACTATTTGAGAGCGTAAAAATGAAACCAAATGGTTTGGTCAAGAGTTAAAATATTCATCATGTCATGTCAAGAGTTAAAATATTCATGTGAATTAGCCCCAAGTCTAGAGAATGTATGGTCATTTTCCCTTCAGACAAGCATCTATTCTAGCGCATTCTAGTGCATTTTGGAAGTGCCACTAGTGCATTTTGGCAGTTGGCAACACTGATTCCATCTCTCATACAGACACTTCAGCTCGAAGTGTTCGGGGCACACTTCATTACAATGTTGTTTATGGCTGTTTGACTGCGTGTTCATTGTATTTACCGGTTCAAAGTTTAATCATACTACTTCATAAATACTATCAAGACGAGAGGATACGTACCCTTTGGTTAGTTAGGTCAGACTCAGCGATGTAGCAAAGTATTATCAGATTAGACAGTTTGCTTTGTATGACGCTGCATTTCAGGACAAAGGGCGACATCTGTTGGTGAAACTGTAATATGAAACTTTTTTAAAAAAAAATCCAATTATGTAGGGCTACAACATTTTTATATTATGCACTGACAAATACAACGTTTTTGTCTTTTTTGTTGGGAGGGGGCACCAGAAAGGATTTGTGCGTTGGGCCCCCAAATGGCTAGCAACGGCCCTGCAAATAAGTCTTTTAGTTTTAGTGCAAATCTAAAGATTCTTACTGCTATTTTATTTGCTTGCACATCTGGTAACATTCATGATGTCCATAAAAAAGAGCTAAAAAGACATGCACATCCAACCCGTAATAAGGCAGGTGCTGAGCAACAAACAATTGAAACCAAAAATGATAAAGAAAAGCTCGCACACTGAGGGCTCAGATGCTGGAGTCGTACCTTTTATTGCACCATAAAGGTGAGTAACGTTTCGAGCACAATGCTCTTCCTCAGACTGAGGATGTGACACATCAGACATTCATGATGTGTCACATCACTGACAGCAAGCCAGAAGGACCTCAATTCGTGAATATGATAGAAAATCATCAAGTACAGTAATGTTTTACAAGGGCATTTATACCGAAACATTTTTCTGAATAAACTGATGGTCATCTCCCATTAGCCTTGAAAAGCAGGTGAATCTTCCGATTTTGTCTGCCACTGCTCAGTTGCGACGGGATTTCAAACCATCTGAAATAGTGGGAGACAAATTAGGGCCCATTATGCAAATATGGGGCAGGCTCATCTGCACCTTGGAAATGCCAAGGCGCACAGAGATCACAGGCTAATATCTATGTAGTGATATTACCTTGAATGTTGAGTCACTGTCAAATTGTTTCCTGACCTTCCGCCACTGTAAGTGTGTGGGTAAATGTAATGCGCCTTGGCATAGAGGCAGGGATGGATTTGAATAAATGTAACCCTGCAAAATTACACTAAATAGCACCATGAGTTGAAAAACAAACAGTGAAGAATGTCAAACGTTTTCAGCAAGTTTATTTCAGTAAGTGGTTTCTTAAAACACCTCATAACATCTCACTTCCTCTCAGCCCTCTAGTAAAAGCAAGCAAGATATCAACTCCTTCAGATGTGGTCATCAATCATGTCATATTTTTTCTGTGCAAAAGAACATTTTGAAGCATATTTTACAGAAAGTAAAGAGTTGACATTTGTTGGACGACGGGGGCAAAGAAATGGTCACGTAATAACTGATAATCATGCGTTATACACATAAAAACTGGCGACAAGGACAGTAAGTGGCTGGCTTACGTACAGTATGAGACTGTGCCTGTTGCGACAGTTAAAAAGACAGATTCTACTGTCTGTGATTCCTCTCAGTACCTATTCTCCCGTTTCCAAAGCCTTCCGTTTACAATAGATCCAAAAAGCAATGTGTGTATGCATGCACTTGTTTTTTTTTATCTTGCACAAGTTACAGTACATACAAACCCCAAAGTGTTCTAATAAGGCAATATGTGGCAAAATAAAATACCTGTAACAGAAAGAAATTACAACACAAGAATGTACACAGTGTACATGTAAAAGTACAACAGCATTGATGCACTGGTTTTTTAAGGCCCTCGGAAACAGAATAAAACTTTGTGGTCGAGTACCTCCTGAACGGGTCTGAAGTACCGATGAAATAGCAGGAGAATGAATCTGGACGAGATTCAACTCAATATATGGACTCATATTTAATAGGAGTGTAAGTGGCCCTAATCTCTCTCAATTTGACACCCATTTCACTTTGATAAATAAGGGCCAAGTACCATGCGGAGGATGAACGGGTGCTTTACAAAGCTGCTGGTGCAAAAATTGTGTGTGCACGCGCGTGCACGTGACGCATACAGTATGTACGTGTGAGGGAGGGTATACTATTGACACCAATATTCACATTGCATCAGACAATGCCCTAAAATCATTCGTATAAAATACAATCATGAATACATCTTTACAAACAAGACGAAAAAAAAAGAGAAGAGATTTCAATGCAAAGCAGATTGCCTCATTGAGTCAAACGGCCGCAAAATAAAAGACAAAATATACATATTTCAGCTGGTGGACGACACAGTGGGGATGAGAGGTGGAAAGATCAGAAGAAAAAAAATCTTTTCTTTCCAAAACGTCTCTTAATATTGGCACATTTACCATCAATGTAACAGTAAGTTCAAGTACAAACTGTGAAGGGGTGGGGATCAAAGTTTAAACGCTGCATCCTTATTGAATCGTACCTGCTGTCAAACCATTTGGAGGAATGTCTTCTCGTTTTTGCACTTCTTTGGGAGCCAATCGGTAAGCCCACAAAGCTAAATATAAATGTGTTAATGCCATTCAAATTCTCTCGTTTATGAGCCCACAACATGTGAAGCTACTCCAGGCTATGTGCAGAGGCTGTGCACCAATACCAGAATATGTCATGCCTAAAGCCCGTGCTACTTAACAGAGAGACAGCGAAGCCAATTTGCAGCAGAGGCATATGCCGTGGCAGATACACAAACTGCCACGGCAGATACTTAAAAGTGCCACGGCAGATTGCAGATACACAATCTGTCGTAGTAAATATGCAGTATGCCTCCGCTGCAAATCGATTTTGTCCCTCCTGACGTAAAGGGGAATTCCACCCATTTTCAACATTTTACTGTCATTCATATACCTTAGAGATGTTGTGTGGACATGATAAAAAAGTCTCCCCATAGTTTGTTTCCTTGAAATGGAGTAAAAAATGGTGAAACACAACTAGATGATGTCATCAAGTTGTGTTTCACCATGTTAATGTTTTTTCTTTTAGGAGCTTTTTTTCCCTGAAATGTGAACCAAATGGACCCTAGCGGGTCCATTTGGTTCCATTTGTACCCACTCAGGAAATTTTTGAAAATGGGTGAAATTCCCCTTTAAGGTGTAGGCCTAGGACCCATCAGGGGGTTCATGGAATCTTCTCACAGGGTAAAAAAAGAAAAAGAGGGGGAAAAAAGAATAAAAGAATGACATAATCAGCTGAGAATATTTCATACGGTGTCTGACCTCGAAGTCAGTGCAAAAACAAACAAACATGGGGTCCCAGTGTGAAACCAGTTAGGAAACACTGGTCTAGATCTCTGCTGACGGTGGCCAGTTACACACAGTTCCCTGAGAAGCCCATACATACTGTACGTACACACACTTCCTACAACACTCCAGAACACTCCAACACTCCACGACTGTGGGCGAAGCAGGGTTGGACAATAAGTGTCAGCGGCAGGCCTGACCGACGGAAAGCCCACCGAAACACGCTGACAGAGATCGTGTAACATTACAAGTACCAGGACGGGATCAAATCCAATATTTACACAATAACCGGCCGTCCTCCATATTGATAGAAATGATATGAGGAGTTTTCTTCCATCAACTTGAACATTCCTACAGAGAGTTTACAGGTGTTGGTGTAGCACACGTGTTGGATCAGCCACGCTGGTGGTTTAAGGACACTATATCACGGTGTCCACAATCCAATTCTAAATTGTGGGTGGGTGGGTTTCTCCAATCATCACTGTGATTACAGCTCATAAGACCGTGGGATCATTTGAACAGACAAATAACAAATTCATATTCTACTACAGTTTGTAAACAACGTTGCGACATTTCCCTAAGTCTTGCAAACAGTGTGTAACTATACCAAGGTATTTACCATGTATTGGTCCAAATATCTTCTATCCATAACGTACATACGGTGTATAGTACATTATACATCTATATGTGTACCATTTAACATGTTTTTATTTCTTTTTTGCATTCTATGTTCCAGTTGCTGGATGCTAAATTTTGGCTTTAAGCAACAAACTATGAACTACTCGACTACTTATGAACAGTGAGTTTGCATTACAGTCTTTCTAATCCCTGGCGACCTCCACAAGACTCAAATCCTTCACAGTTTGGCTTCAGCGTCCGCCTCCTTTTTAGCTATTTTGCACCCCCCCAGTCATTTTTCACCACATATATATTATATCATAAAAAAATAAGTTATTGCGCATCCAAAAAAGTGCATTGTATATTTGAAAAATATCTCTTTCATTAGTTTCTTATCTCTCCCCCTGCTGCTCTTGTTGGTTTCCTTTCTTCAGAGTTGGGACAGTTTGGGACAAACAGTCCGTGGCATCGGTAGAGGGGGGTGGGTGGGGGGATGGTGGGGATCTCGTTATGCAATCACCATGGGAACGTCGTCTGAAAAGCCACTGATCATAGGCGCGTCTTCATCATCATCACCTGGAGAGACACATCGTGAAGGGATCAACAAAAAAGGTGGTTCTCAAATCTTTAATTTCCCAAGAATCCCCAAATCTGATACACATACTGTACGTACATTAGCTGTTGAAATCTTTGGGGACCGACTGTAATTCTACACAGTAAAATCCTCTGTGTGCTGCACAAATTAAACCCGTAAAGGTCCATTTAGGTTCCATTTGCACATTGTCAAGAGTTACAGATCTCTAAGGGTGCCATTTGGCACTAGCAAAACTACACCAATCATTTAGCTGGGTAATCCCCCGGAACTCTCTCAAGGACCCCTGGGTGGTCCTGTGACACTACTGTGAGAACAGTGGTTGTCTTGGACAAAATCAAAAAATGGGTTATGGTTGTATTAAGGGTGTCTGTGTTAATCGTGCATTAACTTAGCGCCAAGGGCTTCAATTTATTTAATGATTAATATCATATTAATTCATTTGCACCACAATGTGTATTATCAGAAGCTCCTTGACAGTTTTGATGGACAAATCTACCAGGCGTTATGAAAGTTAGATGCTACACAGACCATGGTAATGGCTGCTAAAGCTAACAGCCAGACAGTGTGTGTATATGTGTACAATTGCTTGCTTACAGGGTCTTGCTCACAGACACTTTCAATTCTATTTCTGGGGCTGTCCGGGTTCCGGACACATTTTGTTTTTTTTTGTAATTTAGTCTCATCTCTCGAAGCTTTAGAATTGTACATACTGTACATGTCAGAAAGAAGTGACAAAATGTTAACGTTTCTGGAACTCATGTCTCACCCAGCTCATCTCCGGAGGAGAAAATAGCAGAGCCCAGGCGGGAGTTGTAGTGGGAGTTGGCGAAGGCGGTGAAGTTGTTCTGCAGGCGTCTGTGCCGTATGTAGAGCGCCCCCATGCCGCCGCACACGGCCAGCAACAGGAGGAACAGAACAGGAACCACCACGGCCGCCATGTCCCCCGACTGGCCTTCACTGCGGGATGCATCGCTGGCCCCTGGAATAACACAGGACAACCAGCTCTAACTCTGCAGTCTCCAGACTCCAGTTGTACCTGCAACTCGGACGCATTTTCTCTTTCGGTCAAGTCTCATCACCAGAGATGGTCCATCAGAGTGATGCGTTTGTCTGCTTGTGAGAGTGCAATTTTGGACCAAAATAGCAGATCTACACATGTCGTGCTGTGACGTGTTGTGAGCTTGTAGATCAGCAATTTTCAGGACACAAGCAAGTACCCTTTAGCTTTAGATGCAGGTTTAATGACACGAATTTTGCCCATAAAATAAGGAATGCATTTTTTTTGTTTGACGGGGAGGGACACGCGGCAAAGGCCGTCGGGCTCGGGAGTCGAACCCGTGGTTCGCCGTCAGGCTGGTTTGGCAGCCTAAGTGCCCAGAGGGTTGAGCTAACCTCCTGAACCTATTGGTGCTGCATCTGTGATCTGGAAAAAAGCAGTTGTTTTACAGAACAAGTAAAAGGGCAGGGGCTGAAATGCCCTTTGACGTCTATGTGCTTCTATGCACTTGCTTTTAACTGACTCTCTTAACTTTCTCTGTGATTTTATATTTTATGATTTTTGTATTTTCTGCCATATTTCAGGTCCTCACTGTACTGCTTCTTTGATGTTTTGCCATTTTAATGATCTCTTTATCTTATTCCCATTCTTTTTTTCGTCTTCTTCTTTTTTCTATTGCAATGTAAAGCTGAATATTATGTCATGAAAGGTGCTATACAAATAAAGCTTATTATTATGTGTGCGCGTCCGTGATGCAAGCAGTAGCATTACCTGTTCCCAGCTGGTCGTACAGCAGGAGGGCAGGCTCTCCACACAGCTGTCCGTTCAGCAGACAGCGGGCCTGCACTGAGAAGGTGTAGTTGTGTCCCACCAGGAGACTGTTGATGCGGAAGTATGTCTCTGTGGTGTTGCCGAGGAACGACGACTGGTTGGTCACACTGTCGTGGACGTGCACCTCATAGCCCTGCACACACACACACGAACATGCACATGCACCCACAATTAAATTAATATTGGCTCTACATCGATGCCCCCAGGGATCTGTGACTGCAGTCACTGCACCATGGATAAACAGACAGAAAGAAATAGGCTAACAGTTTAAGTGCTTTATGTTAGTGCTTTCCAACCTTTTTCATTACAGGGCCAACTACTTTATTCAGCATTTTAGCCACAGACCACCATTTGGTGTTAAGTTAAGTCCCTCGGATGCAAAAGGAAGGATTATAAAGTTTTTGTGTACAATTCAGAAGAAAAAACTGGCCAAACATTGGTCAAAATAAGAATTCTACTATATTTTCTAATTCTGTAATTTTTTAATTCTTGAAAATTGCGGAATTCAGATGTTTAAATTTAATTTAACTCTTGAGATCGTAAAATTTGGTTACCAACTGTCCCATCACTTAGTTGGGGACCACCTGTATTCCTCTCAGGGACCACTGGTGGTTCCCGGACCACCTGCTTTACATTACCAGGCGTCATACACCAGTTCAGTAGTTTCTCTCTCACCCGGCTTTCGTTGAAGCCTTTATCTTTGACGGCCAGACTCTTCCAGAACAGGAACACGTGGTCTTTCTCTGTCAGGATCTTCAGAGCTTCAGGAGCAGGTAGTTGGACTGGGAGAGAAGAGAGAGGAAGAACATTGGTTAAACCACACACATTGTTGACATCTCTATGTCAACGATGATGACTTTCACATGAGAGGTGGCAGTGGCAATTTGGGGCCCTAGGCAAGATTTTCCCTGGACCCCCCCTCCTTACCAAATGGACCCGTAAGGGTAAAATGGCATCTGTAAAATGGCACCCCAAGGGATAAAAGTATGAACCATTTTTAAACTAAATAACATATTATATGGTGTTTGAAATGTTCAATTCTAGATATAGAGGATAAGTATAATGTATATATCCATATTAGGCTTATTAGCCAGGGATCCTTTTAAAGTATGTCTGGTGGTCACCCCCCCCTCCCCTCATGGCGCACTAGGCAACTGCCTAGTCTGCCAAATGGCAAAAAAGCCCCTGAGAGGTGGTCCTGGGAGTGGTCCTCCCACCTGTGCTGAGGGTGAAGCTGGCGTCCTTGCTCATGTTGCGCAGGCGGACAGAGACGCTGTACAGACCTCCAGGCTCCAGGCCTTTCAGGAGATACTCCACCGTGTTGTTTCTGGTGCTCAGCTTGTAGTCGCGCTCCGACTTGCGGATCACGTCCCTCACGTGGATGGCATACGTCTGGAAGAATACAAAACGTCAGGCATGTTTTTTAAGCATACTTTCTTTCAAATTAGGGTACCCAGCAGTATGGTCATGTTGGTTAGTGTGCGATTGAAATGTGCACATTCTAAACCAGCAGTTTTCACCTTTTTTCATAGCAGGGACTACTATTTATGCTGCATTTTAGTCACGGACCACCATTTGATGCTTGCCGCTGAGATGCCGATAGTCCCCAAAACTAAAGATTTTCAAGTTTGTGTTCACAATTCATTTCTTCTAGATTGGTCAATTCTTCTTGAAAATGAAGCCATTCTGATATTTAAATGTAATTTACAGATCTATAACGGTCAATTTGGGTACAACTGTCTATCATTCACCTAGATGAATGATGACAGTGGGTGGTTGAAAACCACTGTTCTACAGTAAACCTCTGCTCTTTGGGGGGAAAACACCCGAATCCAAAATGTAGTTTTGCTGGAAATTAAAAAAAAAAAAAAAAAAGAACTGACATACTGTAGCTACACTTAAATGAAATGGGTGCTTTCCTGGATTAAATGGATTTAAATATAAAATGCCGTCTTTGGGATGTAAGATCTCATGTGTTTGAGCCGTTACCAGATTAGAGGTCGGTGCGTCGTATGGCGGTTGCCATTTCAACAAGGCCTGAGTTTTATCCACGTGAACGCGGTGGAGGTTTCGAGGCGGCAGTCTCTCGTTAGGAATCATCTTCACCACGGCATAGTCGGACGGCGGACCCAGATACGGTGAGATGGCACGCACCTGATGGAAACAGGTTCACATCAACAGGATGCTGGGCAGTGGGGCGAACCAGTATTACATTTTGTTTTGTTATATTTAATATTCATTATCTGTTTGATTCCTTCCCTTTCCCTTTCATGATGTCAAATACATATCGTCTTATATTGTATTTTCTATATTCTTTTCTGAGAAAAGAATCTTGAAAATTAACACAGGAAGAGGATGCCGTGTATGGACATGGACGCAGTGGAGGATGAAAGGAGGGTTATATCCAGTACCTGGAAGAGATACTGCTCATCGCTCTCCACTGTTACCATCACACTCTGACTGCTGCTGTTGACACGACGGGGACTGCGGTACAGGTCCAGGAAAGAGGTGGCATAGAACACACCATACACCTGCACACACACACACACACACACACGCACACACGCACACACGCACACGCAGAAAGCATAGGAAAAGTGTTTTGTTTTATTATATGCATTCACTGTATTTCCAATCACAAATGATGTTAGTTTTGACAGTGTGGTTGTAGCATGTGTGAACACCTATTGACAGGTTTGAAGGTTGGATTGTAATAATTGACCGCTTTCAAATTGACTTTTACTTGCCTACTTTTAACGCTACCTTTGAACAGGCAATGCACTGACCGCTGAGTCGTTTGTCCACTTTAAAGCGGAGTAATTGCTTGTTTTAGTGTTGAGAAATAACCACTGTATGAATTAAAACCACATCCACCGACAGCGCCTCCAGGCTTGAAGCAACGGGCCCTGGTGGCGAAAAGTGGGAGTGCAGCCCTATAATGGAAGTGAACAGGCTTCATGACGTCACAGGTGTCATGGCGGCACACTGGTGACCACCAAAATTTGGTGTCCGGAAGTTGCCTACAATGTCATTCCAATGGGAACTTCCGGCAGTCTTCCGGGTGCTTCAAAACGCCACTGAGCAACTTATATTGAAATGAACGGCAAGGGGGCGGGGCTATCGCTCGAGTCCGCTCTCTATATTTTATTACTCTATGATTAAAACTGATTAAAAACATGGAGTAACATGGAGTTAAGTAAAAGTAAGTAAGCCTTGCCAAGCCATGATGTTATGAGGCCTGGCTGAGCCATGAGGTCCAGAGGGCAGGAGCCTATCTCCCGGTTCTGTAGCATGAGGCAACTTTGATGTATACACCCCCTGGACATGTCGTGTAGTATCTCGCTCGCAGGAACCTGTTTTTGACCTGGTCGGGAATCGAACCTCGACCTAACAGGCTCAGGGTGGACACTCTAACCAGAAGGCTACTGAGCTGGTTTTGGGTCTACTTGTGTAACTCGTTATAGAAGAACCATGAGGTCATGCTGCTCCAGAGAGTTATAACCTATAGAAAGGGTTTTTTGGCCGATTACCTGTGCAGAGACGCCCTTTGTGGTCCAGCTGCAGTCGACCATGGTCTGGTTGACGGCGCGGGCTTTGAGGAGGGGCCGTTCGGGCTGGGTTCCCAAGGTCTGCTCCACGGACAGGGCGGTGGGACTGTCGCCCACGATGGTGTGAGCCCACACCGCCACCTCGTAGGCCGTCCCGGCCGTTAGACTGGAAGCTAGGTGCACACAATCACATCGCATGTCTGTCACGTCATCCATTTCTCCTTCCTGCGTGTTATAAATGTCCTTCTGTTCTACGTAAAAGCTCACCTTTAAGGATCTTGTCTTGGACAGTGTAGTTTCTGCTCTCCTTGGCGTGGGTGTCGAACAGCCAGGACAAAACCACCACGTACTGCTTCACCTGAACAAACAACAGACATTTGTGTACACTTTTCTGATTCAACACGACTTCTGACCTGACCTGTCAAAATTCCATTTGTCACAAAGGGAGCAAGTAGGGAGGCTCTGGTGGCAAAATAAGTGGGGCAACAGTGATGGCCGGTGGTGAGAATATGCTGGTTCCATTCTCACAGCCAGGGATCCAGGGACCCAGGCACACACATATGGTACGTGACGTTTAAGGGAGTCGTTGCACCACTTAAAGGTAATGTAGGCAACTTTAGTGTGTCCAAAATCTGTGTTTGTAAACAGATTTCCACTCTATTGGCTCATTATGAAACTGCAGGAGACTGCTGCGCTCTGATTGGCTAGCGCCCCCCCCCCCCAACACACACACGCCTCATCATGGGCCTGACGAAAAGCATTTGTTGACAACAATAAATGTCTTCGTCTGCAGGGCACAGCAAGTGTCTGTCTGCTAGGAAACAGCTGCAGCATCAAAGTAGAGGGTACATAGATTTGGGAAAAAATAAAATAGCTCCAAAAAATATAGCTCTCTCTAAATATATTTATTTATTATTTATTTATTTACATTTTTGGCTAATAAGTTGCCTATAATACCTTTAACCTTGCAATGCTTCTGCACTTGGACCAAGATTAAAATCTGGGGGGTAAAACAGGAACATTAAATAGTGCACTAGGAACGGAGGAGTGTGGATGAACGGATCAAACTACGACCAACAGACTGGGGATCAGTATCTGACCTCATATTGGGAGTTGAAGCTGAAGGAGAGGCTCATGGAGTCATTGGTGACACTGTCCACAATAACGGACGGGGGAGGGAGAGCTAGGGAAAACAGACAGAGAGAGAGAGAGAGTAGGTACGTAGGTCAGAGATATTCAACATTCACACAGGAGATAATGAGTGAATAATTAGTGTACTCACCTTTCTTGGGAGTGATAGATTTCACTTCAGTCCAGTTTCCCTCGCCGCGACTGGTGACAGCAGCGACCTGTCAGCGAAGTCATCGCACACATTGTTAGTACCACACCACGCATTTAACACATTGTACTAATATAACAGATACTAGTTATGGGGTTGAGTTGTCAACCATGATGATTCTGCCTACAGCAGTGTTTTTCAACCTTTATCATACCAGGGCCCGCTATTTCTTCAAAATTGTATCCACGGACCACCATGTGATGTTGAGTTTAATCTCTCGGACCCAAAGGCAAGGATTTTCAACTTTTGGTCCACAATTTAGGAGATATAAACTGTCAAAACGTTGGTCAAAATATTAATTCTTCTATATTTTCTAATTGTGTAGAGTAATTCAGATGTTTAAATATAATTTAACCCTTGTTTAAATATAATTTAACCCTTAACCCTCGTAAAATGAAATCAAATGGACTGAGGAGGGTCCATTTGGTTTCATTTTACGCTCTCAAGAGTTACAGATCTATAAAGGGTTTGGTTACTAACTGACCATCATTTAGATACGGACCACCTGGAACCCTCTCAAGGACCACTGGTTGAAAACCTACAGGGATCAGGTTGGATCAAGGGGAACAAACTCAACGTCTCCGAGACAAAAGGACCCGATGGTGGACTTCAGAAAGACGAGGCGAGAGCAAAATGAGGAGGAGCACAAGTGGCACACTGTAGACTCCAACCAACGCATGTGAAGCATCGACAGCACTTCCATTACCTGAAGGAGTTTGGAGTGATGCTCCTGCATCCTCAGCTCAGCTGAAAGCATTTTGTCAGGTTGTTCGCTTCTTATTATCTTGTCTGTGCTGTGACCCCCCCCCCCCCCCCCCCAACCCCCCGATGTCGTACAGTAACTGGATGAAAGACTCTGCTCTGCTGTTCAGAGCACACCTAGAAGCAGGTCACTGCTCACGCCCACCACTGCTCTTTCTTTCATACGTTTCACTGTGGTAGATTGATTTCAAAAGTCAAAACCACCAGTGCATGACCAAACACAGAGAAAGGAGCCAACAAAAAGGATGCACAGAAAGTTGTTTTCTGTTTCTAGGATCTGTAAGAAGTAGGCTCACAACGTGTGTGTGTGTGTGTGTGTGTGTGTGTGTGTGTGTGTGTGTGTGTGTGTGTGTGTGTGTGTGTGCGTGTGTGTGTGTACTTACCCTGAATTTATACAATGTGTCGGGTTGCAGGTTGTTGATCTCAGTGTTTAAGCCGATACATCTTTGTGACGTCCATTCAATCCCACCTCGATCACTGTACTCCACCTGACACACACACACTTTAATCATTTATTTATGTCCACATAGGAGGTACAACACAAGGACACAAATATTTACAAGGTACAGTACAGAATACAGTCAACAACACCTGGACAGGTCACATCCCTCAGGGGCGCGCGCGCACACACACACACACACACACACACACACACACACACACACACACACACACACACACACACACACACACACACATATTTTTAGTTATATTTTTTGTTTTATCCGCATTTTTAATATGTTTTATTTTGAGGGGGTGATCTGGACAGACAGCTAAGGATAACAGGCAGGTGTGAATGACATCACCAAAGAGGGTCTCTATAAAGAGGCGACAATCTACAAATATTGGAATCACCACTAGATGGCGCAGGTATCCATCGCTCCAATATGGTGACAATGCTTTGCCTATGGAACATGTTACACAAGCACGAAAACATGCACGGTTGTGCGTGCATGTGCATACATGCATGTATGTGCACACATGCATCCTGACATTCACAATGAATATGATACTAATTTCAGACTTGGCTGCCTTTGTAAATTTGGACAAAGCGCCCCTTGCCCATGTGCGTAGAATTGAGTATCCTGTGAATGCGCAATCTCTTCCCATAATTCCTATAGTGTGTGTTTGTGTTGATCTTACTATGTACTCTCTGACGAGGCCGTGAGATTTATCGGGAGCACTCCAGGAGACATCCACCACGCCGTCCTTCCCACTGTCACACGACAACTGCAGGTTACTTGGAGGATCTGGTACTACACGCACACACAGACACACACACACACGGTATGAGTAATGTCAGAAGTAACAAACATTAGAGTGCTATCTCAAAGACGTATTTAACCCAAGCGTTGCTGTGTTCTGCTCTATGCTATATGCCAGGGGTTTTCAACAGGTGGTCCAGGGACCACTAGTGGTCCTTGAGAGGGTTCCAGGTGATCCCCAGCTAAGTCGTTTAACCAGATGTAACTCTTGAGAACGTAAAAATGAAACCAAATGGACGCTGGTGGGTCCATTTGGTTTCATTTTTACACTCTCAATAGTTAAAATATTAATCATCTTAATTGGCCCATAAGTCATTTTGATCTGTATGTATGACTGTTTTGTTCCCCAAATCCAGCCTGGAATTGAACAAAAGCAAAATAAATCTTTAGTTTTGGGGTCTGTGGGGCTAAAACGTCCTCAAATGGTGGTCCGTGGCTCAAATGCTGAATAAATGGTGGGCCCTGGGATGAAAAGGGTTGAAAACCCCTGCTATATGCCATGGCTCTGGCCTCGGTCAAAACCCTTATTTTGAAATAAATATTGAAAAAAATGTTGTAAATGGGTGGAATTCCCCTCTAAAATGTTCTAGCATAATAAAAGCAGTCATTTGTGAGAAAAATGTGATATCGATATATCAAATCGAATCGCAGCATAATTAAAATCCGCAATATAAATCGATTCAGAACCCTAAATATCGGTAGTGTATCGTATTGTGAGGTAAGTGAATCATCCACCTCTAATGTGAATGCGTGGGATAGAATGGGTGCGGCTGGGTGCAGCTGTACTACTTACATCCCTCTGGCGTCCTGACGGTCAGAACTTCGTTGGTTTTGTGGACCTTGCTGAGGCACTGGGTGACGACCTTCACCTGGTAGGTGGTGTCCGGCCGCAGCACCGTCAGCGTGTAGCTGCTCTTGTTGCTGTGCGTGTCCATGGTGGTCCACTGCGTGGTGCCCACCAGCCTGAAACACACGCTTTACCAGTTACACCGTGTGCTGCTGTGTCTCTGCTTCTATCGCAAGCACACCAGGCCCGGAGGGAACATTTTCCAATTAGCTCTTCGCTAAGCCCCTGCCCAATCCAGTCTTGTCCAATTGGCATGTTAGAAAAGGAAAGCTTGACCAGGAAAGCTTGACCTGGGTAGCAACAGCTGCTAAATTATTTGGATTGCCATTGGACAGTGAACAAACCCCACCCCAACGGGTGGGGCTTAGAGAAGAGCTCAAAAATGGTATGGGGGCGGCTTTAGGAAGCTGCACCCACACCATTTTCAGTTGCAAGACCTTTAGTAGACAAGTAAGGCAGGCAGCATGCATTAAGCTAAAAGGTCTGACTCAGAGAGTTTTCTGTTTGCAATGATGAAATGGTGTTGGTTTTCGTGGTGAGACAATTGTAGTTATTTAGCAATGTAGTGTTTTAAACCATTTTAATTATAAGCACTGAAATATCTTTGAAATTTGGGTTGTTTTACATGCCATCATGTTTGGTGGGGCAGTCTGGGCATTTAGGGGGGCATGCCCATGCCTAGATCCGGCCCTGAAGTACATGTGGACAGGTTGACGGGGTGATGCTCTCCCTGCCCAACTTACCTGTAGTATATGAGGAAGTAGCATCTGTCCAGTGGAAGGTTCTTGGGTCGTGACCAGGTCAGGGTGACGGCACCGGAGAAGTCAGCCTTCCACTGCAAGTTCTGCACCTTATAAGCCAGGCTGTCCGCTGTGTGTGTGTGTGTGTGTGTGTGTGTGTGGGGGGGGGGGGGGTGTGTGTGTGTGTGTGTGTGTGTGTGTGTGTGTGTGTGTGTGTGTTAGAAAGAAAGAGAGAGAGAGAGAGAGAGAGAGAGAGAGAGAGAGAGAGAGAGAGAGAGAGAGAGAGAGAGAGAGAGAGAGAGAGAGAGAGAGAGAGAGAGAGAGAGAAAGAGAAAGAGAAAGAGAGAGAGCGAGAGATGGGGTAAACAACGATTTAGGCCAGAAGAATACTTTTTACGCACCTGTCATAGCAGCAGTACAGCTATTCCTTTGCCATAGACACTGGCACGTGACATAACTCTGTATAAATATAGCCCTGTTATTTTGTACAAAAGGAGCCAAAACAGTGAGCAAGAGGAGGGTTAAGTTCACCACAGTTCAAAAACCAGCAGCACTACATCAGTTCTGGAGCAGCCTGGTCCTTATTTAGAGCTACAGCTATATACTGTATTTCTGTAGAACAGTGTTCTTCAACCAGTGGTCCGGGGACCACCAGTGGTCTTTGAGAGTTACAGGTGGTCCCCAGCTAAATGATGAAAAGTTAGTTAACCAGGTGTAACTCTTTGAGAGCGTAAAAATGAGAGCGAAACCAAACGGTCCATTTGGTTTCATTTTACACTCTCAAAAGTTGAAATATTCATCATCTGAATTAGCCCAAGTCTGCACAACTAGAGAATGTAAAAGATTAATGGTCACTTTGGTCTGTATGTTTGACTGTTTTGTTTCCAAAATCCAGCCTGGAATTGTGACAAAAGCAAGTCTATAGGGCTAAAATGTCATCAAATGGTGATCCGTGGCTCAAATTCTGAGTAATTAGTGGGCCCTGGTATCAAAAAGGTTGAAAACCTCTGCTGTAGATCAAACCAACTTGAAAAACACACCAGCGGCCAATAGGTGGCAGTATTGTACTTCTCTCCAAACAAAGCTTCAATACCACAGTACTGGTATCTCATGTCAGGCTCTTAGCTGATCATTTGATTTTCAACCAATGTTTTTCAACTGGGGACCACCAGTGATTATTGGGGGGGGGTTCCAGGTGGTCCCCAGCTAAATGATGAGTGAGAGTTGGTAACCAAATGGACCCTTACAGATCTTGAGAGTATGAAAGAGTATGAAATAAGACCACATTTTTGGCTGGAAATGCTAATGGACCTCAATATGAAAATAGTTGAAAACCACAGGTCTAAGTGAATCAATTAATAAGCGCTTTGTCATAACATGTCTCACACACACACATGTGGCTACAGGGTTTCAAAATGACTCACAGGTGCAGTTGTCCTCGTCGCTGTGATCAGAACAGTCCAGGAATCCGTCGCAGCGCTCACTGGTCAACACACAGGCCTCTCCGTCGGCGCAGCGCGTCCCGTTCACACACGCCAGTGGTCCGCGAGTCGCTGCAGAACAACAGAGCCAACATCTTTAGCTCTAGTAGCCGGACTATAGTGAATTATAGAAAAGAAATCACCATGACATGTTGAAAAAAAGACATACGTTTAGCGAGAATGTATTCAAAAGCCCTCGCCCCCAGTCAAAAAAATAAGGGTAAAAGTAATAAATTTAAAGAACCAAATGAAAAAAAAAAAAACACTTTTTAACAATCGTTTAGTTTCTCCAATAACGTAAAACATGGTCTTTGTTTAAAAAAACATGCAGTAACTTTTCGAATTGCTTTGCTTGACGTTTGCTTTGAAGAGAATTTATTCAACCTATATTTATTATTTATTATTATATTACTTCAGCTCAAGACCCGATAATATTCTCGCTGGTGACGGTTATAATGTGCAGTAGGATATCATGGGAGAAGTACAACAACAATCATGTCAATGGTATGTATGTTAGTTTAGTTCTGTCAAGAGCACAGGGCAGACAAAAGCATGGTAATACTGTAGCAGGCTTCAAGGACAAACTCAACCATAACAAGATAGGCCCTAAAATATGATTATCAGGTGTTATGGTTATATGAGGAGGAAGAGTGGTTTTCAAGCAGTGGTCCCCATGCAGCCAAATGATGAACAGTTGGTAACCAAATGACCCTTATAGATCTGTAACTCTTGAAAGCATCAACGCATTTGGTTTAATTTTACACTTTCAGAGTTAAATTATATTAAAAAAAAACACCTGAATCACCTAATTTTCGAGAATCTACACAATTAGAAAGAAGAATTGCTATTTTGACCAACGTTTTGCCAGTTTATCTCTGCTAAATTGCAGACAAAAAAATCCTTGCTTTTGGATCTGTGAGATTAAACTCAACATCAAATGGTGGTGCGTGGCTAAAATGCTGAATAAATATTGGGCCCTGGTATGAAAAGGTTGAAAACCACAGGTGTATAAGATTTGTTAAAATGATGTTTTTATGTGGGCTCCCACAGAAGTTCATTAAGTATAACTACAGCTGTTGATAATGTGATGTCCCTATATGTGTTTTTTTTTTTTTCATTGGCACTGGAAAGGTTTCAGCCCCCAGGAAGAAACCCTAAATACCCTACCTAAAAGGGAAGACCATCATTGCACATAAAACCCACACCAAGTTCTGCCATCTCTTAAACATAAACAAAATTGAACAAAAAAAAAATCACAGCACTCCCTCTTTAAAATGGATCTCTAGTGGGGATTTCCAGATGCAACTTTTTAATTTCCGATCCCAATACCACAATTTTTGTGTTCGCCGATACCAAATACCGATACCAGAGAAGAATATACAGTATATAATAATATACAAGAAAAAATGGGAATGACAAACTCCTCTCAAATGTGTACATGGGAAACTCCAAAGCAAACTCCACATCACCCAACGTTTTACTTAACTGCCATGGTGTCAAGCCCTTACTCCTGTGTCTGATGGTTGCAACCTCTGATCACTGGTTAGACTGGCATATTTGCAAATATGTGACCCGATAATGACAAATAAGGGCCAATACAGATACTTTTCCGATACCGCTATGATAAAAAAGGGACAAAAACAGCCGATCCGATACTTTTGTATCGGTATCGGGACATCACTAATCTCTACATTCTGTTATTTGACACCTGAAAAGCAAGCGTGCGTTGCTCTGAACACTTGGCAGTCAGACCCATCTGAATTTTGTCTGTGTGCGCATGAGTGTGAGTACACGTGTGCATGCAGTACTCACGGCAGTGTCTCTCATCAGATCCGTCCTGACAGTGTGTGTGTCCGTCGCAGCGCTGCCACTCGGGGATGCAGAGCGGCGGGCGCCGGCACAGGAACTGCCCCCTGGCGCAGCGCCCCGGCACAGGGGGCGCAGGCACCGCATGGGTGGGCGTAGGAGGGGCCAGGGTCACCGAGCCGTTGTGCGCTGTGTCAGGGAAAACACCACAGTTTGGATGAAGAAGGAACTACAAATAACCAATACTTTGTTGCCAACATTGGCGCATTCGTCACTATACTTAGCTTTTTTCCAGACCCCCCTAGCGCCAGAATTAGTGAAAAGCTCCTAGACGAAAATCTAGTGCTTTTTTGCTGGTGAGTTGGGGCGAAATTGGTTGACAGACGCCAGAGATAAAACCCTTATTTTTCACCATTTCTTCTATGATAAGAGTCCTCCTTCCTTCCTAGAAAGGACCATTGGTAACCAAATTGACTCTTTGGTCAGATCTGTAACTCCTTGAGAGCGCAAAATGAAACAAAATGGACCCTTACCGGTCCATTTGGTTTCATTTTACGCTCTCAAGAATTAAATTATATTTATACATTTGAATTGCCTAGTTTTCAAGAATCCACACATTTGAACATTTCTCCTAAATTAGTCAGATAGACTAAATTCAACATCAGATGGGCCCCCAGCATTATCAAATAGCGCCTTCTAGTGCATTTTGGAAGTGCCACTAGTGCATTTTGGATTTGGGCCGTTGGCAACACTGAACCAACATTACTGAACTGTTGAACAGAGGAGAAGTGAAAAGGTTACCAGTAGGACAGCCCAGTTCGTCGCTGCCGTCGGGGCAGTCGGCGTAGCCGTCACACACCCAGGTGTTGATGATGCAGGCCCCGGAGCCACAGTGGAAGCGGTTGGCAGCGCAGGTGGAGGGGCCTGGGGTCACCGTGTGAGGGGTGACGCCTCCTGGAAGAAGTCAACACAACGCTACAGGTTCAGAGAGCAGGGGCTGCAGTAAGGATCGGGGGGGACCCCTTTCATGACGTCACGATGACGTCACATCATCGTTTTGAATAATTAATAATTGTGTATTATCAAAGCTTGACCCTTAGTGTACTGAACGCGTTTTGGTGTTCTAAGCATTATGTTTTAACTATTGAAAAATAGCAGATCTACAAGCTCATAGCGCGCCACTCGGTGGCGCGCTATGAGCTTGTATCTCTGCTATTTTTGAAAAGTCGTGAAAACGTGGTGCAAATCTTTGAATATTATGTTATTCAGAAACTAGAAATCTAGGCAGGACACAATGGGTTAAACAGCATAGCTGAGCAACAAGTAAAAAGACGCAAAAACACCTTGATTATACAATAATTGTACTTTGTCTTGAACGTGTGTGTTTACCTGTGCACTGCGCTTCGTCAGACCAGTCACCACAGTCGTTCTCTCCGTCACATTTCCACCAGGTCGGAACACATCGGCCGTTTCTGCATTCAAACTGGAAGTACCTGGAACACCCTGGAACCTCAGTGGGAGAGGCTGTAAAACAAACATTATGATAATCCATCATGGACAGATAGATCAGACAAACCCTTCTGAACGTAAACATTCCATTTGAGCAGGACTCACCGCAGTTTGCTTCGTCAGAGTAGTCCCCACAGTCATCCATGCCGTCGCACTTCCACTCCAGGCTCACGCATGCGCCGTTTGCACACTGGAACGTGTACGCGTCGCACACTTTACCGAACTCTGACGGCGTGGCTGAGAAACAATACAAACAGCAACCATATAGTTTTACCAGCAGATATGCAGCAATTTGTGTGTCTGTGATGAAACAATAGTTATATCTTTACGTTAGCCCAAACACATTCCCTTAGTCCCTCCATTCTGTCACATTTTGGATTCAATCAGCAGAAAAAGGTAAGAAGTGTGTATGGTGGAAACCAAACCACAGTGAGAGGTGCTCAGATGTGACCTGATCTGGGAGCTACAGAATGAGCATAGGGACTGAGGGAACGTATTATTGGGGCTACCTTTACATGGACTATTTTAGTGTCCGACTTGGAATTGGGTTGAGGTTACAGTTAATTCCTCTGGCTTTGAGAGCAACTTCAGACATGACGCTCTTTATTTGCAACAGAACAGGGGTGTAGTGAAGGGGGGACGCAGGGGGACGGCGTCCCCCCACTTTTCTCACATCTAAAATATTTTTTGGGGCAAAAGTAGGCCTACCGTATGTTTTTTGTCTTGTCATTTACTTTCATGGATTACAGGCATTGTAAACAATCTTTCTCAATATGCTATACTTGTTTTAATAGCGTGTCCATGTGTGTTGCGCAGGTGCACGCAAATGCAAGTGTACAAATGGAACCAAATGGACCCGTTAGGGTCCATTTGGTTCCATTGGTTCCATTGGTTCCACACTTGGTTCCATTTGTACACTCTCAATTCCCCTTTAAGATGCGTCCCCCACTTCTAAAAGTCCCACTACAAACAGCAACAGAATGGTTAAGGTGCTGGTTGGGTGTGAGTTGCTCACCACAGCCGGCGAAGGAGGGGTCCTCGTCTGAGCCGTCCTCACAGTGCTTGGTCCCGTCGCACACCAGGGACTGGAACAAACACTGGGCGCGGTTCTTACACACAAACTCCATGTAGCGCGTGCACAGTGGATCTGGAGGACAAACACAGCGAAAAACACACCTTTAATTTGTGTTCACATTTCACTTTGACAAGAGATTTGACAAGATGCGCACATTTGGAAAGCTCAACAGTGGTTTACTTTTCTCCATGCTGTATTATGACACAGGGGTTGACACCAAGGTCTCCGAGGCACTTTCCCATCGGGTTCTACTTGCCCTCAGGTGATGGTCACTTGCCCCCCAAAAAGTCCTACATTTTGCATTTAAGTTTACTTTCTACTTGGTTGCTTTAAACATTTCCTTTCGCAGTTGAAGACTGTGTTTTGTTTAAGTCACAATCAGCTACAGTAAATATTCAGTGGTTCCCATAGTGGTCACAGACTCAGGGGTCCGTGACCCCAGCAAAATGATAGTTTGGAACCAAATGGACCGAGACAGAGACAATGACCACCTTCAAGACAAATATATCTCGTGTTGTGTTATAGCGCAGTAAGTCGTACACTTGCCCAATCGGGCAACCAGGTAGCAGTCTTCACTTGCCCGACCATTTTTTTACTTGCCCCGGGCAAACGTTAGTGTCAAGCCCTGTGACAGACAGACACATTCTATCCTCAACTCTTCTCTAGTGTGTGAATAGCATGTTCCGGGTCATTTAAAGTCAGCTTCTGCACTTTGCATGTGTGTACTCCATGTCCTGTAGCAGGGGCGGATCTAGGTATGGGGGGGCAATGCCCCCCTAAATGTCCTGCCTGCCCCACCAAACATGATGGCATGCAAAACAACCCAAGGTGTTTGGGTTGTTACCCTTATATTTAAAATGATTTGAAGCACTACTACTGCTACTAACTAACTACAACTAAACCAACAGCATTTCATCATTGAAAACAGAAAACTCTCTGAGTCAGACCTTTAGCTTTATGCATGCTGCGTGTCTGTTGCAACTTCAACAACAACTGATGTTATTACTGATGCTTTACTTGCCTAATAAAAGTCCTGTAACTGAAAATGGTATGGGTGCGGCTTCATTGCCCGTGGCGCGAAGCGACACGGGCGATGAAGCCGCCCCCATTCCATTTTCTCCCGCCCCCCGAATTGGGAAATGTTACATCCGCCCCTGTCCTGTAGTAATCTTTTCAGCATTCGTTTTATCGTCATTTCTAACGCCAGGACAACGGGGACATCCAGATGACCTCAGAGACGCAACGCTTACCGCAGTTCTGCTCGTCGGCGCCCCCTGGGCAGTCCTGTACGCTGTTGCAGTGGGCGGAGGCCGGCAGACACGTCCCGTTGGGGCAGGAGAACCCCATGCAGCGTTCCCCCGCTGACACAAAAACAACAACAACGGACGGAGGCACAAGTCAATTATGGAACACATTATTTCCACGTTATTAGAGTGGTATTACTCCAGGCGGGATAGGTTCACCAGCACCAGGGCAACCAGTGAGTGAGTGAGTGAGTGAGTGAGTGTTTGCAACCATTGTCTCTAAAAGCAAAATGATGCCACAAATGATGTGTTCTGGAATAGCGTGTGATGCATTAAACAAAATGAAAGTACAGTACATAAAATTAAAGTCATAAGGTGGGTGCTGACATCATCTTCTTTTATGTAGCTTTGTCGTGCAGTTTCTCTTATTGTTGATTGAAAGTTGTGCTGCTCACATTCAAACTAAAGTTACGTACAGTACAGTATGTAACCACGGTTCTATGAATCCTTCCTGACCGCCAGAGGCGGTGCTTTAAGCACTGAATAGTCCCTTTGCGCACGTGTGAAGGGGTGAAATAGAACTAGTGAACTCACCACAGTGTCTGGGGTCTTCGTCAGAGCCGTCCTGACAGTCGTCGTCTCCGTCGCACACCCAGCGCTGGGGGATGCAGTGACCCGTGTGACACTGGAAGCTGCTGGACTCACAGGTATGGTGGCCCACTAAGGACACAAAAGGTGGGTTGTATGTTCTTTAATAAAACACAGTATATTCTTTTTTTGTGTGCTTATTCTGCTTTGAGTATTTAATGAGATGAGATGAGGGGAAAATCAAACGGACAGACATCCATGTACCTGTGCAGTTGGCTTCGTCTGACCAGTCCCTGCAGTCGTTGTCTCCGTCGCAGCGCCAGGACTCCCGTATGCACACACCGCGCTCACACAGGAACTCCTCAGGACCACACTGGTGGGACTCTGACACCACACACATACACACACACACGGTCATACAAGGTCAGCACCCACACCAACACATCACTGTACCTAATACACATAATGTGTGTTGTTCAGTAATGACATATTATGCCAAACTCAAACTTAAATATCATCCCATCCATGGAATGATATTTAATTATTATTAGAACTGGCCCTCTGGTACATTGCTCACATTGGGGGGGGGGGGGGGGGGGGGGGGGGGTCCGCAGGCAAACATAGATAATATCTGGGGGTCCTTTCCTTGGCATGAAATATTATTAGCATCGCTGACACAGAAACATAGATTTTTTTAGAAGACATTTTGTAGAATCTAGTTTCAGGTTGAAGTACTGAAAACCAGTGGGTCTAAACTGGTTTCCAAATTATTTGCAACAACCATAATGTCAGGAACTGGTATTTTATTTAACCACTTGATCATACTCTTGGATCACACGTCCTCTTTTCCCCTCTCTAACTCTTACCATAAGCTTCACAACACAGTGTGAGCTTGCAGATCTGTCGATGGGTGATTGTGTGATTGCAGGCATTTAGGGCCATTGTGTGATCACAGTGGTCTGCTGTCAGGACTCACCACAGTGTCCCTCGTCGCTGTCATCGCCGCAGTCGTCCTCGTGGTCGCATTTGAAGGCCAGAGGGATGCAGGCGCCAGACGACACACAGCGGAACTGGATGGACGGGTCACACGATGTGGTGGCTGCAGGGGGGCCACACACACACACACCACGCACACATGCACGCACACGCGCACACACACACACACACACACACACACACACACACACACACACACGCACGCACACACACACACACACACACACACACACAATCAAACGGCATTTCATTAGTGTTTTGTTTATGCATTCAATCACTACCCTTTTGACTGTATCCTCAGGGGATTGTAAGGGCTTAGTAAACCGGTTGCCATCTTTGTCAAAAACAGCTAGTCTAATGCACCTTAAAAGGGGAAGTCCACCCATTTTCAACATTCTAATATGTCATTAGTATGCCCTAGAGGTGCTGGGTGGACAATAAAGTTACCCCATTCTGTGTTCCCAAGAAATGGAGGTCTGAAGAAAACCACTAACATGGTGAAACATCTTATGTATTTTCACCATGTTAATGGATTTCTTTAGACGCTTATTTTTTCTGAGAGCGTACAAAGGGAACCAAATGAACCCTAAAAAATGTTGAAAATGGGTGGAGTTCCCCTTTAACGGTATGTTGTGTAGCAATACTGCAACTTTATGCACAAGTTACTTCAGCTACAAATCTGTATTGCCCTATAACCACACTTTGCACTGATGTACTGTACTTTGCTATTGTATATGTATGTTTTTATGCATTGTTTCTTAGTATAATGTGCATTACTGTCTGCCCGTTTTCTTTGTGTGGGGCCTGTGGATGTGAACTAGATGTGTGGATGAAGTGCCGTCCAAATAAACAAATAGTCACTGAAAGTTCCTCCCCGGAAGTGTTCAAAAGTTTAACCTTAGTTTAACTGAGACAGGATCCAAAAAGCAAGCATGCACATCTAACAAAATTTGACGGATGGTGAACAAAAATATGTACACACTGGTCTTGAGCTCCAAATAATATACACTTTATTTCAGGCTTTTCTGACTTCATAGATAGCACCTAATTAGCCAACTAGCTAAATTAAGGAGGAGATGCAACATTTCGACCCCTTCGGGTTTTCATTGGAAAACTTAATGTGGAAATATTTTTTAGTACTTACGGCATTCCTGTTCGTCGCTCATGTCTCCACAGTCGTTGTCACTGTCACACTTCCAAATGCTACTGATGCAGCGACCGTTGGAGCAGCGATACTGGTTTGGCAAACAGCTATGCTCTAATTAGATAGAGACAGAGGGAAACCGTTTAAGTTAACATGAGGGAATATACAGCACAGCACAGCGACCTGTCCTTTGTTGTTGTATCTCCCGTTCTCCTCAGCCAACATTTCCTAGAAAAAAAAAAGAAAATTGGTACAACAACAACACTGAAGCCTCTAGTTTGAGGCCAGTAATCTGGCACGCTCCAAACCCCAGTGCTAGAAAACCTCCAGCTTAGTGCTGACACACTTTTTGGATCCCAAGCCATCATGGTGGATGTGAAACTGGAGTGTCCAGTAATGACAGCCATACCTTTTTTCCTTTTTCTTTTTTTTTTTTTTTTTGCATGTAGGACATACTGACAGACTGATAATAAAATGTTGATATAAGATGCAATAAAAAACAGTGTTCTTGTGTGGAGGAGAGTAGTTTCATTTCATTAGGTCCATCTCTTTAGTCCATCAATTGTGCTGTCATCAAACATTAACATCACCTCCCACAACCCAGTGCTCAGACATCGTTCAGGCAATCAAACATTTTGGCTGGCCATTCATCAAAGACATTACATTTTCGTAATCCTCGACTCAAGGAGCTACTTTAGGATTAGAATTCACCGCTGGCCTTGAGAGGATTCCAGGTGGTCCCCAGCTAAATGATGGACAGTTGGTAACCAAATGGATCTACACATTTAGAAAATGTAGAAGAATTGTTATTTTGAACAACATTTTGCCAGTTACTGTCTTCTTTTAACTTTCTTCTCATAATTTTGGGCCTTGGTATGAAAAAGCATTATGTGACAACGAGAGAGAGAGGGAGAGAGAGAGAGAGAGAGAGAGAGAGAGAGAGAGAGAGAGAGAGAGAGAGAGAGAGAGAGAGAGAGAGAGAGAGAGAGATAAAGTCTGACCTGTCTTGGTGCAGGTGTTGTTATGTCGCTGGTATCCAGCGGGACACTGACACTGCAGCTCTCCGTTAGGCATGGTGATGGTGGGCGTTCCGTCCGGACAGACACAGGTGTGTCGGTGTCCAGGCTGGGGCAGACACAGCAGGCTGCAGGGCTGGTCTACGCAGGCGTTGTGACCTGGAGGAGAGAGGAGACACTTCTGTTTGCTTTCAATTCAATTCACTTGACTTTACTCTGAGCCTGTTATGAGCCTATTGGAATTCATGAACCTTCCCTTCCCGAGGTCAATGGGGGAATTTGATGCACGTATATATCAATATCAATTAAACCAGTGGTTTTCAACCAGTGGTCTGGAGACCACCATTGTGTCCCTTGAGAGAGTTCCAGGTGGTACCCAGGCTTTGCCTGTTTTGTCTCCAAAAATCCAGCCTGTTATTGTGGACAAAAAGCAAAAATAAACCTTTAGGGGTCCGTTTTGGGTCTTTGGCGCTAAAATGTCCTTAAATGGTGGTCCGTGGCTCAAATGCTGAATAAATAGTGGGCCCTGGTATCAAAAAGGTTGAAAACCACTGAATTTAACTGTACAGCATTTTCCTTAGTAAAAATACAACTACACAATTCTGGACTGTTGCAATGTCATAGCCAGTAAAATGACTACATGTGGAATCCTCCCACCGAGCTGTGGAAAGAATTATGATTATTCTATAGATAAACTTTAATGAATGCAGTAATTGAGAAGACTGCATAGTCCTCAAAACACTGCAGTAGAAATCTATTATAGATGTAGTTGAACTACTATATCATGGGCTATTGTCAAAGCAGTTTTATTATTATCTCCCAACATGATCCAGTGCTAAAAGCCTCATTTCCTTTCCGGATGTCTCTGTGTTGTCATTCATCTCTCACCTCTGGTTTTTCCCTTATAGAAGATCTTGAGGTCCATCACTCCGGTCAGTCTGCCAACGATCAGCTCATTGTTCTGTGAGCCAACTTTGGGAGCTTTGAAGATCCCCATTCTGGACCAGTCGTCCCAGTACAAGTCATTCTGCAGACAGCAAAAAAAATGTAATGTTGTTTGATTCCAAGTGCAATTTGTTAGCATACAGCCTAAAATCAAAATAGTACAGCCTCACTCTCCATATACTGCTGAAATCCACTCTCCTCCCCAGTTTATATATCCTTTTAATCTAAATTAGTGGTTTCCAACCCTTCAGTTACAACAGATTGGCTCACAGGCCAGATCCATGTCCTCTCCATGCCAACATGGGGAGGAGGTAAACCAAATTGTACCAAATGTCCAAAAACAATGCCACAGGTGCCCCAGTGATATACCTTGCACATTTGTTATTAACCCCATTTAATGCCCAAGACACAAATAATCCTCTCAAATGGAGTTTTATGGTTTTTCATGCAACACACTTTGAACAGTTAGCCTGACGGATAACGGATGTCCTGTTTGACCTAATACGGTAATACGGACAGGAAACGTCATGCACATAGGCATAGAAACGTCATAGGAACAATGTGGCATATATGAACTAAGAACTCTGTTCTTTAGATCTCCCATTGAATTATTATATTATATAATTATATATAAAGTATATATAAAGGGAAATGCTTTGCTTGGCAAATTATCTCTCCGGTGGTAATTTAGAACTATGATTTAGTTTCTATCCAATCTTTCTACAGCCTCCATATGTTTTTTTATGTGTGAGTGTCTATTACAGTATATGCACAGGGGTAGGCAACCTTTTCGACATGAAGTGCCATGATTTTTTTCGTTGACCCTCCGAGTGCCACAGTAAAATTTACAATAAATTAAATAAATAAAAAAATATGCCTAGAGTCAATAAATGGAGCATTTTCACGGTTTTTACATATTTAATGTCCATTTTCTGCAGTTATATGTCATGCTTAGGCCATATTAGACTTAGGGTGACCAAAACTCTTCATTTGAGGACAAGTAGGCCTATTACTTGTAAGGGTAAAGTCGGACAGTTAATTGCGGGTAGCAATATATTACTTAAGTTGGTATTAAAAATGCCTCTTGCCATATTTGTCCAGACATAGTCCTAATAGTGCCCATCATTTTGTTATTTATTCATGTTGGTCTGTATTTCTCCTGTTATTTTAACAGGCTTAAAACGCATCTAGCAAAAAAGAGACAGTGAGAGAAAACAGAAATGGGACTATTAGGGCAATTGACCACTGTAGTCTGTCAGTCACAATGTGGGACTGACAGGGTGTCAATTTGTGGGATGACTGAAAAGTAAAATGAGTGACTGTCCCACAGAAACAGGGACATCTGGTCACCCTCAAACAACAAGCCGTTTTTCTGCTCCGACAGAAACACACACACACACACGCACGCACGCACGCACGCACGCACGCACGCGCGCGCGCGCGCGCGCGCAGGCGACGCAGCCTTTGCAATGCGCAAGGATAGCTCTGCTACAAGCTAGCCATGCTAACAATATTCACACACCAGCCAAAACGCAATAATTTCAGCGTTGTCTGGTTAGGCTGACATGACGGCAGGTCCGCGGGTTCTGCAGGGCAGACACAGACGCTATGCCAAGGAGGATTACTTTTTACTGGTCTTGGAGGAAAGTTGGACACGGGGCTCGGCGTGCGTGCACGCCCTCATGATTGATCAGAGCGCAGCAAGCGTCAACACTGGATCAGACTCGCTCCGGTTGAATATTAATTAAATTAATTAATAATCGCGGCCGTTGCAATTTGCTAATCAAATCGCAATTTCGGTTTGAAGCCTTAGCGAAATAGTAGGCCTGTAATCTTTTATTTTACAACGTGCACATTCAATAGGAATAGGAATTATTACTGAGATTAAAAAAAAAAAAAAAAACTTCCCCCAGAATCTGGCCGCGTGCCAGCTGATACCACCGGCGTGCCATCGTTGGCACGCGTGCCTAGGGTTGCCGACCCCTGTATTACAGTATATGCACAGTCTAAATACAATCCTGGATACTGTATTTAGACTTTCATAGATTGACAGTGTAGTCCCATGTTCAGTATGTCAACATGAGGCCGGTCCCAGACCTTGAACACGGCGATGGCGTATGGATGAGGCAGCCCCTCCATGAGCACGCTCCTCTGACCGCCAGTGAAGTCGGCCCTCTCGATGCGATCGCTGTACGCCTCCGTCCAGTACAGCCAGCGGTCGTCGGCCGTGATGCCGTTGGGCCAGCGCACGCCTTCCGACACGATGCAGGAGATGTTGGAGCCGTCCATGTAGCTGCGGTACACGCCAGCCGCACGGTCGCCCCAGTCCGTCCAGAACATCAGACTACAGAGAACACAGAGAGAGAGAGAGAGAATACACCGATATCTGGTATACATTTAAGCAAGTATGTGCTGTATTTTGCCCAATTTCGAGAGTGTCAGGGCATGGTGTCGCAGACCAAAAACAGTCCATCTGTAAGCTTGCAACCTGTCGTGGATACAAGCTTACAGATCTGCAATTGTCTGACCCCAAAGCAGCCGTCTGATAAATTTGTTTGGTGTGGCTGTTCTGGTTTGATGATCAGTATCCTACAGTATGATGGTGTCAAGCACTGAATGCAAACTTTCCAACTTTGCAACAAAGGTGTTACATAAAGATAACGTACAGTGTAGTGCTGTGCTTCACCCTGCCAAGTTTATTTTTCCACTAATGACCACCTCATTGCATATCATGCTGCGTATTACACAGCTGCTTACAAACAAAATCAATACGGTGACACAGAATATTGATTAAAAAATGTGTTAGCTAACAAGCTTCTCCTTCCATAGCAACATAAATGGAGGCAGTGAAGTGCCATGTTAATGTCTGAGAAATACGAAACCAACGAATGCCATGATTGACCATGATTGATCAAAATAGAGCTTTCAACAAAGTCATAGGAAAAAAATGGCAATAAAGACGGAAAACACAAGCAGAAATCTATATTAACCTAAATCTGCTTACTGCCTTTCAGATAATAAGTCGATAATAAGAATAGCAATAGAATAGCAAGGACATTTACTGAGCAAAGGTGCGTGTGTGTGTGTGTGTGTGTGTGTGTGTGTGTGTGTGTGTGTGTGTGTGTGTGTGTGTGTGTGTGTGTGTGTGTGTGTGTGTGTGTGTGTGTGTGTGTGTGTGTGTTACCTCTCTCCAGGCAGTAGGACCAGGGCACGGGGATGTTCCAGGACAGAGGAGTTGAGCAGAGTGTGACGCAGGTCTCCGTCAGGGTTGGAAACCTGAAGACCAATAAAAAGACAGCATCAACCACAACATGTTGACACCCTGTGACTGACTCGCCAACTAATGACCACAACAAGGACAAACACAAACACACGCACGCACAGACACACACAGACAAACACACACACACACACACTGTACCTCTATCTTCTTGGCTCCGGCGTCCACCCAGTAAAGCAGCCTGCTGATGGGGTCAAAGGTCAAGGCCTCCACATTCTGCAGGTCTTTCCTGACCACCACCTCCTGTCCAGTGCTGCCGTTCAGACACAGACGCTGTGCAGAGACAACAGAGGACAACCATCATGGATGCACATATCAACTCAATAACTCCCAATGACGTAATTGACATAACAACAAGAGATTTCCAAGGGATAGTTTTTATTCTGATAACTTTTATTCCAGTGGGTTTCAACCATTTAGATAGCAGGGCCCACTATTTATTCAGCATTTGAGACACAGACCACCATTTTGATGACATTTCCTCTCAACAGACCCAAAGGAAAGATTTCGTTTGCTTTTGTCCACAGTACCAGGCTGGATTTCGGAAAGGGAACAGGCAAAACGTAGATCAAAAATGACCATTCTTCTACGTTCTCTAGTTGTGTAGACTTGGTCTAATTCAGATGATGAATATTTTAACTCTTGAGAACGTAAAAATGAAACCAAATGGACCCGCATGGGTCCATTTGGTTTCATGTTGTTTGGTCCATTTGGTTTCATGTTTACGCTTTCAAAGAGTTACATCTGGTTAACCTACTTTCCGTCATCTAGCTGGGGACCACCTAACTCTCTCTGAACCCTCTGAACCACTAGTTAAAAAACACTGCTTTATTTAATTGGGATTACACCGATTAAAATCTGAACATAGCTGGTCTGGTAGTGCAAATGAGCCTAATTAAACTAGTAAGGAAAGGGCTAATATTTTGGGTTCAACCAACCTGTATGGTGTCCAGCGATATGTCAGCCCAGTAGAGACAGTTTCTGTCGTAGTCGAAGTCGAGCGCCACGGCTTCACGGAGGCCAGCCAGTGGCAGCACCTGGTCGCTGCCGGTGGCCAAGTCGTAGCGATGGATGGAGTTCCTCACGGCGTACAAGATGAACTCGTTGCTCTCTGAGACCAGGGAAAAACACACACTGTTGTGTTCTCATTTGAACAAAGAAGCACAGCCATACCTAGGGTCATTTGTGTCCTTTTATGGTATGATTATCAGTCAAACAGTGAGCGGAAAATAACTCATGTAGTTGGATGCAAGATGCATCATGGTGCAATGTATTTTAGATAGTCACAGTGGCTTTACAGAAGTAATTAACAAAACTAAAACAAAAGGTAAACAAAAGGGGAGTTGGGTTTCATTTCATGCCTCCTGACCGCCAGAGGGTGGTGCTTTAAGCACTGAATATATCCTTTGCACATGTGCGAAGGACATATTAGTCCAAAAAAGGTCTGTATGCGGTACCTAACGTACCGCATACAGACATTAGATCAAAGTTCTAAATCAGCAAAAGGAGAACATGGAGAGAACAAATGAGTCCTGTCTTACCTCCAACAGGACAAGGCAGCATCTCTCCCTCCAGTCTGATCTCCACGTCTCCACCACTGCAGCTGTCTCCTGGGACCTTCCTGTAGCTGGAAACACCACAACAAGGGAACTGTTAACAGGGCTAGTGAGTGGAACAGCACGTCCTCAGTAGAAGCAAATTATAACTGTGATCCGCAGGAGCTACTCTAACTCAGTGGCAGCAGGTGTGTGGGTAGTGATCAAAGTTTATTCCTATTTTTTTTCCTGGTGGTGGCCAAGTACATTATAGTAGTTTGTTCAAACAACTCTGTTGTCCATGTATTTTAGACCAGGCAAACACAAATCAAAGCCAAGGCTGCTTTACAGCATCAGTGAATACATTAGTGACCCTTGTCAAATAACCCGTTTAGGGAAATGAAAGAAGACATGAGCCGTATGGGCTGTCAGATAGTTAGGGACAGCCGGAATCACTACCTTTCAAAGGACAACATCATTCCAAAATGGTATTAGCAGGAAGTCATCTAAATACACCAGCGTGGCTCTGTAGTCCGTCCATGTACAGTCCATGTACAGTATAGATTGTTCGAATCCTGTCTCTCTCATGGTATCTTTCTTTCTAGATTTGTGGTCTGTTGGTATTTTGCCAAAGAGCACTATATCAAAGACATGCACCAATCCAGACCAGTGGTCCTTGAGAGGGTTGCAGGTGGTCCCCAGGTAAACAATGGAAAGTTGGTTAACCAGATGTAACCCTTTGTACAAATGAAACCAAATTGACCTGCTTAATTTTACACTCCTAAGAGTTAAAATATTCATCATCTGAATTAGCCCAAGTATAGACTATTAGAGAATGCAGGATAATGGTCATTTTTGATCTATTTGCCTGTTTTGTTTCAGAAATCCAGCCTGGAGTTGTGGACAAAAGCAAAACAAATCTTTATCTTCGGGTCTGTGGGGTGAAAATGTCATCAAATGGAGGCTTGTGGCTCAAATGCTGAATAAATAGTGGGCCCTGGTCTCAAAAAGGTTGAAAACCCATGCTGTAAACCACCAAGGAACAGGCCAAGAGCTGGCTCACTGTTTTATCAAGGAAAGGACCAGCAGGTTTTTGAACAGCCATCACATGGCTGCCAACAGACTGTTGTTCAAACAGGCTGGCAATGGTCTTTAGTAATGCTCTGCTTTTTTCACAACCCTTTCCCCTAGATACTCAACCTAGTTATAAAAGTCTCATGCCAGGGAATGGGCCTATAACAGTGGTTGTCACCCCTTTTTTATAACAGGGCTAACTATTTATTCAGCATTTGGGTCACGGACCACCATTTGAGGACATTTTCACCCCACAGACTCAAAGCTAAAGATTTCTTTTACCCTTCTCCACAATTCCAGGCTGGATTTTGGGAACAGGCAAAAATGAGCATCCTTCTACATTGTAGTAGTTGTGTAGACTTGGGGTAATTCAGAATATGAATATTTTAACTCTTGAGTGAGTGTAAATTATGCTCTCAAAGAGCTACATCCGGTTAACTAACTATCCATCATTTAGCTGGGGACCACCTGGAATCCTCTCACGGACGACTGGTGGTCCCTGGACCACTGGTTGGAAACCTCTGGCCTATAATATTCGAATCACGCGTTTATTTATTAAAAAGAAAAAAAAAAGAGTCTCATGCCAGTCAGGTCCAATCCAGATTTGTTTTCAGATACTGACATTATGCTAATACACTGGTTTTCAACGTTTTTCATACCAGGGCCCACTAATTATTCAGTATGTGAGCCACGGACAACCAACTGATGACATTTTAGCTACACACAACCCAATACCAGGTTGGATTTCGAAGAAAACAAAACCAAATGGAGCCGCAAGGTTCCATTTGGTTTTATTTACACTCTCAAAGAGTTAACCAACTGTCATTCAATCATTTAGCCTGGGGACCACCTGGAATCCTCTCAGGGAGAACTTGTGGTGGTCCCCGGACCAACCGCCTGTTGAAAACCCCTGTGCTAATACACATGCGCAGGTGCACGCACGCACACGCGCACACGTGCACACAAACAACACACAACACACAACACACAACACACGCACACACACACACGCACACGCACACACACACACACCAGCAGCTCACCCCTTGCTGCGTCTGTAGGTTGTGCCCACAGGACAGGGCACTGGAGGAGCATAGAGGTTCCCTGAGAACTCGGGGTCAGGTGTGCACACCTGCAGGGACAGGTCTTCACTCAGCTTGAAGCCGTAGTCACTGAGAAGACAAGAAAGTAGGCGTGGGACTCGATACCCATTGTGTCCTGACTAGATTTCTAGTTTCTGAATAACATAATGTTCAAAGATTTGCACCACGTTTTCACGATTTTTCAAAAATAGCAGAGATACAAGCTCATAGCGCGCCACTCGGTGGCACGCTATGAGCTTGTAGATCTGCTATTTTTCAATAGTTAAAACATAATGCTTAGAACACCAAAACGCGTTCAGTACACTCAAGAGTTAATTTTTTTTTATCTAATTAATTTGAAGCTTTGTAATTAATTCATCTCAATTAATCGCAATATTACCAATACCAATATTCATACCAATATTTGACCCGAGAAGCATTTTTTGTGTCAATTAAAACAGGTTGGTAGCGTGTGAGTGGGTTTTTCTAGATCCAAACTGTGTCCATACTGCGACGTGTTATGTTATGAGGGTGAGAGTTAGAGATAGTGTTAGTCATTATTTCAGACCAATGGAAGGACGGAACAGTAGGAGTTCAGATCAATGGCAGCCCTTATTGGTTATGCCCACATCCACCGACAGCGCCTCCAGGCTTGAAGCAACGGGCCCTGGTGACGAAAAGTGGAAGTGCAGCCCTATAGTGGAAGTGAACAGGCTTCATGACGTCACAGGTGTCATGGCGGCACACATGTGGAGACCAAAATTTGGTGTCCGGAAGTTGTGTACAATGTTATGCCAATGGGAACTTCCGGCAGTCTTCCGGGTGCTTCAAAGCGCCACTGAGCAACTTATATTGAAATAAACGGCAAGGGGAGGGGGTATCGCTCCCATCCGTTCTCTATATTTTATTACTCTATGGTTATGCCCGGATTGGGTTCTTCTTCCATTATGTGCACTGGTATGATCGGTACCCATGAAATTCGTCCAGTGAAAAAGGTTCTGTGGTGCAAATTCTATGTGCGATTAAAATGAGTTATTTTTTTTTAATTGTGTTTTCTGTAATTAATTAATCTCAAATAATCAGTTAAAGTCCAGAAAGGGGACGTTTATGAGCATGTGCACCGGCACACATGTACGGCTTGGACACGGCTTGTGTTAACTGTGGTACGAGCTGTGGACCGTTTACCATTCGTAGTCCTGCCGCGTGCACGAGCAGTTGGACACCGTTATGGGACGGTCGAAGTCTTCTCCGTTGAAGCAGGTGGCGTGGGGGGTCCGCCTCTTGAACACCATCTCTCTGCCCAGGAGACAGTCGCTGCCGCGTTCGTCTGACGGGGACCAGCGCTTGTAGTCGGCCTCCGAACAGGGCACACCTGGCAACCACAGAGAGACTCATGGAGGAGTGTTGATTCTGACCGTTCAGCATGACACATGGTGCTCGTCGGTGAACTCTTTTCACCGACAAAAAGGAAATGCAAATGAAATAAAAACAAAGCTATGATGACTAAAATTAAATAGACTGACGATTTTGTAAACCATTATAGTATAGGCCTGCGAGTGCAATGTTCAACTGCATTTCAGCAGGATTTGCAGCAAGGGATTGCTTAGAAATAATAAACAGCTGTTTAAACATTTGTAGTAATGCGCCATATCATGTTTGTTTCGGACGTTTGGGGTTATTGTATAGGCACAAATGAATAAGCCCCTTGTTAATAACAGTGACAACATCCGTGTGCACCACTGTTATTCACCTTTTTTGAGGGGGCCCTGACCTTGAGCCTCTTTGTGATCACGCAGATACTCAAGTGCAAGGGCCCCCCCAGCTCAGGGGCCCCTGGGTCCCCTGGGCCCAACGTGCCCATTGGATAATCCTCCCCTGAAAATCTGCTGTCAAAAACAAGGAGGAGGGGCACGGTGGAACAGTGGTTAGTGCTGACGCCTCACAGCTAGAAGGTCCTGGGTTCGATTCCCGCTAGGGGCGCTGCTGTGGGTGCTGGTGGCGCGTCTGCTCCATCAGTGCCCATACCCGAGGCGGGGTAGGCGAAAGGGCCTTTCTGTGTGGAGTTTGCATGTTCTCCCCGTGTCCCCTAGGGTAGATACCCTCACAAAAACATGCTGGAAACAAAATAATCCCGGACTCTAAACTGCCTCCCCCTGGCCAGCAGGGGCGCCTGATTAAAGGGAGGGGACTGGTTGCAATAACGTGTTCGCTACATCCAACCAGGGAAACTCCCCCCTGTCAGGTGAAAAGAAGGCAGCTTGGACTCCACATGCATTGAAGGAAGCATGAGGCCAGTCCGCTGCCACCCCAGGTTGGTGGAGGGTGTGTAGAGCCCAGGATCACATAAGGAATTGGCACTGGGTGAAAAAATGGGTTACAAAATCGTGGGATGAAAAATTATTTAACCCATTGTGTCCTGACCTTCGATTGGAGTTTCTGACACCAGATTATACAGTAGTTCCTGACACCAGATTATAGCTGCAGCAACATTCTAGCTTTTGACGCTAGATTCCATGGTAGTTTCCGAACACTAGATTCTAGTTATTGACACTAAAAGATAGTTTCTGATGCTAGGATCTACTTTTTGACACTAGAATCTAGTTTCTGACGCTAGAATCGAGTTTTTGACACTAGATTCTATAGTTTTTGACACTAGATTCTAGTTTTTCTGAAAAATATGTGTTCCTGTGTCAGTGGTGCTAACATATTTCAAGTCAAGGACCACCAGAATTATCCATATTTGGCTGCAGACCCCCATCTGAAACATGTTGTTCTAGGGATACCCCAGATGCAAAATTTTGAGTTAAAAATGTTTGCTTCCAAAATAACATATTCAGAGATTTGCAGCACATTTTCACATTTTTTCAAAAATAGCAGAACAACAAGCTCATGTCGCGCCACTCGGTGGCGCGACATGAGCTTGTTGATCTGCTATTTTTCAATAGCTAAAACACCAAAACGCGTTCAGGACACAAAGGGTTTTAAAAAACCAATGAGGAGGCACTACACACCCAGTACGTCGGAGGCGTTGACCTGCAGGATGAGCCAGCTGTGTCTCTGGTCAGCATATGAACCGAAGATGGTGAAGACAGTGCTCTTCTCTCCGGGCTCCGTCAGCAGCTGGTAGATGTACACGTCCTGATCCGAGAACTGGAAGTTTGTCCACGTCTCTCCCTCGTTGGTGCTGAACCTGAACACACAGAGACATTCTGCTGTCAATTCTTTTTGGAATAATGTGTCGATACAATGATAAACTATGCCGGTTTTTGCTGGTTTTCAACTAGTGGTCCAGGGACCACTAGTGGTTCTTGAGAGGGTTCCAGGTGGTCCCCAGGCTAAATGATGGAAAGTTGGTTAACCAGGTGTAACTCTTTGAGAGAGTAAAAAATGAGACCAAATGGACCCGCAATTTTTACACTCTCAAGAGTTAAATAAAAAATTCACCATCTGAATTAGCCCAGGCCTACACAACTAGAAAATGTAGAAGACTAATGGTCATTTTGATCTGTATGTTTGACTGTTTTGTTTCCAAAATCCAGCCTGGAATTATGGACAAAAGCAAAGGAAATCTTTAGTTTTGGGACTATGGGGCAAAAAATGTCATCAAATGGTGGTCTGTGGTTCAAATGCTGAATAAATAGTGGACCCTGGGATCAAAAAGGTTGAAAACCCCTGCTCTAGGATAGTGGGCTGTGATGGCGAAGGGAGACAGGAAGAAGTCTTACTTGAGATATTTGGTTGAACCTCCCTGAACGATAGCCATCAGGATGCCACCATGGTCTCCCCAGGTGTAGAAATGAGGTCCGGCCAAAGCCTGGATAACAGCAAGGGAGAACATCATTAGTTCCACACAGTACGGCTCAGTCATTTTGAAGCATTACTTAGATTTAAGGTTGTTGAAACTAATGAGTTAATGGCATTCAATTAATGTTGTTGATTAATCTGATGAAAATTTTTAACGCAATAAGCTCATGTGCACACTGACTCAACCCACTGAGAATTTTCTCATTTTGACGAATACTTAAAAGATAAACAGATCTCCTTCTCTGAATTCCGTTTATTTTTTAAATGTTCAAATCCTGTACGGGAAAACATGGCATATTGTGCACATTGTTGGAATGATGATTAGTCATGACAAAATTAACTTTTAAGCTGTTATTAATCTGATCATTTAAAAAAAAAGATAAAAAAAGAAGATTAATGGTCATTTTGATCTGTATGTTTGACTGTTTTGTTTCCCAAATCCAACCTGGTATTGTGGACAAAAGCAAAAGAAATCTTTAGTTTTGGGGTCTGTGGGGCTAAAATGTGGCTCAAATTCTGAATAAAGAGAGGGCCCTGGTGTCAAAATGGTTGGTCTTACGCTTACTTTTATCTTGAAGTTAAATTTATATCATGCAGACCTTAGTTCAGCATTTAGTCTTGGCCCTCCACAATATTTTATGTATCTCATTTGGCCCCTTGGCCACCCGTGTTCTATACTGACCTCTCTCCAGCGAGCTCCAGCACTGCTGGACACATAGACGTTGGGCTTATTGGCCAGGTTCTTGCCCACTGACCCTGGAAGGACACAACACAGTCAGACGATTAGATTATGAACTCACACATTATGTTTATCCTTTCTTTAAAACATGTTTGTTTCGTACAAGCACACTTGACTTTAGTTGTTGTAATTAAATTTAGATTTAGAAAAAAAAAAACTCATTTCAAGGTAAGTGAATGAAATGAGCAGAGATTAAAAAAAGAATCAAGAGACTTTTAGACTTTTTCTGCTTAAAAAAAGGGCAGCTTATCATTTTCTCATTTAACATCGGCTCACAGCAAAACAACTGAATAAAACATCTTTCCAAAGACAACATTTAGCAAATGTGTGCCCGTTGGCTGCTGCCAGCTCGAGCGGTGTGGAGGAATAAACATCTTCTCTCACATTGATTTTCAAGCCAATGTGATTGTTACTTGGCCCAGACTCCAATGGCTTTTTCAAAATAGTAATAAAAAAGTAAAAGACATTTAGGGATTATGCCGTGACAAGGGTCCAAAGGCCCTATTTGCGTCACCCCTTATATATAAGCAATCAGAATTTTAAAGACCTTTTTTTTCTTTTTCTAAGACCGTTCCATTATTAGATCATTCCTGAAAATACCTAGTATCTCTGACAAGCTAAAAGTATCTCTTAAAAGCTCAATAAGGCACTTCCTGATTGGCTAACAGTCCCGGCAGGACTCCTCCTCCAGCCAATGACAAAGCTTATAGGATGTCTTTGGAGGCCTACTGCAGTCCCTAGAGGCATCAAAAAGATTACATTTTCTTGGGAGATTATCTAATTAAAAGAAGACAAACGAAACACACACACATACGCATACGCACACACAATTATTTATATAATTACTTATGGGAGCTTTAAAATCATTCAACTTGTTGATTTATTCTACATCAATACAATAGCTAGTAGATATTTGAAGAACTTTAAAATAGGTTTTTCAAAATAAGGTACAAGGTAGTGTGTAGGCCCCAGTCTTCTCACATTTTTATGGGCTTTCAAATACAGTAGTATCTACAGAATACAGAATTATCTACAGAATGTGAAAATAATCAAAAAGCAAATGGTGTCTACCCATTCTCTTTAACTCCATATCTCACTTTCTCTCTTTGCCCATTATCGCCACAAGAGTTTTATTTGAGCACCTGGTTGGGGTTTTTAACCGAAACCATTATCCACAACGACTTCACAGAGAGAGAAGTGGGTCATTTGGGGTAAAACTAAACTACAATTCAATTCAAGTTGTTATTCGGCAAAAAAGGGAATGAAAAAGACAGTAAACAAGTTTGTGATAGGGCATTGAATAAATATGTCTTTATTGTGACGATTTAAAGGTCTAAAAACACTCCTCCACCGTCACTCTGGTGAAGGACTGTGGCGCAGTCAGTGTCCTGTAACAGCGGCCTTCATCAGGTGACCGTCACCCTCATGTTTTCATCAGTGTTCACAGCGCCTGGAATAACGCGTTCCGAGTTCAGCAATATAATAACAAGACAAAGTACGTGGAGGGCAAACATAGTCATCCCCCGGGACAACGCAGTGCGATTGAAATTGTGTTTTTAGGGTCACACTGACCTAGGTTTTTGCTATGCAATACACAGAGATTGATCGTCGTACTGTATAGGCTTTGTATAAGTAGTTGGAAAACCAACAGAAAGTTTGGCCATAGTAGCCAACCGGTATTCTTGTGACCCAAGAAATAAAACAGGTGAAGGATCTGTACAAAGGAAAAGCAACAAATATTTAACACTAACCCATTATTTTTTAAACAAATCAATACAAAAATGATGGGTGCAAACACTACTTGCAAGATTTAATAATTCAAAACATTAATTGTAATTTGTCTGCGAAGGTCAACAAAACAAACAATAGGTTTAAGTATACTAATAATTTCAGTTAATTGTCTGAACTGATGATGTGGACTTAAGTGTCCTTAAGTGGCATAAAGAAAAAAGTAATTGATATTTTCAGAATCGTAACCATTTCCCTATTATTAAGCTCTTTCCTGTCATCAGCTGAGAACTTTCCATACCACACTGTGATAAACAATGCCACCAGACTCTCTCTATCACAGTTCTGGAAAACATCCCACATTCCTGTTTCAAGTTGTTGCAGAAAGAACAATGATCGATGGGATTTCTTCACAATATTGGTACTCAATCGGAATCAGAATCGAGATAGTTAATAAGATTTGATTGTGTTTTTGTATGATCAAAATTTTGAGGAATAATCATGAAGAATTATGTAATTCACCTGCGACTGATATTATGGAGACACTGCTTCTACTCTATTCTGAATCTAATTCATGGTGATGACTGATGAGACTGCATTGTAAATGTTCCATTTAAAGGGTACTCTGAAAACATTTGCTGTGAGAAATAGAACAAATGTTCTTCGGCACCTCGTCTCTTTCTGCCCATGAGACAAACAGATCTCATCCATCTAACAGCCTGTGGGCACAGGATGTTCGGCCGAGACACTCAACCAGCCTGGGTAACAACGTATGATCTGCAGAATTTGTCAAAAAAAAAAACCCACAAAGATCCAGTAACACATGCACCTGCTGACCACCAGCTTTAGGAGTTTGTCATGCAGCTTTGATGGAATAATAGTCAAATAAACAAGAAATAAACATATTGTTTGATTTATGTGTCTTGATTGTGACCTTGACAAAGTTCACAATAGAAGCAGTGTGTAAGCATGAGCTCTAGTCAATAAACAAGGTCAATAAATAGGCATATAAGTGCAAAAAGAACCATTTAGTGTCTGGAAGAAGGTTGTTTGCCAGGTGAACAATTGAACAACCATCACCCCAGCCACATTGCAAACATACTGCATGTGTGCCTATGGAGTGCACACCTTTGTGCATGGTTTCAGATTGGTTTGGTTTCAGCACCCACAGCGGGGCTTTCCTACAACTGCAGTGAAACACCACCACAACGGACACACTTGGATCATCTTCTCAGTCACAACCTGCCCTGCATGGACAAACATGGCCAGGGACACGTCTGCCTTCATTCAAAATATCTCACTCAGACAAACGATATTCACAGAGAAACGAAAACACTGATGTTATGGCTTTAGATATGAGCCCGCCACAGGCTGGGCCAGCTTCTAGTAAATCACATTCACTTTGTGAGGTAGAGAAAAAACAATCTCAGAAAGAGAACAACAAAACAAGAATCAAGGAGATACACAGTATCTTTATAGTAAACTAGAATCAAGGAGGCATAAAAGTAGAGTGTGAAGGGCTAGGGGGTTGAGGGGGGCTGAAGAAATGAGTTTCAAGGTAATTGTTTTATATCACATTTCAACAAGGCAATTCAATGAAGAGACTACAGTGAGTCTGCAGTTCTGACTGTGAAACTAAGGGGAATTTATCCCACAATTTGGAGCCAGGTTGGAGAAGAGTCTAGGACGTGTGGGACATTGTCCACGGTATTTTAGGGATATACTGTTTAATTGTGCTTGACGGTGTGCGGGACCTTTTTTCAATGTACACCGAGTTGCTATTCCTTTCATTGTATAGTCTGCCCTACGTACCTGTTGCCAGCCTTTTGAGGTGTAAAGGGAATCAAAGGATATACTGTTTGCAACCATCTATTCTCAAGTTATCTAGCTATGACCCAGAAACCGAGATGCTGTTTCCCTGGTCTAGTCACAGTGATTTCTGGTATAGAGGTGGGGTGCGGTGGGAGCAAGGCGTTGGATTATGGGTTCATCGATCGGAGCGCCCGCCTTGCCCTCCATCCGCTCCCTGGTAGAACACAGCCTGTGATCGCCCTTCTGATCGGTGATGTACGATTCCATCTCCAATTTGAACAAGCCTAGTGTGGATGCTAGCTCTATTAAAGCTGTCTGTTTGAAGCTTGTGCCCGTCTGTTGATCTCTTCACGGTTGGCAGAGAGCATTGATTTGCTGACTCCTTGCTGTGTTGGAGAAGGACTGCAGAGTCACTCTCCTATCTGCCATCACACACTACAAAGCTCTCGCATAGATCTACTTGCATTGAAATAAGTCGGTTGCGTCGTGTGTGTGTGTGTGTGTGTGTGTGTGTGTGTGTGTGTGTGTGTGTGTGTGTGTGTGTGTGTGTGTGTGTGTGTGTGTGTGTGTGTGTGTGTGTGTGTGTGTGTGTGTGTGTGCGCGTTGGCTAGATAACTTGTGAACAGATGGGTAGATTTTCATCAACCGTGGTGACTGTAGGAATATGGAGTAGTCTTCCAACGTTTGGGTCAGAAACATTATTTTTGTTTGCATTCAGCTGAAAAAGAAATGAGACACATGTCTCGGTTTAGGAGTGGGAGATAACTATAGTCGCTCCTATGTCAATAAGGCAACTTACTATCAAAAATAACAAGCTATTTAAAAGGGAAAAAATAACTAACTAAATTTAATTACACAGTAGACTTCAAAACCCACTGAATTAAATTATTTTCTGGTAACGTGTAGTGTCCGATTGCAGTCTAGGAGTAACAAGGACAGAAATATTTACTCTTCCGTGGATCACATATCTCGTATCTCTGTCCTTCACATGCCTGCTCACCAAAATATTGCTCTACACTCTGCAGTAGTACATGGATGATTTGGATTGTCATATCAAAGAGAAAAATGTTAAGTGGAATGCGATGCTGCGTTGCACCCAGTAGCGCGCACGCGCACACACACACACACACACACACACACACACACACACACACACACACACACACACACACACACACACACACACACACACACACACACACACACACACACACACACACACACACACACACACACACACACACACACACACACACACACACACACACACACACACACACACACACACACACACACACACACACACACAGCGCTTGTTTGAATACAGGAGATGTTGTTATGACATGGCTTTCCTGTCATCTGCCAGTCTGTGATATCACAGAAGATGACATTTTGTTTTACAATAAATAGCTTTCACAGAAGCTGAATCCTGCAGTGAAATGGACATTAAAGTATCATGATTTGGCCTGTCTAGGAATAAAAATTGAATTGTTGAATAGTTAGATAGCACTTTACTGCCTTCATCAGTTGCATTACCGTTTACTCATCCTTGTGTACGTCTTGAAAGACACACTAGGGAATGAAAAAACCCTGAACCTTGAAAATGATATACAGTACATGTATGAATGTATAATGCGCAGTTCAGACGCATTATGGGTGTTTTTGGTTCATGACCAATGTCCTTACCGGTAGCCATGATGAGTCCAGGGGCTGACTCTTTGGATAGAATGGACATCCTTCTGAGCTGAATGTTCAGCAGCTGACTCCATCGCTGGGCCAGGTGGAGAGAACATCCCTTAGTGAGCTGGAAGAGACAAGACGAGACCAGAGGAAAAAAAGTTCAACAAGTCGCAAGTGAGGAGGTTTTAGCTGGGCACAGTGTATGTTTCCTATTGTTTTCAATAAGAGTCAGACAGTCAGTCACTGAAGCAGTCGGCCATTCATTCAGTCAGTCAGTCAGTCATCTAACCTGACAGTCCAGGGTTCCTCCCAGGCTGTCGGCAGATGGAGGTTGAAGCAGCTCCCACGTTCCTCCCTTGTCGAAGGTGATGACGGAGCGCATGTTGTCCTCACTGGCCGAGCCGTTGATGAGCGTGGCGATGAAGACCCCCCGAAGACCCTCCACGCGATGGAAGTCAGCAAAGGGCTCGTTGGCAAAGTACCTGGAGCACACAGACAGAGCGACAGACAGACATGTTGCGGTCATCATCATGGACGCTGACCAACACTGTTATTACATGTCTTGTCATGCCAAATGACATGGCAGAAACAGACGGATGACGCACACACAGACACCGGTCGAAGCTCCTCTTCTAAAATAGAGGTGAGGTGTATGTTAGAAACATTGACTGTACGTGTAGTCGCTTTTCATGCATCATTTCTCCTCTGTGTGTTATTTCAAAATGACAGGACTTCTAGGCTTCTCGCACAAAATCACAGTCACAACTGTCACTCTGTCTCAAGACGGTTTCATTTTTCGTACTTTCGTACGGTTGTTTTTCGTACTTTTACATGTGTTTTTATAGTGTTTTTATTGCTTTTAATGTTGTTGATATATTTTTTCCTGTGAAGCACTTTGAGCTGCACTTGTGTCATGAAAGGTGCTATAAAAATAAAGTTTATTATTATATTATTATTATTTTACGGCACTCCTCCTTAGTATCAGAGCAGAGTTGGTGCCAACACTGCACTGGGTACAAGTTTCTTCACCACCGATACTGTAGGAATTTTGGATCAAAACGTTTTAATCCTGCCCTCTCAAATCTGAAAATATGACACTTGGGAAATCGTTTTTCCCTCTCATGTCTTTTTGACTGCTTGCAGATAGAGTTGCATGCTATCTTGTAGAAGGCAAGAGAGACAGATGGGCTGACACAACAGTCAGGTTGGTACCTGGTGTCATCACGAGGTGTGTGCACGTGTGGAAAAAGAAAACACTAGGTCGCCAGGACACCAGGGCTCATTATCACTGGAGGGAAAACAATTGAATTACTAACTGGTCCCTCTGCTTGCTCACATGATAAGAGGATGAGTAGGAGGAGGAAGAGAATTGGTAGTGAGAAGGAGGAGGAGTAAAAGTAGAGAGAGAGAGAGAGAGAGAGAGAGAGAGAGAGAGAGAGAGAGAGAGAGAGAGAGAGAGAGAGAGAGAGAGACAGAGACAGAGAGAGAGAGAGAGAGAGAGAGAGAGAGAGAGAGAGAGAGAGAGAGAGAGAGAGAGAGAGAGAGAGAGAGAGAGAGAGAGAGAGGAAACATAGTGGGTGGGATTCATGGATAAGATTACTAAAAGTGGACACACTTTAGGGCCAGGCATTTGTAAACACACAGCTCAAGGCAATGAAGAGTTTGTTTGGACGGGTCAATGAAACTTCACTTCCCATGTTCTGTTCAGCAACTGACACATATAAGAGGCTGTCTCTGGCTGTTTGTATTCCAAACACTTTGAACAAACGTTGGTGGTGGTGTGTGTCAAAATAGCTTAAGTACAAGATAACGATACATTGCATCACAATGTGTGAGCATATAAAATATTAAACAAAAAAGCTTCTAAAGGTTAATGTTGTGAAAGTGAAACTCTCCATGAATCAAAGCACAATCTTTGCAAGGACCTCATCGTTCTGACTCAGGCAAGATGATAAGAATGACACCCACGCATGCTCTGAACGGTTTCATTGTTGTGTTGATTTTAAATGAAAGACTTCAAGTGTACTTCACAAAGGTCTGCAAACATGCAGTCAAACATTTTCACCTGCAAGATGGCTAACGGTGAACTAGCACTTTGAGCCACGTGCCATGTAGTATATACTACTGTATACCGACACATTTCTGTAATACAGTTTATCTGATTATGTTCCTTTTAATGTCTGTTCATGCCTCTGAACATAACTACTGTAGATAAAGAACAATGAACCCGGATGAAGAGAACAATAACATCATTCTGATGGACAAGACCATTTCTGGACATGAAGCCAAAATGAAACAAGCTGTTCCTGAGAGCAATTTCCATTAAAGCTCCTATACGATATGAAAGCCTAGTTGTTCAGACTAGAAGTCCGAGTCCTAACTGTCATTGGGAGTACATTGTTTTCAACGAAAACGTTGCAAATAAGAGCTATTTTAGGTATGTATGCAAAAAGACAACTGTTTTAAAGTATTGTTCAGTCACGGCTACCGTCTCTGTAATGTTTATGTTGTACTATTATTAATGAACAACTCAAATAAAGTCATTAAAGCTGGATTAAATAACCGAGTCCAACGCCTTTCTACATACTCCTACCCCCAACAGGACCCGCTGTTATCGCGAGAATCTTAGCTTTTCAATGAATTCTCGCGATATCGCCCGCTTTGAAACCAGTTTCAATCAGCACTAACACTTTCAAGACGTCAATATAATTATATATCATTTGCAAATCATGTGACAAAGTATCCGAAATCAACCTCCAGAAGGCATTCTTTAATTTGCCTGCATCGATAGTTTGTTTACGAGGTCGCCGCCATTAATACATGATGTTTTCGTGCCTTCTTTGCTGGTCCCTATGATTAAATCCCATTAATTTTCATCCACTTCCGCTTTCAGAGTGCACTCAAACGGCTTTTACATCAGCACTGCTGCTCCTCCAGCAGCACCATTGCCCTGACGCACAGGAGTGAACGCGAATATCCTAACTCTCCCACTAGAAGGCTCAGTCTGGATAACACACAAGGGAGGACCAAAAACAGTTGAATTTCATGTTATTCCCCCTTTAAGACTTATTTATTTGTAGAGAGCCATCAAACCACTTTCCCTCAAAAAATGAGACTGCATATAATATATAATATAAATTAACTGCTTGTAAACATGTCAATCAAATTATTGCCATAACCAGTCATTGGATCATCTGTGGCATGCATATAAATTTGCTCATTTTGTCACATCTAAAATCAAACTAAATCAAATTAAATACATATTTCATATCTAAGGGCTTTTCATTTGTATAATTTATTCATAGTGATTCTAATTGTGTCCAATTATAAATCTTTAATGCACCTCCTCTCCTTCTCAGTTGGTTCTACACACAAGCAGCTCCAAACATAATTACTACTATATCTATTGAGTTGTGTTCTGGATACGAGGTTGCAGTGATGTGCACTTTGCACTCGCACACAGGAAACTGTTGATTCTCTAGAAAAAAAACATTCGACTACCTTTATTCACTGACAAAAAAAAACAAATTAAAGCTCATATATGTCATTTTATGGACAAAATAACAATTACATATATTTTTTTTATTGTTTTTCATGAAGTCTTCCCTGAACTAGATCATCTCCAAAAATATCTAGTCTTTTTGATGCCTCTAGGGGCTGCAGAAAGTCATTGGCTAACAAATAGTCCCGGTGGGGGTATTTCTTAGCCAATCAGGAAGAGCTTCGCTGGGGGGTCAAAAGTGGAGGTGGTGGAAGACTATGATTTTTAAAGAGCCACTGCGGCTCCTATGGTTGTCATAGACACTAGATATTTTCAGTAAGTGATCTAATAATGGAACGGTCTAAGATAAATAAGAAAAAATGCCAATAAAACATTACTTGTATATACTTTAAAAACAAAATACAAACCAAGCTTGTATGAGGAGTCTAAAACTCCTAAGAATAAACAGATAGTATGTAGACTAATGAACAGTGTTGGGCAGTAACTAATTTTAGATTACATATTACTGTAACATTATTACTTTTGCTCCAAAAAGTAAAGTAACGAGATTACTCTGCAAAAATGGGTAATAAGTAACGCATTACTTTGCAAGTAACGCCAAGTTACTTTTTTAAAATGAGCTTGTTGTTGCAGGCAAAAATAGAACAGATGTACAAGTTATCGATAGGTACTGTAACAACAGAGATGTGCAGTAGATTGTAGATCCAGTCCACGCGCTGCATCCTGCACAGTTATGTACACTACAAATCACTTGCTGCTTTATTTTGTAATAAACAGATTATGTTGTACTTCTCTATTTTTTCAAAGGCGGTGTGGAGAACTTGGGAAAGTAATAACGTAATATGTAATATATTACTCTTCAAATCCAGTAATAAGTAAAGTAATGATATTACTTTGTCTAAGGGGTAATGAGTAAAGTAAAGAAGTTACTTTCCTAAGTAATATAGACCAACACTGCTAATGAAATAGTATACTTAAGACTGAAAACTAAATCTTGACGGCAAAATGTGGTGTCAAGACCAACACTGGCGTTCATGCTGCTGATGTGATGAATGCAATTACTGCAGTGCTGCCTAGGAGCCAGCCAGAGCACGCCTCTGCTCTGACTCATTGGCAGGCTGTGTTGTTGCTACTATGGGGAGGAACTCAGGGCATCCTGACCTAAGCACAATTACACACACTGGCAAAGCACTGAGCTGTGCAGTAACGGTTTATGTGACAGGATCCTATCATAAGACAGTGGGGTTTCAAAAATGTTGATAGCACTATTTAATGTTAATAGCTCACTATTTATTCTACATCTGAGCCACGGAAAACCATTTGATTTACATCTACCCAAAACCAGTGATGGGGATAACGGCGTTATTGATAACGCCGTTACGTAATCAGATTAGTTTTATTAGTAACGGAGTAAAATAACGAGTTATTTTTGCAATTTAGTAGTTAGTTACTTAGTTACATTTCCAAAAAAGTAACTCGTTACTATAGTTCGTCGCAATTCATTTTCTTGAGACTGCCCGGTGTTGTAGCCTATATTCCTCCTTCTGTTAGGGTAGAATAAGCCGACTGCACGTTGTGGCTTCATCCTTCTGCGAGTGATGTGTGTAGTTTACATTTACTGTCTGCACATCCTGTAAATCCGCCTAAGAAATAATAGTAAACCTACTGTCTAGCTAGTGTCTAGTTATACTCTAGTATGAATCTTTTATTTTGAAAAGGAAGAAAGAGGAAGTCCGCTGGCTGCTTGCGTAGTGAAGCAGCTGCTCTAGGCGCGACTTGCTGAAAGTCTTGTAAACAATGAACGCTGTACACTTATGGATTAACTTTTGGATTAACACGCGCACTCTCGATTGGGAATCGGCTATAAACTCTGGCTGCGTTATTAGGTGAGTAATGTTTAATTCATTGTTTGGCCGCCGTGCCTTGTCTTATATAGACTACTGTGTAGTTCATAGGCTGGTTTATGATGGTCAGTTGAGAAGCCTGCAGGAGCTAGTTGTTGTTGTTGCCGCCGTGCAGCATGGAGAGGGCATCATCATGCTATCTGACTGGTTGTACCGCATACAGCATAATATCGTCTGTAGGCCTACTGTGGATCTGACATAGCCTACTTTGTAGCAACCTAGTTCATAGTGGGTGACATGGTGTCACTGTTGTTGTCGTTGTTGTTGTTGGTGATGATGGTTTTCATGTGTGCAACATGGAGTGCGACTCATGCACTGGTAATACAATGCAACTAAATTGTGCATACATTAAAAACAAAGAGAAAAGGAGTATTTTAATTGTGTTCAGGAACGGAAAATAACGGAAAATAATCTATTACGTTACTTTTTATAGAAAGTAACTTGTAACTTAACGAGATTAGTTTTAGGGGGCAGTAGTCCAATAACCTAACGTCGTTAGTTTATAAAGTAACGATACCCAACACTGCCCAAAACTAAACAGCATTGCCAACATTCTCACAATTCCATGCTGTATTTAGGAGAGAACCATAACTAGTAGTAGATTACTTGTAAATTAAGTAATTCAAATTTTACAATCTCAAGAGTTAAAGATCGCCATATATGGGCCCATTTTGTTACCAACTCTCACTCAACTTGGTTGGGGCCCACATGGAACCTTCTCATGGAAGGTCTACTGGTGGTCCCCAGACCACTCGTTGAAAACCACGGTCATGAGAAACTCATCATGCCAAACAAATAAACCAGGCAATATGAAGAGTTCACAGTGTGACAAGATCCTATTACAGATAATTCTGAGTGTGCATGCGCACGTGTCTGTCTGTGTGTGTGTGTGTGTGTGTGTGTGTGTGTGTGTGTGTGTGTGTTACCTAATAAGCGTGTTGCTCCCAGAGCCCTCGGGGCTGTAATAAAGCACGTTCTCCAGGGACAGAGAGAAGGACAAGCCCTGGGTGTCGGAAATGTACAGGTGGGTGACGTTGTTGACGTGGTTCACGCACACAAACACCTGCTCCTCGGACGCATCGGCTATATAGAACTCCTGAGAGAGAGAGAGAGAGAGAGAGAGAGAGAGAGAGAGAGAGAGAGAGAGAGAGAGAGAGAGAGAGAGAGAGAGAGAGAGAGAGAGAGAGAGAGAGAGAGAGAGAGAGAGAGAGAGAGAGAGAGAGAGAGAGAGAGAGAGAGAGAGAGAGAGAGAGAGAGAGAGAGAGAGAGAGAGAGAGAGAGAGAGAGAGAGAGAGAGAGAGAGAGTTGATGAAAGTTGATGATTAATTGTCACACAAATTATTGTAGAATATGTATTTAATTGTGTTTTTGGTACAGCACAATGGAACATTTTGGTATAAAAAATTACATTTCTGTTTGCATTTGAGGCTTCGAAATGAATAAGTGCACAGTGCAAATGTGTAATCACATCTGTAATTTAGTTATTTGCAATATACCAAGACATTACTAGCATTTTTATAAATGTTTTATAAATGTAAATCAATCTTTAAATGTGCCAAACTGTGTGCATGTGTGATGCACACATGCATGTATGTAAGCCTATTCCCAGGATCTGACCATGACCACCCCAATATCTATATAGTTATTGTTGTTAAACCTGCTCTGCCATAGCAACAATGCTCTAACAATATTTGAATACAACTGAGGAGGACCAGAGTGTGCAGTGTTTTGTTCATGAATTCTTGTTATCATATCGGTTCGTTTTCTATATAGCAATTAAATACATTGACCATGACTTCAATGTCGCCAGTTGGACGACTATGTTATTTTCCACCCCCTTTTCACTCTCTCTTCATTGTCTGCTCTCAATACACATTAAAAAAAAGGAAAATCCATTGAACATGAAGCGACATAGACTCACTGTGATTGGATGCCTCGTCATGAACTGGGCTGCTCTCATTGGCTGGCGGTTGTAGGAGACCCAGAGCTGCACAGTTGAAGTTTCATGACTCCCAAGCAGCTTCTAAAAAAGACAAAACAAAGTTGATTTAGACTTCAGTCTAATAATAGCATCAGGTTGAATGTAGAGGGAAAGCAACTGCTGACGCAAGGTTTCAATGAGAAGTCATCTCACAGGTTAGCTAGTGAACATGGTTTGGCCTTATTGCAGTGGTTTTCAACCATTTTGATACCAGGGACGACCATTTATACAGCATTTGAGCCACAAACCACCATTTGACGACGTTTTCACGCCGAAGACCCAATACTGAAGATTTCTTTTGGTTTTGTCCACAATTCCAGGCTGGATTTTGCAAACAAAACAGACTTTTTTTGTAGACTTTTTAAGTCTAAGCTAAGTCTGTAGACTTTTTAAGTCTAAGCTAATTCAGTTGATGAATATTTTAACCCTTGAGAGTGTAAACATGAAACCAAATGGACCTGCAAGGGTCCATTTGGTTTCATTTTTACACTCTCAAAGAGTTAAATGTGGTTAACCATCATTTAGATGGGGACCAGCCTGGAACCGTCTCAAGGACCACAGGTGGTCCCCGAACCACTGGTTGAAAACCACTGCCTTATTGCTTCATAGTTGATTATTTGTGGAGGAATTTGAGATCATCAGTGGTGGAGAAGTGTACTTAAAGCTATACTAGGTAACCTCTTTATTAAAATAAATCTTAAATTTGTCTATTATGACTGGCATATTTGTCACATACTGTAAGCCATTCCCTGGATTTCAACCCGCAAAGCCTGTATTAAGCATGTTTTTTATGGAAGAGTAATGGGGGTACAGTTTCCTGGAAAAATTACATCACTTGCTGGCTCAGAGCGACTCTAAACAAGGCTGATTACATGGATCAATCAACTGCAACTTAAACTAACTCTATTTGATCCGGGATTCAGCCTAGTAGATGTGTGCATGTTCTTTTTGGTCTGTGTTTTCCAGCCTCTTCTACCACTATTAAACAATATGAAAATTTAAGTATGTTGCAAGATCTCCTGGCAGTAATGCTGTCATTTCATAACTTCATTCAACCCCCAATTCAACTCAGAGAAATTGACAAAACAATGTGAGATAGAGATGGTTCTACAATGACCTTGCATCTCTGCCAAGAAAAAAGAAATATATTTGTGTGATCTTATTCATGAAAGAATCTTTAGAGAGAGAGACAGAGAGACAGAGAGAGACTCCACATAGCCTGCATGATGCATTTGTTATAATTTTGAGGATGGTTGCTATAGCATATGTAATCGTTTCCATTCAGGAAGGAGAGATGTATGCATACATACAGTATTAGGCTAGGCCCAATGCAGAGACATTGCTAGACATTTTTAGCTTACTTCCTTCTGTGACCTCCACTGTGTGTTGTTGTTGTTTAGGTGCCCAGCTAATGATGGTATCAAGCAACATCAAATGACCGCCAGAACGGATTGATCAGAGTCACGTCTTGTTGTAGACATAATATAGCTTCAGACAGAACGACAATTAGGTCTAATTGCATCGCTGATGGACATGAACGGGACGTGAACAATTTGATGTGATCGCCTTGAGCAGATCAAAGAATATGTTGTGGAATGCATATGTCGCGGGAATCCATCTTCATCAATCATCATCACTTCATAAGCCCTCTGGAAAAAACCCTAATTATAATTTTGTATTATATAAATATATCCTTATAGATACAGTAAATATCTACCTACCGGTAGTCTCGCTATATATATATATATATATATATATATATATATATATATATATATATATATATATATATATATATATATATATATATATATATATATATATATATATATATATATATATATATACCGTATTTTCCGGACTATAAGGCGCACTTAAAAGCCTTTAATTTTCTCAAAAATCCACAGTGAGCCTTATAATCCAGTGCGCCTTATATATGGATTGGTTGACTGCAGTAGCTTCTATTCTATGTTAACTGTAGTAGCTTCTATTCACTGCGCCTTATAATCCAGTGCGCCTTATATATGAAATCAGTTTTAAAAGGTGCGCCTTATAATCCAGTGCGCCTTATAATCCGGTGCGCCTTATAGTGCGGAAAATACGGTATGTATGTATATATATATATATATATATATATATATATATATATACACACACACATACATACACACACATTGTCTATGCTGCTTTATTATGGAGTGGTTGCATTAAGGGTTCAAAACACAACTCAGTCTTAACAGGTGCAAGCTGAATAAAAAAAATACAGACATACCGCATATGCAACAAAGTTGTGGTTTGTTCTTATGCTACGAACCATTCACATTTTTTGTCTTCGAAATAAAATGTCATCAGCAAAAGTTAAAGAGTCACATGTCCCTGGACAATCACAGTTCAACTAAGAAGAAACATACTAGAATGATAGAGATACAGAGAGACAGACAGAGAGAGAGAGACAGACAGAGAGAGAGAGAGAGAGATAAACAGAGAGAGACAAACAGAGAGAGAGAGACAGAGAGGGAGACAGAGCGAGAGAGACCAGACAAGACAACCATGGGACAGTTTCCAACAGAAGGCCAGGGCGAAATGAACAAAGCTGTCTGAATGACTGACGCAAGCTTCTAGTGTCTCCAGTGCCTGTGTGCGGGTGTGCACGTGTGTGCATATGCACTCATGGCGCGCGTCTTAGTCCCTGGAGGAGCCATTCAAGCGTGGCCATCCATTCAGCCTATTGATTTATGTACAGTGTTCACCAAGACTGTCTGCCCGTGATGGGAAAGCTAAGTAGCTGCATCACAACACAACAAATGGGGAGAGAGATAAAGAGACAGACAGACAGGCAGGCAGGCAGACAGACAGGATAATGGGAGCAGGAAACAGGGGAGAGAGAGAAGACAGGGAGAGAGAAAGTGATAATGGGAGAGATCATGTTCGATGCTCAGCCAATCAAATCATCGCTGTGGTGTGATCAACCAACCAAACACTCAAAGTTGAGAATAGGAGGAGCAACTGCTTTGATGCGTTTGTTAAAGATTTGTGGATGGATTATGGTCGCCGTAGCAATAAGCATCGTCAGGTTCTCCAGCAAAGTAGGTCGGTATGAAACAGGACACTCATGACCTATCTACACTTTTGTATTCATATGAGTATGTGTTCCATCTGAGAGATTCATCAACCGCTACCTCATTCAGGCGCAATTTTACAAACTCTTCTAAGAGCTGGTTCATGTGCCAGATACAGAGTACTGCTGAGTCACTGTGCAAAAAGCCTGCTGTGTTGTTTGGGATGCAGTGCATCCCATCATGCCAACAGCCCTGTATGGATGCTGGTGAGTGAGTTGCAATACCCTCCATTGACTCCCGACTCATTCAATTTTCAAACAACATTAAACTCACCAACATCGCAGCTGCAGACCAGCTTTTGTTTCATGAAATCCACCGTGGCCATGTTACTGTAAACTGTAGGAGCTACTCTCTGTCAAGAAATCCGTTGTTAAGTTTTGGAGTTCGCTTGTTGTTATTAACGGTTCACAAACTTCACACTGCTGCCTCCTGCAATAATGTGCAATTCTAGATTCATCCCATTACAAATTAAATCAAGGTGCAAATTGTGGCTAATTCTATCCTAACTCTGCTGGATAGGGATTGAGTGGAGAGGTTCAACCTCAGTGAAGCTTAAAATATTTACCAGAAGGAAGTCTTCTGGGAACGGCACATAAACACAAGCTTCCGAAGCTGATACAAGGAGTCCTTGATGTTGTTACAACCCCCCCCCCCCCCCCCCCCCCCACACACACACACACACACACACACACACACACACACACTAACATTTTTTGTGCAAAGAATCTATGACTGAAAAATAAAACTTTCAACTTGTTCCAGCCTTGGCACAAGTCTTTTTATGTGTTTCATATGCAGTTATATCTGCAACAGTATATCATCTACTTGTCCCTGGCCTTGCTTTTTATCGCCAATCTTCCTACACACAAGATCCACTTACTTATCTTGGTCTGACACATGTATTGGTCTGCTGTTTATTTCAAATCTACTCTTACCTGGAAAAACAGTCTACAATATTGGTCAAAGAATCTGTTGAACCCTAGTGTGCCTGTTTTGGAGTAAATGACAGCGAAAACAGACAATCTCAAACAACCAAAACATGTTAAGTTGCCATATTAGCTTGTACATTGGCTTTTTTCAGAGAGGAGATTTGGTGAAGAGGGAAAAATGGCTATTGTGTATTGTCACAAATTGTTATTACAAATATGGATGTTGCTGGTTATAAATATCAGTTTAGGTGCATTTTCAGTTAATACTGTTCCTTGAACGTTTTGGTGGAAAGGGGAGACTAGTATTATATTTCAAGCAAATCAGGGCAATGTGTGCCGTCAAATTGAAACAATTAATACCTTTCAATTATTCTTAATGTGTTTTAATCAGCCTTTATACTTGTTGTGAAATATTGAACGCCCACGTGCCTTATCTCATTCCATAAATAATACCGTTATTACTAAGCTGGCAGTTCCCTTTCATGTGTGCTTCAGAGTCTACAATATATCTACTGATTTGTATTATGCAAGTGTTTGTGTGAACTTTTGGCCCCTAAACTTGGCAACATAGCAGCATTCATGTCGTCATGTGGTGTGTGCGTGGGGGTGTATGGAAGAGGCCCCAGATTAGTCAATCACCACAAATATGAATCAAACATACCCAATGCTCTGACAGTAGAAAGCCTGTGTGCTTGTGCTTGTGTTTGTGTGCCTGTGTGTGTGCATGTGTCCATGAACGTACTCGTCCCTTTCAGTAGACATTTCTACAGTGACAGCTTGTATTGTCTCCATCAGGCCGAAGGCATGGGAAGAGAGTATGTTTTGCACTCTGTCCGTGTGTCCATCCACCTGCTAACAGCTAATCTCTGGCACCGCTAACATTTCGAAGCCAAAACTTTGCGCGCACACTTCTAGGATGTCAAGGACGAATCCTTGCCGCAATGTTTCCCAGAACGGCCTGATTTAACGCCAGCATGAGGCTGATTTACACGTGTTTACCTTTATGTATTGCTTGTAGATGAGCTGTTTTTGCACAGAGTGCTGCTGTAATCACTGAGCGATTGAGGACATGCAGGGGGATCAGCCATGCTTCGTAGTCGTTGTGCGGCGTCTCACTTGTGTCCATGTGAGAGTCAGCTGTGTTCCCCTCCCTTATCATCACGGTGGGTTATATCATTATATACCATGTTCGTGTCAAAAGTTGAAAACGGTTTTAGGGAAAAATTGAGCATGCCACGGTGGAAAGTGACAATCCAGCTTGAGAGAGAAAGAGAGAGATGGGCGTATATGGCAGCCGGTAGCCTGTGGCTTGTGTAAAGATAGGGGGCGGGTTGCAGTTTCCATCAAGAAATGCATTATTAATCAAGGATGTGTTAATTTGAAAAAAGGCGGCCATGTGAAAATCCACAGTGATTAGTGCAGGCAGGGAGGAGTAACGCCGGTTTCAGACATTCATTCAGATATTCAGACAGACATTTCTTTAGTTATAGTATGGATATAACACACTGCAGCCACTTTTCCAAATCTTGTAACAAAACATTAAAAGAAGAAAAGCATGACCTGATTTCAAATCTTGTAACAAAACATTAAAAGAAGAAAAGCATGAACATATTGCAGCAGGTCTGTACTTGCAAGGATGTGCTTGTTTGATACGTTCAGTTTAACAACCGTATCAAAACAACACACCGTTAACACACCAGCTTGTTGTCAGCCCACGCCAAAGCCAGCATGCCATGCAGGGTTCACTCTGTGTGACACCGCTTCTGAGCCAAGCAATGACATTTGGACATCCACAGCGACTGGCCATCTGTTTTCTCTGAGTGTCTGTCCACATACGTCCCACTAAACCCACACTGATTCACAACTCCTGTTCAATTAGGCAGGCGACCTAGTGCTTCAGCCACATCACATATGCACACCAACGGAACTGAAAAATCTAATTATGTGGTCATGGTGACCTAAATGTCATCACAGCACTCCCCCCCCCCCTCTCTCCCTCCCTGGCACTATGTAAACCAGTGGTTTTCAACCTTTTCCATACCAGGGCCCACTATTTATTTCAGAATTTGAGCCACAGACCACCTTGTGCTTTTGTGCACAATTCCAGGCTGGATTTCGGAGAAAACTAAACAGTCAAACCTACAGATCAGGATTACCATTAATCGCCTACATTATCTAGTTGTGTAGACTTGGGCTAATTCAGATGGTGAATATTCTAACTCTTGAGTGTAAACATGAAACCAAATGGACCCGCAAGGGTCCATTTGGTTTCATTTTTACACTCTCAAAGGGTTAGCCAACTTTCCATCATTGGTTAACCAACCTTCCATCATTTAGTCTAGGGACCACCTGGAATCTTCTGGACCGCCTATTGAAAACCCCTGATGTAAACAGATGTTTTGAAAATGTAAAATGACCTTGCATTGCTATGGCAGAACTCTACCCACATTCATTGCATTCTAACATACATCCGTGAGTGCTAGTCTATGAATAAGCACCGTCAAAACAAACACCTGGTTTTTGGCTACTCTTTCAGTCCACAGGCAAAGCAGTCCAGATTGTCCCCTGAACTAGTATGAACTTGTGGCATTTGGTGTAGTATGACCCCAGAACATAATGCTCTGAACATTCCCTACTGTTCCAGAATTTGTAAACTTAGATCACACTAGAAATACCAACAACTGACAATTACGTACCGAATGAGTTTGCCCTTCAAAATGTGACTACAACATACTGTAGGTTAAAATGAATAACGTATAAGTCAACTCAGAGGGGTTGTAAACATAAAACCATAAATGGAACCAAAGTAACCTGTTGAGCTTTTACTAGTAAGAAATAGGAGTACACAAATTCTTCTATTCTTTTGTCAAGTGCTATAACAGGCTCTAACACACTTCCCAACACATTATCTTGTTTACCTTATACACTTGGCCCCTTAATTATTATTCTGATATTGAGCAAGACCCAAATGTCTCCTAGACCATATTAGCCAAAACACGTCTGTTTGTCACAGACAGTAGCAGCGGTAAACTAAACACTTCAAAGAACAATTACCTCACGAGTGCAGACTGTTTCTATAGACTGTTTGCTGAGAGTCTGCACTTCTATTGAGTGTAGAGAATGCTCAGCTCCATTCACACAACATCCACACAATGATATCATTATGTTCTGCAAATATCACCTCTTGACTAAACATCAATATACTCTGAAGAATACAAGCATACTGTGTGAATATATTTACTGTAACTATGTCCTTGCTATCCTTGTGGCCACAAAATGTCATTCCCTGCTATAGATTTGAGCCAAACCAGCTCCTACTCGAGGGGGGTGGGTGTAAAGGTTTTTTGTGGGAAGGGCCTAGCTCATACAAATATTGTTCTTGGCTGTATTTTAGATGCTACAAACTCATCCTAGGCAGGAAATGGGTTGATGCCATGTATTTGCATTGGAGTACATGCTTGCTGTAAGCAGACACCTTGGATTTACAAAACTGTCACGTTTTGACCCAATTTTATGTCCTTAACAGATTTACCACGACTTTTGGAGTGATTGATTATTCTGCTGTCGTTTTAGGTTTTGTTTTATCAACAAGCTCATTAACTCACTGGTGATTGCACTACAAAGCCCAGAAAACACCTCACACACTTTACAACTATGATTGATATAAACATAAATGATAACTTTAAACGCAATTATCTCTGAGCCCTGGAAACAGTGAAATGTGAAATACAAAAACATAATGGAATGCCACACACAGTCCAGTGTTCCTTGCCAGTCTTGCTTCTTACCCGACTGCTGGTGGCGAACATGTACTTGTCGCGGAGCTGGAAGCTGTCCACCCGCTCCAGGATGACCTTCCTGTTCTGCTCCGTCTGGAAGAAGTCTGTGCTGCTGAGGACGGAGGAGACGCCCTGAGGTTCCTGCCTCTGGACCAGCACTGTGGTGGGAGGGTCATAGGGCTCCACACCCCTAGGATGATAAGAAGGATAGAGGTTATATCATACAGTACACGCTGAGGTTCCTGCCTCTGGACCAGCACCGTGGTGGGAGGGTCATAGGGCTCCACACCCCTAGGATGAGAGATGAGAGGATCATAAGAGCAGGGGGTTTCAACCTTTTTCATACCAGGGCCCACTATTTATTTAGCATTTGAGCCACGGACCACCATTTGAGGGCATTTTAGCCTCACAGTCAGACACCAAAATGAAATATTGCTTTTGCTTTTGTCCACAATAACAGGCTGGATTTGGGAAACAAAACAGGCAAACATACAGATCAAAATGACCATTAATCTTCTAGTAGTGTACACTTGGGCTAATTCAGAGGTATAATT
>CM076977.1:34024327-34049327 GCA_039105355.1 Benthosema pterotum
GAGGAGACACCGACTTCCACATCAGATTTTTTATTTTATTTTATTCTGTCTGCTGTGGAGTGAAACAGAGGCGGCAGTGTCTGCGTCTGTGACATTCTTTAAAAGGCCAACATTCAACTGATGTATGCTGTCTGGGTTTAAGAGAAAGAATGAAGAGCTTTGGGACCTCGTTATTCCGTCTCCAACTCCCTCCTCCTCCTCCACCTTCCAACCCTTTCCCTCATGCGACACTGCATTGAGTTGTTTAAATTGTATTCAATGCACTATGAAAAGATGTCTTGCCAAATATGTCTTGGAACATGGAAATGACATGAAATTACATTAGAAAATTAACTCCCATGTTATATGTAGACCAGTGGTTTTCAACCATTTTGATTCCAGGGCCCACTATTTTTTCAGCATTTGAGCCACCATTTGATGACATTTTATCCCCACAAACTGCAAAACTAAAGATTTATTTTGCTTTTGTCCACAATACCAGGCTGGATTTCAGAAACAAAACAGTCAAACATGCAGATTAAAATGACCATTAATCTTATATATTATGTAATTGTGTAGAGTAGGGCCAATTCACATGCTGAATATTTTAACTCTTGAGAGTGTAAACATGAAACCAAATAGACCCACAAGGGTCCATTCGGTTTCATTTTTACACTCTCAAAGTGTTACATCTGGTTAACCAACTTTACATCATTTAACTGGAGACCACCTGGAACGCTCCCAAGGACAACTGGTGGTCCCCAGGCCACACGGGTTTACTCCCCATCCCGACCCCCATCCGTTTCCTTGTTTCAACTTACTAAAGCCTATAAAGCCCCCCGCTCCCCCCAAAAAAGTCCCACACAAAAGTCCCACACAGGTGGCAAGAATGTTAAGAAATCAATTTACAATTTCAAAGGATAGTGTGTTCTTACTGGTCACTGGTGAGCTAAAAGGAAGGACTACTTCAAGAGGTAGTCTGGTTCTTACCAAAGAACAAACAGGGTTTATATTAGCAATAAGAAGGAAAAATGATAAACATGTTAAATGTCTACCTGGTAGGTGTGGAACAATTCAATTACATCACAATTTTGAGATTCAAAATGATATACTTATTATAAATTAATTAGCCTTTTTTGTTGTTGTACTGGAATATTTTAAAATGATTATGAACAATATAAATCATGAAAAGTTGAATCATAAGGTTCAATGCAGCTAGATAATGTCAATCTTTCTAGCATTAAAAAAATATATACAGTATATTCTGAACTTTAACATCAATTAAAAAGAGAATCATTATATGAGTGAATCGATTTGTTTGCCCACCCCCTATCCCCACCTGAGCCTATCAAATCAGAGTTTAGTGGCTTAGCAAGAATTACAACAGAGTCAATGTCATCTCAGTGCCGACAGTGAATGAAAGCTAAGCCTGTCTCATCCACGGCAGGTTTAGACTTATCTGCTGCTCAGCGGCGGTAGCATTCCCATCACAACAAAGCCACTGCAAACAACAGTAGTACTTCGCATACGCCAGCAAATGCAAACAACGTCTCAATCAATATACACAAGGGGATAAATGAATGATCCGACAAAGAACCACCAGACGGCAGCAGATAAATAGGTTGGGGCGGTGTGTTCAGAGTCAACTGAAGCTGCTGCACGCCGACAGCCAGATGACACCAGGAGAAAGGATTCCGCAACCAATTTTCAATCAACCGCTAGTGGTGTTTTTCTGTTGACAAACCGGCGGGTTCTATGATCCGTATTAATAGCATCAGACCTGAGTCATAGATCCATCGTGTTTGAGATCATACCCTGACCTGCCAAGACTTGTGGATCAGTATTAAGATCACACTCACTTAGCTTCTATACTATAGCTACTAACTACTGTTAAGTTAAAGCAGCCATCATTTTACAGTACCAGAGAACTGGTGGGGATGATGTGTATTGTGACGTGTTGCAATGAAACATCCTCCAAAAATAAGACATGAAGGCTGCACTTCCTGAGAATGGGGACCCATTCTCATGCAAGGTGGAACACTCCAATAAGCAAGATGTCAAACAAATAGCCGTAATATACTGTATAAAATAACCCATTATTATGGCCACACTGCAGTGGCCATGACACTGCAAACTACACTGATAACACTGTGGTGATGGCATTAGTTTATCTGACCCAGCAGATAGTCACTATGTTTGGTAAAACAAATAACTGGCAGACATGACGAACTGGTTCATGTGCCCATCTCAACTATTTACTGTATGATGTGTACACATGCACGTACACCCACACACACACCAGGAAATCAGTTTGGTTATGTTAGAACAAGACAGAAAGAGAACAAAAGAAATTGGAAGGAAATAGGCACATTGCCACTGTCCTTTGCTTCACAACAATGACTTAAAAGAATAAACTGCAAGAAAGAAAGACATGCTAAAGTGCTTGAATAATAATTATAATTGCAAATTACTTCTTGACGAAGACTCTATTGCCATTGTGAGATCTAACATTGGATTTCCAGTAGCCATCATTTTACAGTATATGATTTATTATTATCCATGTACTTCCGTCAGATTTTGTTAAAATGTGTTTTCTATGTGACACTGGTCACTATGACCAGTGTTGTGATGATAGCACACAACCAAAGGCATCCCTCTGAACTAGGTGTGAACTAGGCATTCTCATACGCACAGATGTGCAGCGGATGTTTGTTTCATATATTTTGTACATAGCCATTTACCAGAAAACCACTATTGTTGTTTGTGCGCAATTGTGTAATTTGTGAATAGAATCAAAGAGAAGAGAATATAAACAATGCACAGCACTGAAGAATCGGACTGAACTGAATAAAACAAAACCTAATAAACCAAGCAGAAGTGAGCAGAACAGAAGGCCTTAAGGGTCTTACCAGAAGTACGCCTTCACATGCTCTTGGATCAGAACCCACGTCTCTCCAAAGTCATCCGATTTCCACAGCTATGGACCACCACAGGGAACCGACGACAGGGAGGAGAAAAGAGGAGATACAGAGCACAGATCATGGTATGAATACAATTCATTATGTATCTGTGCACGGCTGAGTGTGTGCGAGGACTTTACGATGCCACAGACTTACTTGTTTGTTAGGATGGGAGCTGTCATAGCCCAGAACCAGGTTGGGTTTTTTGCTGTGGAGCAGAAGGTCTGTCGGCTTGAAGGGCAGGGAGAAACCAGAGACATTCTTGCAGAAGTCAAAGGTGTTCCACAGGTAACTGTTGGTGGTGTCTGCAAACAGGTACTGAAGACAAACAAGAGAGCAAACATTTAGAACCTTTCTGATTGCCATGTATTTAATCATTCCAGCTAGCTGCCACGCTTCAGTGCATCTCTCCGGGAAGAGAGATGCACTGAAGCTGAACTCATGTTAGTTCACCATCTTCCCCAAAAGAGTCACATGTGAAACTCAGTTTCACATTCATTAACATTCAAATTTATTCACCAAATTCGGAGCTGAGGAGGGAAAAAAAGGGAAATGAAAAGATCAGGGAAGCATATAACAGCATGGGTTTGGGAACACTTCATTACTCAGACAAATTAGGAAGTCAGGTTATGCAATCGGACAGATATAGTCTCTGTTCATCCTTTCATGTCCTGTTTACAACCTTCACAGCCTGGTGACTCCCTGCAGGTTCACATAACCATCAGAATGCATAGTGAGAGATAAGCCGATTCACCATTTCAAGTTACATTCTCAATGACTAAAATGCATGTATGATTGTAGCGAAGCAAATTAATATTGCCCAAATGTGAAAAATCTTTTGTTTGCTTTCAAACATAGAAACGCACAAGGTTTTAACAGCACACCACCTCATGAAGTCCTTTAAGTAGTGAATGCACTACAAAACCCAGAAAACACCTCACACACTTTACAGCTACAATTGATAAATTATATAACGTAAAATGTATTTATCCTGAATGAGCCCTCGAAACAGTGAAATGTGAAAACACAGGCTGTTTTCTCAATGTATAACACAAATAAAACACAACAACTAATTTTATTTTTTAAAGTAGACACCTTAAGCTGTCTTTGGATCTCATTCATTTGCCTAAAACTTTCTATAAATTATTTTGTTACTATTGATCCTGTAATGGGAGTGAGCATAGCTTTTGAATGAATTGTATTTAGAATGAAATTGCAGGTCATTAAAAGGAACCCATTTTTCCACGGTGTTTTGCAGATCCGCTAGCTATGGCTAGCTTTCAGACCGTCTGCTGAAGAAGAACTGTTCTGGAACACGTATTGCCTGGTTTGCCCGACAGCTTATCGACAGTTATAACCTACCCTCTTGTTGTCAGCAGGGCTGTGGTAGAACTGGGAGATGATCTGCTTGCTATCTGCCTTTCCCTTGGACCCCTTTAACTGGAACTTGTCGGACACCAAAGTGAAGCTTCTCCCGTAGTCATACGATACATATACCTGAGGAGGAGAGGAAGAGTTAATTGCATTCACCTTGGCTCTAAAGCCGATTCTAGCTTCTGATTAAAAGGCCCAAATAAAAAGCCTAGTAGATCCCGGAGGAGCAGAGTGTATGAGCTCTGACAAAGAACCCCTTGTAAATGTTTTAGACTTCGACTACAGACATTCTGCAAACTGATCTTGATTGCCATCACTGCTTCAGCAGCGCAAACGTCTTTGTAAAAATACTTCCCATAACACCTGTGAAGTACTGTGGAAAGGAGAAGTAGTCTCCTCTGGTTCCATCTGACAACCTCACTTCACTTCATCACTGCAAGACTTATCACTCAATAAAAAAGACTCCGTCTATCAGTCTGGTCTGTTATGTTTTACTGAAAGTGAAAACCTGGCAACATTCTTATGTGATCTTTGGATACACTGCAAAACAAATTGAGCGCAGCTTTGGGCGCGTTTTGGTTGGCCAAGTCATAGACCGTATGACAATATTACCCTGCAAACATGGTCAGGACCGTGATGAATTAGTGGTCTTGATTGTGCTGTGGCCAGATCAAGGCAATACAAGACTAGTGAAATCATAACTAGTCAGATCTGGCCCAGAATAGCTTAGCTATAGCTTTGTTATTTCAATTAGTGAAGACGTCCTGTAAATGACGTAAAGATCATCCCCATATGGGCAGTGATCTGGCCTAGTCTTGAACGTCACTAGAGTCACTGGAGGACGTCATCGTAGCATCACTGGTATGAGTGGATGACTCCAGTGATAATGAAAACTAGGCCAGATCACAGCCCATTATGGGGATGGTATTTACATAATTTCCAGGACGTCTTCACCAATTTAAATAATAAAGCTTATTCTGGGCCATTTCTGACTAGTTATGACTGATTCAATTTAGCCTGGCCTCAATCTGACTCTCTCTGATTCACCCAGGAATGTATGTCTTTAGTGGACAGGATTTGTGTTGGTTGTAATTGGGTGATATTCTGGGCCAGATTTCACTAGTGTTGGATTGCCATGACCTGACGACAATCAATATGCCACTAATTCGGTCCAGACTGTGCGGAAGTGCCATTTACACCTGTGGTCCGTGATACGTAATGACTAACTTCTGGGCTCTCCTAGAACTGTGAGATCCATAATAAACACGGTACCCCACCCTTAAAACAGTATACACAGTGGAGAGCAGGCATATAATATTCACAGAGAACATGGAACAACAACGACAACACAAGCACAGAAGAAACCGTGGCCAAAGATAAATCACTGTCTGCCTTCTTTTTCAGTTTGTTGTTTGTACCTTTGCCCCTAGCCTAGAGGAAACTTTATGGCCAAGGTCAATAAATATGCACAATTTGCATTGCAGAGTGTGTTGTTTGTGTGTGTGTGTGTGTGTGTGTGTGTGTGTGTGTGTGTGTGTGTGTGTGTGTGTGTGTGTGTGTGTGTGTGTGTGTGTGTGTGTGTGTGTGTGTGTGTGTGTGTGTATATATCACTGTGTGGCATTAGATGTGACCTCCATGCTGCAGCCGTGCAAGTCTGTGGTATCGGTTGTATCCTGGTTGTTGTGTTTCTGGGCGTGTGTAAACAGGTTACTCACGGAACTAGTTCTGGGTCCTGTGGCTCCTACGCTGTCCCGGGCCAGTGCCACGATGACATTGCTCTTCTCGCCAGCCCAGTGCACCACCATCTGGTTGTGAGAGTCATTCAGGTTGGCCTGGAACAAAAAAGGACAGACAGAACATACATTAATGTCATCCAGGAAATATGCAGGGGTTGTTTCAAAACAAATAAAAAGAATATGTTGAATACATTTGTATGAATGATATGAATTAATCCATCCCTTTAAGTTAAAGGGAAATTTCATCATTTTTGCAAAAAATGTATATTATAATAACATTTAGAAGATTTAGAGCACGTTGCTGGTGGTCTTTGTGTGTTAATGCGTGGTTTTCTATCTTTTAGATGTTAGCAGTGAGTCTGCAGGGGTTGTTTCAAAATAAATAAAAAGAATATGTTGAATACATTTGTATGAATGATATGAATTAATCCATCCCTTTAAGTTAAAGGGAAATTTCATAATTTTTGCAAAAAAATGTATGTTATAATAACATTTAGAAGATTTAGAGCACATTGCTGGTAGTCTTTGTGTGTTAATGTGTGGTTTTCTATCTTTTAGATGTTAGCAGTGTGTCCAGTGTCTCTGGTGTCATCGACACTACTTCCTGGACTACATTTCTACAGGTTTATCCAAAGAGGTTAAGAAGCGAAGTAGGCGGAGTCTCCTACGGTGGTGTCCACATACTTGTCCACATTGATCCAAGGAAGGAAACGGAGTACACGCAGTACAAACCAGGAGGTTTGAGGCTGGCAAACCATGCTATGGCACAAGTACTGTGCATGTCCGTTTCCTTCCATGGATCAATGTGGACGCCACCGTAGGAGACTCTGCGTACTTTGCTTCCTAACCTCCTTGGATAAACCTTGGACTACATGTTGTCTCAGTAAGACAGACCAGGGGTTGACACTAAGGTCTCTGAGGCACTTGCCCATCGGGCAAGTGCAAGTCAGGTTCTACTTGCCCTCAGGTCATGGTCACTTGCCCGCCCAAAATACAGTATATTGTAAATTTTGCATTTAAGTATACTTCCGACTTGGGTGCTTTAAACCAGGGGTTTTCAACAGGTGGTCCCTGAGAGGGTTCCAGGCAGAGTGCAATGACTGCCTTCAAGACAAATTTATCTTGTGTTGTGTTATAGTGCACTAAGTTGCACACTTGCCCGATCAGGCAACCAGGTCGCAGTCTCCACTTGCTCCACCATTTTTTCTACTTGCCCCGGGCAAGTGTTAGTGTCAAGCCCTGTCAGCCCCCCCCCCCCCCCCACCCCCACCCCACCCAGCCACAAGGAGGTGAATGAATTGTGGAAATGGTAGTCCAGAAGTAGTGCCGATGGCATCAGAGACACCGGGCTCACTGCTAACATCTAAAATACCTAAAACCACACATTAAACACTGCTGTGAATTAGAATGAGATGAGAACCTCTCTGCTGGGCACATCCAATCAAATATATTAATTTGAAACCGCATACTGCGCCCTTACTGTATTCTATAATGTCTCCCCTCTTACAAAGTAGATGAAAAATGACAATATATATGGCTAATGTTGTAATTCATCTGACGCAATGTGCCTGCCTGGCTGTTAGTTGTGGTATTGTATTGCCTACAAGCAATCAGACAAGTGTTTTAAATTAGGCTACTGTCATCAACCAAGCTCAAGTGCACACCTTGTCTGTTGTTGTGTTAGTCAATGGGGTCACAGGGAAAATATGCTCAACTTTATTTTTGCCATTTTTTTAACACGGCAGATGTCCAAGACAGTCGAGCTCACTCGCGCAGTTGATTTGACTGACGCTCCATCAGTAATGTGTTGACATTTCATTCAATCTTTGACTGCAAATGCATCCGTTACCAAACTGTGTCGGCCATTTACCTCCTGTGACATCATGACCGACACACCCGACATCCAGTCTTGTTATGTGGCCCAAAATGATCTATATACTCTATATATTATGCGTTAATCACACAACCAAAGACCAAATCATTTGCAGCTGGTGCTAATTACATTGCACTGCGCAAGGGGCATTCACTACAGCGCTGCATGTTACACGCTTGTGTGGATTCAGTCTGGTAAAATGAAAAGAGGTGGTCTAATTATCGCCATGCCGGCGGTATGGGGGCGGACAATAACATGCGGTGATAAAAATCCCCATACCGCCCCAGCCCTACAGGGAAGCGGGCCAGGACCTTCACTAAGACAGCCGGGACATCGCTCTACGCGTCCACAGACTTTTCTCCCTTCTGGCTCCCACTGCAAACTATGGAATGAACTCTCCATTGCAAAGAAAACTGCAGACTCAGTCCTTATCTACTGCTGTAGTCCGAAAACTCACCCCTTCAGACTCCACCTTGCCCTGGCCTTGAGGATCTTGCAGGCTTATGCAATGGCTAAAGTATGTGAATTTAGATAGGATGGTATGTACTGTAGACAGATAAAATGTCATTTAATGGTATTTTATGGTGATTATAGTTTCAATGTACAGATATTCTATTGTTAGACAGAAGATAGGTTCTACTCATGATCCTACTGTAGACGACCATTTCTATGCATTTGATGCACAGTATTACCATGTCATTTTATTGTAATTTTTATCCACAGAACTGACCAAGACAGAACATCTCTGAGTTCTGATCTATTTGTTAGGGAAATAAAAAGTGCTCATGCATCTCTTCAACCTCTTTTCCAAAGATCGTTCAAGAGATTTCATATTCTATTGGCTGACAGACTTGAAAGTCCAGTCAAACTGGAAAGTAATCCAAACAGGAAAAGGGAGGAACCAGTAACAAAAAGACTAAAGTTTGGTCAAAATCTAGGCTGTGCTATGGCGCTAGTCTGTGTGTGTGTGTGTGTGTGTGTGTGTGTGTGTGTGTGTGTGTGTGTGTGTGTGTGTGTGTGTGTGTGTGTGTGTGTGTGTGTGTGTGTGTGTGTGTGTGTGTGTGTGTGTGTGTGTGTGGTGCTCGCACACCTGCGTGATTGCATAATTATGCAGACTTAATAAATTCTTTTGAAAAACACTCTCTAGGTCTAGGATGTTCTGTATTTTCCCTAGTTTTTTCTGCTTATGGCTAGAGGCACAGACTAAGAAACAAACAACCTGTGAAAGTTCATCCCAGTTACTCAACTTCTGCTTTCACAGTTTCAAGATAAATATATGACAGCTTTCTTTTGTGACAAGCAAAGTGATGAAATCCTAACCACAAGTCAAGAAGACTACATCTGTATCTTTGTTGTCATTGTCAGCTAACTGCTCCCTTTCCTCTGCCTGTTCTCTGCTTCGACGAATAAAGGAAGTACATCTGGTCGTGGTCACAACCACTTACTTGTTCGTCAGTTTTAGATCTTTTACCAATTAAGGACATCTCATAACCTTGCAGCTTAATTGGTTGTCTGTTGTTCAGCAGTGAATGGCCAAGTTATGACAAACCTTCCATTACTGGCTAGCTTTCACTTGTTTTACACGCTCTCGTTTTGCTTAAATTTCATTTCTACACAACTTTGCACTTTTGCGAAGTGCTTCATCTGTTTCTTCAAGTTGTGCACTTTTGCATAACATCATCTGCAAAATACCAAACAATTCATGATTACACTATGACTAAAGAAAAAAGTAAAGAGGTCTGCACAAGTGCACAGTGCACACACTGCACACCATTTTAAAAGCTCCCAAAACTTTAAAACACACAATGTTTCAGTCTCAATGGCCTTCATCAGGTATGGCGAAGACCTCCATTTTCTTTTTTCTACAGTTCATTTTTGGTGAAAGGGTGTTTGGTGTTTATATGACTATAGTTCTCCTCATATCCAGTTATGGTATAGACAAAACAGTGTTTTACAAATTAATAAAGCAATTTATTTTTCTTTTTTTATTATAGTCATCAAATTTCAGTGGCAGTCAGCGCCGATTCTTCCTATACGCAGACTACGCACCCTGCGTTGGGCCCCCGATTCCCCAAAGGCCCCCCCGCCAGCTCTGAGTAAATAACTAATTGAAAGAACTGTTATTTACGCAAATAACGTAGGGTGGGCGCATGTACGTTTATTGAATCGCGGAGCATTACGCAAATAACGTACAGCGGGCGAACGTAACCACTATCTAGTGCATGTTAGTTCTGTACGTAGAAGGGAAATCTTCTTCCGTAAACAGCGTTACTTGAATCATGCCCGCTGTCGCGTTTTTTTTTTTACACCACGCAGAAACGCCCCCCCTTTTCTTAGCGTGTTTGGTCAACAACATCATTACTTCAGGATATGAAAAAAGGAGCAGCTCCAGTCAGGTAGGCTGGCAGGCTAACGCTATGAATGACTGCAGTTTTCGGTTGTGCTGTTAAATGCTGGGTTGTCGGTAGTGTGTTGTTGTGTTGTTGTTTTTTTGGTGGCAGAGATACAAGCTTGTTGTATTTTGTCAATAATAATATCTCCTATCATGCGGCATGCCCAAAGCTTAGAGTATTATGGATATAGACACTAGACAGTTATGTCAACTCCGTTCACTTCATGAAGCCAGTCCCATCACAGAGTCTCTGTGATGGGACTGGCTGTTTATGTGGCACTATTATGCTACTACACAGAATGTGGTGGTTACTGTAGCCTACAATACTTTGACGGTGAACAAATATTTTCAACTCTTATTTGTCCCTATTCTAGACCTGCTACATCTCTACATAAGAGACAGTTTCATAGTTTTGTTGTTGGTCAGGATTGAAATAGCAATAAATACATTCATTTGAAAAGGAAACATTGGAGAGAGAGAGAGAGAGAGAGAGAGAGAGAGAGAGAGAGAGAGAGAGTGTCCATAGGTTTATAACAATTAAGTTATCTATAATTTATTTCTCCGCAAAAATGGCCAAAATAACAAAAAAGGCCAAAATTAGCGCCTGAGAAGCAGGGCCCCTAGTAAAAAAAAACCTGCTTAGGGCCCCTTGGAGGCCAGAATCGGCACTGGTGGCAGTTGAATATAAAGCATAGTCCTGGCTAGAACAGATATTTTATAATGGCTCATCACTCGTCATATGTCTCATCACTCGTCATTAGAGTAAAGGAAAACAATCCACACAAATCAGCTTTGTCAGTCATTCCAAAATGTTATAATATTCTCAAATAAATAAATAAATTTGTTTTATTGACAATGACAAAGCATACAAGCTCAGAGATTTGACAGATTTAAGCACAAGAAACATGGAGCCATGTTGTGATTTGTGTCATCATTAGGGTAAGATTAGCGAAAATGTGACAATTGTGAATGTCAGCTTTGGCCCACAAAACTCTAAAGCAACAGGACACTGAATAGACCCAGATGGAAATCTGTCCTGTGTTTTTGGCTCTATTGGTCACAGTGCTCAGTTGTGCACGCCTGTGGCGTCTGCCAGCAGCTCTACTCTGGGACCCACCGACAACAACCACTAAGATAAACTATTTGCAGGGCTGCAGCAAATTCTGGGTAAGTCCTTGTCAAGAGTCAAGAAACAGGAACCGAGATACTGTATTTGGCACTACTCACACAGGTACAAGCAGCAAACAACTCCTAGTGTTGCAAGGCCTGCAAAACTGTACGACAGAGGACATAACACAACAGCGCTGGATGTATTAAGAACAAGAAGAATAGCTAAAGTCTTAATGTGTACAGCTGATACATCATTCTGTTTGCACATAATACTGACGGATAAGGGTGCAGGCTTCTCAACTACTTAGCTTAATTATATTCCTCTGTAAGTTGAATGAATCCACTGATAGACAGACGCTTGTGCTGTCTTGATTAAAATGTTTTTAATATTCCTTCCTTCTATGATCATAGTTATCTTTGTGGCATGGTAAAAGACAGTGTATACGTGTACGTGTATACCAACCCATGGGGACACCCTGGGCAACAACCCAGGGTATACCATGGGTTGGTATACACGTACATTACTGCCTGAATGAGTGAATGAACAAATTATAAGAAGACTATGTGCACTGACTCAGTGACAATAAGTGAAAAAGTCACGTAATCTACATGTTGGGCAAAATGTAAGTGATCTTTGATGCAACTTCCTAAACCAGAAGAGTTTTGTGACACGACAGCCACCTGAGGCTCATTATTGCCTCCCCTCAGAAGCTTGAGAGCAGATTAAACCCATGCCTGGTTGCCTTTGTCTCGCCGATATCCAGGCCTTGTATGTCAGGCAAAACATTTACAATCGTTCCGAATGACTTATAGCCAACAAATCACATTTGGGGGAATTAAACTGACACGTTTAATTTAAACAGTTCCTCTGGGAAGGACTTACTGGTGGGTTGGAGAAGAAGTCACATTTCCCAGAATGTTTAGCTCACGGAGCTTTCATTCTCAATCATGAACGTCAATCAACAGGAGAGGATGCCAGACAGTTCAAAGTACAGGCAGGAGGAGGATACATGAATGATGTCCCATTGTTAAGTTTTCTCTAAACTTCCCTACACAACTCAAGGATAATCCCCTGCAACCACAGCAATAGCTCAATTCATTAAATCACATTTGCGATGATTAAATGGGTTAAAGAGGAAATGAGAGTTAGAACCTATTTCCGATATACTTAAAAAAGTTTCTTCCCTATTTTTCCATCGTCAACATCCATGCGTGTGTGGGTGTCCCGTTTCAGGTCTGAGAAGCTAAACATCATCGAATGGAGGTATTCGAGGCTCAAATGGTGAATGAATGATATACAGTAGCTTCATAAAAAAACTCTCGTTCTAAAGCAGTGGTTTTCAACCTTGTTCATATCAGGGCCCACTATTTATTCTGCATTTTGGCCATGGACCAGCGTTTGATGTTGAGTTTAGTCTCTCGGACCCAAAACTAGGGATTTTCAAGTTTTTGTCCACAATTTAAAGAGATAACTAGCAAAACGTAACTTGGTCAGAATAACAATTCTTCTACATTTATTAATTGTGTGGGTTCTTGAAGATGAAGTAATTCAGATGTTTAAATATAATTTTACTTGTGTTACACACTCAAGAGTTACAGATCTATAAGGGTCTATTTGGTTACTAACTGTCAATCGTTTGCTGGGGACCACCTGGGACCACTGGTGGTCCCGGAACAATGGTTTAAAATCTCTGTTCTAAATAAAGAGAAGAAATGCTATGCAGTGCGGCAACATTTAAATGGCATTATGGTATTGGGGCAAAGGTTTATCTCCTGTTTCTAATTCCAATAGTTGCAACTTGTAACCTTAGCAGAGGGAAAGGAACATTGCGTCTTCACAGCACTACCATTCTTCAACAACAACAACAACAACCTTCATCGTCATCATCATCAAGGGGTTAAAACACTGTGGCTTAGAGAAGGTCAGCGGCCGACTTGGTCCCACAACCATGATGTCATCTCTCTGCAGAACTGGAGTCCCCTCTCAGACAAGCACTCTCTGACTGGCATTCACACTCTGCTCTGTGCTGCACTTTCAGCCTGTGTATTTTTGGCAAAAGACGGACGACACAATCGAGCTAGTGTGTTCCGTCGGCAATAGCCAAGTCCCTCGTTTTGGCATTTGTGTCAAGTTAAAGCCTTTGCTGCAGTGATATATAAAATGGAATGCTGCTTGGTAACGGTGTAGCCTTCTGGGAAATGAGTCCTAATAGTTCTTCTGAAGGTAGATGAGCGCCAAAAGTGAGTCAGCCATCCGGTGAATACAGCGGACCAATAGGCCCATTAAAAATGCAACCATGATCTTTGTCAGGTTTGGGTCAGATGCTGATCCTCATTTTGGGAGTGACCAACATACACACCTACTACCACTGAGTGGTTTTAGGTAGTGCATATTTACTAAACTAGTAAATTATGTCGATTTTTACGATCTGATCTTTTAGATGTGCAAATCTCTATAATAATGGAGTACCACGTATTCCAAATGCATAACCCGGTGAGGTAGAGTTGCATCTGTTTCTGCAAAGTCATTATGGAATTTTAATAGGCGGGGGTCTCTGAGGACTACCAAATCAGTGTGATGGAAGATCTACAAGCTGTCTTGTAGATCAGCTATGTTTGTTGTAGATGAAGGTTATGCACACTTTTCTGTCCTCACTATAATTCTTCAGCCAATCAAATCATCGTTAATGAGGTACACACACAAAATAAGTGGGAATAGGAGGGGGTAGCGATTAATTAACATCCCACTAAAACATTAATGTGCACTGATGATAGTGGTGTTAAACAAGTCTATGAAGCTATCTATTAATGTTTACAGGGCACCTACACATTTGGATTTTTAAAAAAAATCCATACTTTTCTTTCCAGACAATTTCGCGAGTGGCTCCCTCTAACAAGGCTAACCTTGTTAGAGGGAGCACCACTCACTTCACACCCCTGTGAAGTGAGTGGTGCTCTTATCATAATATATCCATTCCTCATTACTCATTAGCCTGCCAAATCACAACTACTGGATTTGAAAGCCGTCATCACTATTTTTCCAACAACCTCAGACTTATAAGTACAGTAAGTATAAATTATAGTTTTAGTACATGACAGAGGGTTATCATCACAAGCAAATTTAAGCAACAAGACACCACCGAGCACGCTAAAGCATGCAAGTTATGGTGTCGATTGTGTTCCGTAAGAGGAGAAAGTTGCAGGGCATCCCCACTACACAATACAGGCAATTCTAGCAAATGTGACACGACTTGATGCCATAAAGCCGTTCCTTGTGGGTCACAGAAGGAGACATTCAGTGGGCCAATCAGCGGCAGCTTGGCATTTAAGTCAGTTGCTGTATGTATACATGCATCATTACTACATTCAAAATGTGGTGCCTGCCATAACTACTGTGGATTTAACAACCTCAACATTAAATCTCTCCTCTAAGCATCTTAATGCAAAAACATTAACTAAAACATATTGGACAGCCAACTAGTACTACATTATACTTGCTCAAATTTAGGAATTGAGATTGTGTCGTGTTTGAATCCAGATTTTTTAATAGATTTTCTCAATGCATTGTCCAGCACTAGGCGAAGCCTTGACGTATATACACAGCTCTGTGTCTATGTCTACATAATTATCGACTGCAACTTTAATGAGTTGTCAGTTGAGACATGACATAACAATATTATTAGTTACAGGTTTACACAGGATTTTGTTCTGGGTTGCTTCTCCTGACTGACAGTCCTATTGATGTAAGGAGCCTTGCATCCATCTGAGTAGATCTTACATCACCAAAACTAAAGATTAACTGTCACTCACTGCTTCTTTTTTTCTACATACACTCACTGAGTCGGTGTGGAATTTGTCCGATTCATCAAATCCAAATGGTTCTCAGACTCAGTATGGAGAGGTTTATCACCTTGAAGGTATGTCACACTCACTGATAACGCATAGGAGAGTACATGCCCACAGCGGCCAACACACCTTCCCCCCGGTGGGAATCGAACCCGGGACAGTGGCTGTGAGGCTAGATTTGCGCCACTGTGTCCTAAACTTATTTAAATACAATGGTTCAATAGTACGTCCTGACTCCTAGCAATATTCTTCAAGGTGGAAGCCATGGTCTATAATGCATACACACTGGCTTATTAAGCCTAGCCTACCCTTATATCTCATTTACATTTTCAATGCTGACGGTCTTTTCCAATCTCCAGAGACGATGACTAAAGCCTGAGTTATGCCTCATTGCACATCATGTCGCACATCAGAAATAGCAGATCTATAAGCCCAAGATGCGTTGTGCTGAAACGCATTGTGAGCATGTAGATTGGATATTCCCAGTGCACGGGTGTAATTGCTGGTAGCAGGCCAGCAGCATTCTCAAGGACATAACACAGACACATAGCATTAATGTTGGCCATGCAAACTACAGTCTGTATCAACTGCCAATGGTCCTGCATCCTACAGCATAGTTAGTAAGACCGTGTTTACCCCTGTGAAGAAATTAGTCATCTACAGTATATATAATTAGTCATATATCAGAAGCACAGAAATAAATACAGATATATCCAGTAAAAAAAAAACAGAAAAAGTTTCAATGTTGGTGTCTGGTGGTGTGCTAGCAATCAGTGAGTTTCAGGGTTCAGATAGATCAGGGTTTGATGTGGTATAAACATGTTATGTTGCGGTCGTGGAAATAACTAGGCTGACCGACTACCCAGAGACAACGCACAGGACAAACACCATCACTGTCTGTCCACTTGAGAACCCGCCAGCCAATCATTACTGCTCAACAAGCAAAGCACTTAGCAAAACATCAGCTGTGCCTGGCGGTGGCTTGTCGCTGCAAGAAACCTGACACTGTTCAAGACTGTCTTAGGGCTATTTGTCCTATTTGCTCTGTTTGGTCTGGGGTGTCATCAGACAGGATAGAGAATAGAGATGTCTAACCGCGAGGAAGCGGCGTACCTTCTTAAGGCCCAGACTAAATTGACAGCAGTACTGATGGATACAAAGTTTTATATTCATTCTGGATACTCGTATGGAATTCGTATGGCTTTCCCCTCAAACTGAGGGTGTTTTTAATATTCTTTAGTAAATAGATGATCCAAGTGAAGACCATACATATTGGGATTTCACCTTCGGAAAAGTTTAAGTAATAGTGTCTAAAACTAATGAGATTATACCTCACATCACCCATTCTCAAATCATGGAAACAAAATGCTCTCTCAGACTTAACTGTTTTACTTGATTTCTATTCTTTATTATGTTAGTCATCATTAATGGCTGTATGTTAGATTGCATATGAGTAAGAAAGGATCCCTTCTGTTTTAGAGAGTAGACAATAATCACTTAATAATCACTTTCATACGTGTTTTTCCAAGAGATTCTCTCTTCTGATCATGTTTCCCTTCAAAAGGATACACTGCTAGGTATAGGTCATTTATATAAACTCAAATTAATGTGACAAATATCCTCCATATACGAAATTCAGATTTATAATGTCGAAATCTATGTTGTCATGTACTGCCTCGCTCACAATATAGTTTATATCATTCGTGCACTGAAATAAGACCTCTGATTCACTATTTTGTTAGGATTCCTTTGTTGTATTCTTTGGGGATAATACAAATATTTTTGCATGTGTATAGATTGTTTTCTGTACTCGAGATCCTTGATAAATAGCTTTCATATTGATGTTGGCCACTGGTGCATCAGTGAGAGCAGATTTTCAATTTTGTCTCCACCTGATTTCTCCACATAAACACCTAGCATCAATCTGGGCCAAACATTTGGGAAAAGAAATAGCAAATCTAGAATGTCACAAGACAATATGTTGTAATTTAACTATTATAGTTAAAGACACGTTGGTATAGAGAGGAAAAAGGGGGAGGGGGCAATAAAGACTCCTGGGCAGACTAGTCAACTAAGTATATAGGGTTTTAGTGCTTAACTGCCACAGTCTGCCAATTAGCCAGTTAACCAGGGACAGTTTCCTGTTCAGCACATCTCAGGGTAGAGAATTGCTCTGACATTGTGTTTCCCCTTTTACTCTCAGGTCTTTTTTTACGATTGGCTTTTGCCACTTTCTCTTTCCTCTGATAAACCAATGTTTAAAATGTGCTGTACTAATTGAACCTCTCGAAAACGAGATGGTGTATCTCAAGTCAAGGGGTATTCCTGAATAAAGAAATTTCTACACACAAGACATGGTCTGGTCTGGTCGGTAGAAGTGGGTGATATGATATGGTGATAAATATCGTCAAGACGATAGTGCCTCGACAAACAATCTGCCTTTTATTATAACGATATTGTATATACCATATTATTTCCAATTCTATACCTTCATTTATACTGTATAAACGAAGGTGTATATTTTGTAGAATCAATTCCGATTTTGTTCGCCAAAAATAGTATTTCATCTTTTATGTTTGAAATGGTGGTTACTCCTTTACCTTAACTTGTAGGCCTTGGTGGAAAAATAAGCATACACTATTGTGTATTGTGTGATACAAACATATTGTCATGTTATATTTTTCCATGGTTTGTTCTAACTATCACACCGGTGCAACACAGAGGATCAAGTCACACTGTTCTGGGGTGTTTGGTTTCACAATTGCAACAACCATCTTTCTCTGCAGCCACTTTTTAAAATGGTGACTGAAATGTCTTCATTTCCGTGTCTATACACAATGACATTGCTTTAGATGGTACAATAGCGCTGTTATTTAATACGGGCATGAATGACCTGATTTATTTGGTATTTCTCCAAATATCCACCTCCTAATTTGAGGCTTTCAAGAAGTACAATTATTTGGTTTCGGTTCCTGAGTCTACAATACTCAGGAACTGAAAACAAATAATAATACTTGTGTTCTTTATTCTTGAAAGAAGGTAAAGAAATAGCTATGTGTATGCATGCATGTGTCCTCACACTGATATAGTACGCTTCTTGTATGGGCAGTGTGAACAAGTTCATACACATTCATTCATTGCGCTCTATCTACCTATCTATCTCTCTCACTCTCACTCTCACTCACACTCTCTCTCACACACACACACACACACACACGCACACGCACACACACATGCACACGCACACAGACACACACAAGAAACGAAAGTATAGAGCCACATATAACCGGAAAAGCCCACAACAATCATGCCTGCTGGGTGGCCAAAATAAACATTTCATAGTACATCAGTGGTTTTCAAACTTTTTCATACCATGGAGGGCCCACTATTTATTCTGCATTTGTGCCACGGACCACAATTTGCTGTTGAGTTTAGTTTGTGTACACAATATGGGAGAGATACAGTAACTGAGACAAACATTGCAAATAACATTTCTAATTGTGTAGATTCTTGAAAATTAAGTCATTCAGATGTGTAAAAATAATTTAAGTCTTGAGAGTGTAAAATTATACTAAATGGACCCGTAAGGGTCCATTTAGCATCCCATAAGGGTCCACTTGGTATCATTTCTTGCTATCACGATCTCAAGAGTTCCAGATTTATATGGGTCCATTTGGTAACCAACTGTCCATCATCTAACTGGGGACCTCCTGGAATCCTCTCAGGGACCAGTGACCACTGGTTGAAAACCACTGTAATACATTAGAGATGAAAACCTGCATGTATCAGACTGATTGTCAAAGTAATATGTTGCTGTCAAAGCTGTGATGAATCTTGTCCTGTAGTTAACATTACTTATTTAGATTTTTTGGTCAAAGTCATGTGTTGCTGTCAATGCTGTGATGACTCTTGTCCTGTAGTTAACATTACTTATTTTGATTTTTTGGATCTTTTTCTTTTTAAGTTCCATCCTTTCTGTTCCTATAACACAAAAGGTCCCCGTGTTTATCATATCTAGTGAATAAGATAAGAGAGGGAGGGTGCACTGGCGCCTGATGCACATTGTTGTTTGCCAAAATTAAACAGCCAGTAAACAGCATGCAGGTTCCTTTTTTCATCAATATGTCACAATGCATTGCAAACAAGCCACAAGGCAGGATTGTTATGGGAGGAAGGGGTGCTTTCACTGTGGACGCTCCAAATTAACAACAAATGCAACATCATCTTCAATCTGGTGAAGGTGAAACATTGGAGGTTGGTTAACCAGATGTAACTCTTTGAGAGTGTAAAAATTAATCCACTCTCGAGTTAAAACATCCATCATCTGAAGTGGCACCACTTAATTATTAATAAGTCTACACAATTAGAGAATGTAGAAGATTGGTCATTTTGATCTGTTTGCAAAATCCAGCCTGGAATTGTGGACAAAAGCAAAATAAATCTTTAATTTTGGGGTCTGTGGGGCTAAAATCTCATCAAATGGTGGTCCGTGGCTCAAATGCTGAATAAATAGTGGGCCTTGGTATCAAAAAAATACCTAGATCATAGGTGGATGCTTTGCTCCCCAGCATGGTTCTCGACTTTCGCGACAATAAAACGCACTGAGTGTGACTGAACTGAATAGAATTGGTTTGTTTACAAGAGCTTGGTAATGACGTCATATGAACAGCTATATGGTACATACATACGAATGGAATGTATGGCGAAATTGTGGAGAAATGTGTGCATTAACTCTGAAACGGCCACTGGAACATGTTGACCAACAACAATTCACTGCCTATCGGATGTCCCCCTGATGACAATAGCTAACTAAACCATTTGTCCCTCACCTTCACGGTGAGGTGCGTTAGAGATAACGAAACGACACATGATTTTATTTCCCTGCAAACCAACCGACCGACCTTAAAAGCACAACCTGGCATGGGAATAATAGGTGAGATAACAATTAAACAAAAACATATGTGGCTTGTGAAAACGGGGCCATAGTGCCCCATGAAAGTCGTCCAGTGCATTATTTACCTGCCCATACACCTTGGGCATGGACGGTTCTGTAGCAGCGCTCCGGCGACTCCGGTGATGCAGCGGGTCAGCGTCCGAGCCCTCCCCACCGTCCCTGGCACTACGGGCGGCACGGCGCAGCCATCCTCCCCCTCCTCCGCCGCCGCCGCCGCCTCCTCCTCCTCCGGCGGGTGAATCCTGCTCCTCCGCTGCGGCGGCATTTATCGTAACAAATCCTCGGTCCTGCGGCAGCACGTCATGCGGATTCCGATGGAGCCTCGCGGGCGAACTTATTCTGAAGGCGCAGAGGAATAGCACGCATATCGTGCGCCGAAGAGAGGGCAGCATCTTCCCTGTCTCCGCTGTCGCCATGTTTGTGTATGTTTCGGCGTTTTCGCTTGAAGGTAGACTACATCCCATAGCCCCGGTTGGGGGTTGGTTGGTCGCGTTGTGATTGGCTATAATGGTTGTCAGGGTGACACCTTAAAAAAAAAAAAAAAAAAAAAAAAGGATGTTCATTACCTCCGCCAGGCCGAAGACCAAGGACAGAGATCAGGGCTCCATTTTTGTTACCATCTAAACCCCTTATCCTAAACCCCGTATCATTTTTAACTATGATACACTTTTTAAAATAGTTCAACTTGCCAATATATTGACACGTTGTAAGCTTATAGACTGACCTTTTTAACTATTGAAAAATGCTTTTTTTAATAGTTTTAAAAGGCAAAGAAGTTAAGGAATAAGGGGTTTAGCGGTGACGAAAATATAGGCCTATGTTTTGCCCCCCTTTTCCCAGTGGTTTTCAAACTTTTTCATACCAGGGCCCACTGTTTATCCTGCATTTTAGCCACGGACCACCATTTGATGTTGAATTTACTCTCTCTGACCTAAAATAAAGATCTTTTAAAGTTTTTGTCCACAATTTGAGAGATAACGGGCAAAATGTTGGTCAGAATAACAATTACTCTACATTTTCTAAATGTGTAGAATCTTGAAAAAGAAGTAATTCACATGTTTAAATATAATTTAACTCTTGAGGGCGTAAAATGATACCAAATGGACCATTTGGTATCAATATTATAAGATCTCGAGATCTATAAGGGCCCATCTAGGGCCCATCTTTGGTCCCCAGACCACCTGGAATCCTCTCAGGGACCACTGGTGGTCCCCGGACCACTGGTTGTAAACCACTGCCTTAGCCTAGCTCTAGTCCAGAGCTCCACTGCTTCTGAGTCTGACTTGCATTGGAAGTCAGAGTCAGAAGCAGTGGAGCTCTGGACCAGAGCTATGCCTTAGCCCTTCAGTACCTGGCTATATTTTACAATATATGATGCCCAGCGAAGCTGTTAATTGGACAACATTTTTATTTTATATGTTATCAAAACTAGGACATTACCCGTTGTCAATATATTAACATGAAATGATGTACAGTGTGTGTGTGTGTGTGTGTGTGTGTGTGTGTGTGTGTGTGTGTGTGTGTGTGTGTGTGTGTGTGTGTGTGTGTGTGTGTGTGTGTGTGTGTGTGTAATGTGATTTCACCAAGGATGCAAGTATTTTGATGGGTGCTTTAATGCAGTCATAACGTGTGTGTGCGCTTGCTAATATGTCATCAAATGGTGTCTGTGGCTCAAATGCTGAATAAATAGTGGACCCTGGGATCAAAAAGTTTGAAAACCACTGTTCTAGTCAACAAATTGCATGCTAACAAGGGCAATTAAAAAACGAAAGCCAAAGAAACAGGTTTCTGGGCAGATTTTCCTCTTTTGTCACAAAAAAAAAAATGCCGCTATGCCCGTTATGACCTCTGTATCCACATAGCCTACCAGTAGTACCTGACAAACTGCCTCAAAAAAGTTATTGACTCCCACAGCCAAACTTTTATGGAGCCTGAGGCCAGACCCAGCCCTACTGATTAGCATAGATTTTAGGCCCGACCTGGCTGTAAATGTCCGTTCGGGCCTGTTTGGTCCTGCCTCAAAAAGGTTAGTGACTCCCACAGCCACAACACACAAGGAAGCGAGAACAAAGATTTGATATTTTCAAAACAAACATGGGGGACATTCTCCTTCTACAGCACTGAAACTTATGAAATGCCTATAACCCCCTAAAACGTAGTAAATCCCTGGCGTCCTTTAAGACAGGCCTGACTTTCTCATCCGTCCCTCTATACCCCTTTTGTCCCCAAACCTGTACACATTTTTCTTCTTTTTTACAGTTTAAGTTACATTGAACGATTTGACCTGGCCATAAATGTCAGGTCAGGCCTGCCGCCTGTTCGGACAGAGTTTGAGAACTCTAGATTGTACCCTGTGCCTGCTGGTTTAATTTGATTGACAGTACTCGGTACCGACTACTTGTCTTGGCAACTATAGATTGTGTTTGTGCATGTTAAAGACAAAACACCATGATTTATTTTTCTTTTAACAGAGAGAGGCAGCCGTTCAGAGTTTGTTTGTATGTTTTCTTTCATCTTAAAATAAATCTATCTGGATTCCTGCTTCATGGGTCCACTTGCACTCAGAGTCACGTTCTGTCCCATAAAGACTGATCCCTGCACTGAGACACAGTGCAGGGCGCCAAATCCTTTGGCGCCCTCTCCTGGTACAGTAGTCTATTGCTCCCATTCCATTCCATTCCATTCCATTCCATTCAATTCAATTGAAAAGGCTTTATTCTATCAATCTATTAATCTATCAACAGATTCATTTTAAATGTCCATATTATATTATATTATATTATATTATATTATATTATATTATATTATATTATATTATATTATATTATATTATATTATATTATATTATATTATATTATATTATATTATATTATATTATATTATATTATATTATATTATACTACCGGTATATCCTCCACCGACAAAGGCCATAAGCTCGAAAACAACCTGAATGCCAACAACAACACCAAGAAGGCATATGAAATTGTTAAGGAGTTAACAAGACAAAACAGACCAGAGTCTCTGCAACCCAGAGGACCAGCTCCCCATCCTCCACAAAGAAGTTGAGGCAGCAGCAGTGTTGTTTTTGTCGACTAAGACTAAGACTAAAGACTAAGTCGACTAAGGTTTTTGATATTTAGTCGACTAAGACTAGACTAACAAAAATGAATTTCAAAAGACTAATTGGGACTAAAAGATGTGTGTTTTCAAAAGACTAAGACTAAGACGAAGACTAAATCATAACCTAAGACTAATGGAAATTGGAAACATTTTTAACTTATTTTTTTCGTTATTCTTAAGTATGTGAACATATCTGCAGTACAGATTGCATACGTTTTCAGGAAAGGGACTTATTACTAATGCAGTAATTTTATACAAAGAAATAAAACGAGGCATCTTTCATACTAAAAACTATAAATCTGTATAACATATAAACCTACAATGCATGTGTATGTAAGACTAAACTACTAAAACTAAGACTGAAAGACTAAGACTAAAAAAAGACTAAGACTAAATAAAGACTAAGACTGAGACTAAGACTAAATCAATGTTGATATTTCGTCGACTAGACTAAGACTAAAAAAATGAATTTCAGAAGACTAAATGGGACTAAAAGACTAAATGTGTGTTACTCAAAAGACTAAGACTAAGACTAAGCCAAAATATTCTCAAACAAACAACACTGGGCAGCAGTCCAGGAACTGAAAAAAGGAAAAGCAGCCGGAGTGGATAACATCCCAGCAGAGCTTGTCCAAGCAGGAGGAAAAGCCATGATCGACACCCTCACCATCCTGTGCAACAAAATCTGGCAGAGTGGTGAATGGCCTACATCATGGACTCAGTCGTTAATCATCACACTTCAGAAAAAAGGCAATCTCCAACTGTGCCAAAACTACCGCACCATCAGTCTCATCAGCCATCCCAGTAAAGTCCTTCTGAAAATAATATTGAGCAGGTTAAAACCACAAGCTGAACTGATCATAGCATCATAGAAGATCATAGAAGAACAGGCTGGATTCAGGGCAGGGAGGAGCACCACAGAACTGATATTTAACCTAAGGAAGGATTATCTGTGAGAGATGTCTGCAGCATCAGCAACACCTGTACCACATGTTCATAGACTTCAAGAAAGCCTTTGATCGAGTATGGCATGCTGCTCTGTGGGCGACCATGAGGAAGTACAACATCAGCCCTAACCTCGTCAGTGTCATTCAACACCTGTACAACAAAGCCACCAGTGCAGGTATCCACAACGGAGCAATTGGAGACTCTGGTTCAGGACAACAATTGGAGTGCGCCAAGGATGTCTTCTCCCACCCATGCTCTTTAACATCTTTCTGGAGCGCTTAATGACGGATGCCCTGGTGGACCATGAAGGAACGGTCAGTATTGGAGGCAAGCCAATCACCAACCTCCGCTTTGCAGATGACATTAATGGGCTAGCTGGAGAAGAAAAAGAACTTTCAAGCCTTGTGGAGAGACTTGACACCACTTCCAGAGCCTATGAAATGGAAATCAGCGCAGAGAAAACAAAAATAATGACCAACAACATCTGTGGCATACGCTCAGACATCCAAGTCAATGGACACTAGGCATTGGACACTGTATCCAGCTTCAAATATCTTGGACCAATCGTGTCCGATGAAGGATCCAAGCAGGAAGTCCTTGCCAGAATTGCCCAAACAACTGCTGCCATGGCAAAACTCAAGCCCATATGGAAAGACAACAACATCAGTCTGGCGTCTAAAGTGAGACTACTGCGCTACTTGTCATGTC
>CM076977.1:34054327-34099327 GCA_039105355.1 Benthosema pterotum
TCTTCTCTGGGTGCTCATCGGTAAGACAAGTTAAGGTAACTTAGAATATAGCTCTTGAAGGAAAGTACTGTTTGGTGGAATCCACTTTCCAAATTGCTCGAGTTGCTCCTCCAAGTATGAATCAGTCACAAGCTAAATGAATAAGTATTGATCACTTTCACATTGCTTTTGTGTTGTTGTTGATGTTGTTGTTGCTTCCTCCCAAATAAATTACAGAAATAGCATAGAATACTTTGCTATCTCTATGATGCACTGTGAAAATTCAAAGTAATAATAATTTTGAATAATAAGGGTAATAATAATAAGGGTAATAATAATAACGGTAACAATAATAACGGTAATAATAATAATAATAATATTTTTAGGCACAGTGGATTGTTGGGTTTCAGATACGTTTGGTAGAGGCCAGTATTTTGTTTCTTTGAAGTAGAGCAGCTTTCTCTGAGCTGCTGTTTCCATAAACAAACTCATCAACCCAGCGGAATCAACCTTAATCAGATCTGCTCACTGACTGGATTGGATTACGCTGCATGCATGCAAGGACAGTCTTGTTGTTCCTGACTTTTACTCATGTTGCTATACTGTTGTTATTTGTTTTTTGTTAAAATATTCTTTTAGATATACTCTCTGGTCTGCGTTTAAGATTAGATATTTGATTAGGTTTGTATGGTATTTTCACACAGATGGGAGTTTCATAATCAACTATAAGTAAACAAGCCTTGCAGAGCCATTAGGCCAGGACGCTCTTGCAGTCTTTCTGTAATGTGCAATAACACAAATACTGACAGAAATAAAGTATCCTTTGTAAATTGTAAATATGGGTGGCCAAATTATGTGTCCAATTTATTTTCAGGGGGTTGCTCTTCGAAGAAGAAAGGGGATTTTGGCATATTTACAGCCTGCATCACCGCCAACAAAAGCCTCAGGTTACCCTTACTGTTACTCCATTATCGATATCATATTCTGCTACTACTACTAATACACACACATTATACCTTTGAACTATTATTGACTTGTTCTTATTATTTAAGGTTGGATTGCAAGTTTCCACAGTGCAACGGTGACCCTATATTCAACTGTGAATTCAAGACAGACAACGGCACCTCATTGGCCAAGGCAACTATGGAAAAGTGCTACCACACTATCCCAGGTCATGCCTTGCAGTATCAAAACCAAACCAAGAACTACAACTGCACACTGACGCGAAAGGGCAGGAGCTCTGAATATGTCGTCCGAGTTACATACAAAGGGAAAGGTTAGTGTTTTAAATTAATCACTTCCAATTAAAAAAAAATCACATGGAGATGGTTCTATAGCTGACAGTGGCATCTTCTGATCACAGTGAGTCTGAGCAACACATCACTTATTTTGACTTATTTTCCTCTATGTTTCCTCACCATGTGCCTGTTAGTGCCAGCCGATAATTGTGTAGCTGTTCATCAGGGGATGGGGGAAATGATTGCCATTGCCAGTCCCATACGTCCCATGTACTCCATGATAAGCCTCATAAAGCATGGCTAAAGGAAAAGTGCTTTGTGGTCTGGTGGTTGAACATCTGCATGAAACCGCTGCTGGTGCTGAGTAACATTGTGTAGGATCCAGTAGAACAGTAGCAGCGTTTATACCATGCATTACAGTGGAACAACAAGTACGGTTGAAATCAACCAGTAGCTTGGAATGCATAAAGTCATGTTTCTGTGCTGGGCACTTATTTTCCTCTATATTTACTCACCATGTGCCTGTTGGTGCCAGCAGCAGATACCATAATTGTGTAGCTGTTCAACAAGGGGATGGGGCAAATGATTGCCACTGCCAGATTTATGTCCTCACACACCAAGGCTGCATTTTAGTTTTTTGGGTGGTGCAACCATAGCATGATTCTATTCTAAATCCAAGAGTATATGCCCACCTGCCTCTGGTCGACACTGTCCATCTTATCAGACTTTCCTGGCAGGTAGCTAATGCTATAGGCTGGTGCAGGAGCAGCCACAGAGTGTTCAGCTGGCTGGCAGGCTGGCTGGGTCTGTCCCAGCATGGAAAAAGCACTATAGCGGTCGTTCACCACCAAGTGTCAATGTTGCACAGCCTAACGCTCAGATACAGAGACACACACATACACAGAGACACATACAAACTCACAGGTCAGGGGGGGACTCACTTCATAGTGGGTGCGTGTGCACACATGTGCATGTGTGGTGTGTGCGCGCGCGTGTGTGTACATGCATGCGCGCGTGTGTGTGTGTGTGTGTGTGTGTGTGTGTGTGTGAGAGAGAGAGAGAGGGAGAGGGAGAGAGAGAGAGAGAGAGAGAGAGAGAGAGACAGAGAGAGAGAGAGAGAGAGAGAGAGAGAGCATCACCTCACTTATACTGTATCTTCTGTAACACAATGAAATGAATATACATTCATTCTTCCTCAGAAGGTGTCAAGCACTGCACTTCTACTACAGGCTTGCCGTTGCACGAAGCTCCAAACTTGCTCTGGGCCGGCGTGTTCCTTTTGTTGTGGAGGATCCTCACTGTTTCTGTTTCAGTTTCTGAAACTGCTGATGATATAACTGCCGTTCATAAACGCAATATATAAACATCTATCTCAGGGGTTTTCAACCTTTTTGTTACCAGGGCCCACCATCTATTCAGCATTTGAGCCACCAACCACCATTTGAGGACATTTTTACGAATGGACCCGCAAGGGTCCATTTGGTTTCATTTGTACGTTCTCAAGAGTTACATCTGGTTAACCAACTTAGCTGGGGACCACCTGAAACTCTCTCAAGGACCACTGGTGGTCCCCGGACCACTGGTTGAAAGCCACTGGTCTGTCTGGAAACTGGTTCATTTTCAAGGAAATATAGAACCCTTGTTGAAGAAATCTTTCATTTTTAAGGATAGATTTATTTCTAAAGTGACCTGGGATATTTTTTTTCTATTCAAAAATGAAAATAAAAGAATATACAGCATATATCCCTAGTCAAAAAATCCTATAGGATTCCAATAAAAAAAAAAGTCCTATCAGATTTTGGAACAAATCCTATTAGATTTCCAATAGGATTCCTATAGGATCTTATAGGAATCATATAAGAAAATCCTATATGATTTTCTTATATGATTCCTATAGGATTTTTGGGATTTGTTCCAAAATCTGATTTTCTACAGGACTTCTAAAATCCTATATAGGATTTTAGACTAGGGTAGTCTATTATTACTGTATATGTACTCTGTAACATATCATATTGTACTACTTAACAGTGACTTACATTGCCTTCAAGCTTTTACTTTATATACCTACTTTATATACTATTATATAACATGTATTCATGTAAGATGTGGTAAAAGTCGCAAACTGCATTCTGAATGCATTCTGAATGCATTCCTGGCTCAGAAGGAGCCAGAATGCATCCTAGACTCTAGGATGCATTCTGGCTCCTTCTGAGCCAGAATGCATTCAGGTTTAGCATGCAGGTTTAGCTAGTTTCTACTTACTCTAGGACCTAGAGTAAGTAGAAACTAGCTAAACCTATAAATGTCCGGATTCCGGATGTGTTTTTAACTTATAGGCTACGCTCTGAAAACTTTTCTTGGATGTATCGGGAAGGAGGGACCCCCTATGCCAATAAGTAGGGACCTACACAGTATGCCTTCTATGGTCATGTTGTATTATTCAAGCTGATGATATATTGTTCATAATATTAAAACAAATAAAGAGATAATTAACAAAGCACAAAATACAGGACTTTGTCTATTTCAGTACCTACCTTTGGAACATTCACCTGTTCATGCACTATGGTCCATGGTCTGCGGTTATCCTACTCTGCGTGACCCCCCAATGGCCACCGCTGAACTGGCTGCATTTAATTATAATTACTTTAAACTAAGATTGCCCATTGAAAATATACATATTCTTTTAACTTTTTAAGCAGACAATTGCAATAGTTGCAGTGCACTGCACACAAGTGTGCATCCAGTTATTTTAGTCGTGCGCTTGAGGGCGCAAGAACTCTCGTATGTTTTGTAGAACCAAATGGCTACGTTCAGTTTTATTTGCTAGATAAATAATAGCTCTGGTCCAGAGCTAGATAAATAATACAAATGTGACGGGCGGGCGTTAGGACCTGGGAGCCGCCGCTTAGAGCAGAGCAGAGTAGCGCACAGCTGCGGTAGCATTGACAGGAACTGTTAAAACTCCTGGGAGAACAGTGAAGCTCCCTTTGTCCTCGCTCTGTCGGCGTTTGATGCGCGTGTGCGTGCACTACAAACAGTGGCGTCCAGCAGCACCTACGTGACTCTAGTTAAACTACCACGGTATGTTGACAATAACCGAGGCTTAACACAATGTAGATGAATGTTTCATTAAAGTTGGTTTGGGTGTAGATACTTACTATTGTTGTATTTCTAGCAACAAGTGGTGCTGTGGGAAGAGTAGACGTGTGCATCCCCTGTTTGTCTGAGACTCAAACTCCATGCACAGTGTTATACACAGAACACAGGTATGACCCTCAAAGACATGCTAATGTGAATTATAGCCTGGTGTATTGTTCTTGATGCACATTTATAGAGTTCCTTTTCTGGAGAATTAATATTGTATTTCTCTATTTAATGCTAGTTGTGGGGAGGACTTACTGTGTGCAGACCCCCTGCTTGTCTGAGACTCAAACTCTACACACACGCCTGATAGACAGACAATAGGTATGATTCTCACAGGCATGTAATGCAAACAACCTTATGTCACTGTCCTTGTTGTAAACCTATAGCTTTATTCTGCAAAGGAACTAATACTGTAATTCTTTATTTAATATTAGAATGTCAGGCTGGACCTTGAACAGAGCCTGAATCTTACCTGTTGGGTACACTGCCTGGACCTAGGAGGTATGAAGCTAGGCTCACGTGTATATTAAATGTACATATTGTAATGCCCAGTTATGTGAAGTATTAGTGTCTAATCGTTGCATTGTATCCTGCAGGCTGGACTGCTGACAGTGGTCAACAGGCAGCCATTGCTCCTTTCCTCCATTTTATTTTGGTTTATTTGTTTGTAATATAATGCTGCTCTAGTGTCTCCACTGTATGCCTATAGTTTGAAAAAGTAAACCCTTCTACTGTAGCTATTACGTATGACCATGGTGTGCCACCTCTCACACTTCTAGTGTGTGTTTTCTTACTAACAGTATAGTGTGTTAAGTGTGGACAATCTCGGCCTTAGAGCCGTTTCAGTTGTAGTGGTTTTCTATTTAACAGTTTGCTGTGATATTTTAAGAAGTGCTGTATCGTGCCACCCGGTCAAGTAATTTGCCTACTTTTAATGTGCTTGCTTTTATCTTTTATAATATTGTCAATAAAAGGGAAATCAATTGTATACACAGAAGCCTCCGCCTGTCCATTCAAAGTACCTTGCACGGGGATTGATATTTTCAGTATAGGATGTGAACTTGGGTCTCTCACCCTCCTTGAGAGTGGCGTAGTCAAACGTTGGTTACTATTTCAATTGCCAAAGTATTATTGGGGTCCTTCCCGTCACATTTGGCGTAAGTCGGCAGTGGACATAGAGGCTTCTTGTGTTTTTTAATTGGAGGCACTGAGTGGTTAGGTTTTGAGGAAAGGAGCAGTGGTTGTCCAGGACGGGATCAAGAGGACATCTACCGCCCTCTAGCGGCAGCACCGTTCCGTTGCACACACTGTGGACATTCCTTGTAGTGTGTGCAGCGCCACCCTTCTACACATCCTGTGGACATTCCTGTGGTGTGTGCATTACTACGTTGCACACACGGTGGTCATTCCTGTTGGTGCATCCCATCACTATTGAGGTACTGAGCTCTTGGGCTGTATATAAGTCAGAGGAAAATGGATGAGGCCGTTGAACAAATCAGGACCTTGACTGAACTTGTTAAACAGCTACAGGCTGAGAATACTCAGCTCAAAGACAGGGGTAATGAGACTACAAATACTGAAACCCCCGAGCCACCTAGCCATGTGGTTACTGGTGGTGCCAGTAATCATTCAGTACCAGAGCGAGTGTATGTTTACGCACCAACAGAGAGGAAATGTCCACGGTTTTCAGGGGTCATGAGTCAGGATGGTTTAACTGTAGAAGATTGGGTGGAGGAAGCACGGAAATCACTGTCGGTACGGCAAACAGCCCCAGCTGAACAGGCAGCATTTCTCTGTGATCTGCTAGATGGGGAAGCTAAGAGAGAGGTGAAATTTGGTTCTGCGGCAGATAGAGCAAACCCAGAAACTATTTTTAATATATTGCTGAGCAATTTTGGTTGTGACCAAACATATGTAACATTACAGAGACAGTTCTTTCAACGCAAACAGCAAGACAATGAGTCAATCCGTGAATTTTCACATGCTTTACTACATTTGATGGAGCTGCTTAAATGCAAAGATCCACGGGGAGTTCTAAACCCAGAATTGTTGATTCGTGACACTTTCATTGAAAATGTACGTGATGCCAAATTGCAGCGTGAATTGTCACACTTGATTCGGCAACATCCTAACCACTCATTTACAGACATACGTAATGCAGCCATCAAATGGGAAAAGCGAGGGCCCTTGATTGTTACTCAAAGACCACGAGCATATTCTTGTGACTCTCAAGCCTCAGGTTTCTCTCAGAGTGATATTGACACTAATGCAATTGTGGCTAGCCCCAGTGAGTTGGGAGAATTAAAAGAGTGTTTACGCCGACAGCAGGCTCAACTTGATGCCATACTTAAGCATTTAGGCTCCTCTTCCTCCGTTACCACCTCTGTACCAAACTATGTAAACCCCCAAGATGCCCCCGGTAATAATAGGACAAAACCATACCAATTTCAGCCAGATGGCAAACCAATATGCATGCGGTGCAATCGAGCGGGCCATATAGCAAGGTTTTGCCGAGTTGACATTACTGGGCTCCCAGGTGGGGTGGGGTCAAGAGGTCAGGGCCAAAGGGTGGGGGTCAGGGTGAATGCAGTGGAGCAAGAGGAAAACTAGCGCCCTCTGTTGCTGGGAACCCGGCAACAGGAGGGGGTGTTTTGGGTTCAAACCAGGCGAGCCTAGCATCCAGGCTGATTGGACGTTGCCCAGTGGTCCGGGTCATCATGGGGGGGGTGGGGGTGCCGTCCCTACTTGACACAGGATCAATGGTCACTACCGTAACACAGGCCTTCTTTGAAGAGCATCTTAAGCCCCAAACTAATGAACAGTTGAAATCTTGTAAATGGCTGCATTTAACAGCAGCCAATGGATTGGAGATCCCATACTTGGGATATGTGGAGCTGGATGTTGAAGTTCTGGGCATGCTCCTCCCACAGATGGGCATTCTAGTGGTGAAGGACCCTCCGGACCCAGAGTCCAAGCGTCGGAAAACTGCTGTACCGGGCCTACTGGGAATGAATGTTATCAGTGGCTGTTATTCTGTACTGTTCAGTGAACATGGTAATAATCTCTTCTCTTCTCCCGTAGTACAACAAGCTGGGAAGGATTGGGTGCGTGCATTGTCAGAGTGCCAGCAAATGGAACGCCTCCTACAGACAGGCTGCGTGGGGGAAGCAGTGGCACTGCCAGGTCCGGCAATCCGCATACCAGCAGGTTCTCTACGGTTTATCCAGGCCACATGCAACCAAGGCCCGGGCCCAGCGCTGGACAGTGTTATGCTGGAACCCCTGCCCTACGGAAAAGGCCACCTGCCAGTAAACCTGCTGATTTCCAGTGCCCTACTCGATGTGTCCAGGGGGACTGTCAACATCCCCGTTGTCAATGTCGGAGAGGAGGACCAATGGTTAAAACCAAAAACCGTCCTGGGCACACTACATCTGGCTGATCTACATACCTCCTCCCAGCCAGTACGAGTGGAAGAACCGCTTCGGGACTCCGACCAGCAGGTGGTTTTCATTCAGTCCGTGGCAGCGCAGTCAACTCCCCTTGCGCCCCTAGCTGGTCTGGACGATTTGAAGTGGCCTGACCTCCCGGCGGAGGACATAGCAGCAGCTAAGACCCTGTTGACAAAGTATAGGGATGCATTTAGCCTCGAGGACGGAGAGCTCGGCTGTACCAACTTGATCCAACACAACATCCCAGTGATGGATGAGGCTCCTGTGCGCCAGCGGTACCGTCGCCTCCCCCCCTCTCAGTTCTCACTGGTCAAGGCCCATATACAAGATCTTCTACACCGGGGCATCGTGAGAGCGAGCTGCAGCCCCTACTCCTCTCCCATAGTGGTGGTCCAGAAGAAGTGTGGGGATATACGGCTGTGCGTTGATTACAGGCAACTCAACGCCAAGACAAGAAGAGACGCATACCCCCTACCACGCATCGAGGAGTCTCTGGATGCCCTTACCGGGGCCAAATGGTTCTCGACCCTTGACCTGGCGAGTGGCTACAACCAAGTGCCAATGGCCGAGAAAGACAAAGAGAAGACGGCTTTCTGTACTCCATTCGGACTTTTCGAGTTCAACCGAATGCCATTTGGACTTTGCAACGCACCCAGTACCTTCCAACGCCTGATGGAGCGCATCTTCGGCGACCAGAGCTTCCAATCACTGCTGTTGTATCTGGACGACGTCGTCATCTTCTCTACGACCTTCAGCCAACATCTGCAGAGGCTGGAGGTGGTCCTGGGTCGACTCCAACAGCATAACCTGAAACTGAAAATGTCCAAATGCCACTTCTTCCAGCGGGAGGTGAAGTACCTGGGCCACGTCATTTCCTCTGACGGTGTGGCCACCGACCCGGAGAAGACCAGGGCAGTGGCGGAATGGAAACGACCTTCAACCGTGACGGAGCTCCGCTCCTTCCTGGGGTTCTGCTCATACTATAGACGGTTTGTAAAAGGGTTCGCCCGGCACGCTGCCCCACTTCACCGGCTGGTTGGAGAGATGGAAGGAGGTCCCAGGAAGCAGCGTTCAAGAGTCAGTGCTAAGTTGGAGGGACACTGGAGCGAACCCTGTGAACAAGCTTTCCAAACACTAAAGAACATGTTGGTATCTGCTCCTGTCCTGGGATATGCCGATTTTAAGAAGCCCTTCATCCTGGAAACGGATGCCAGTCACCAGGGTCTGGGGGCGGTACTCTCCCAAGAACAAGAGGGCATACGCAGGCCGATTGCGTTCGCCAGCCGAGGACTAAAGCCTACGGAGAGGAACATGTCCAACTACAGCGCCATGAAATTGGAGTTTCTCGCACTGAAGTGGGCCGTCACAGAGAAGTTCAGAGAATACCTCCTGGGGACGCCCTTTACTGTATACACCGATAACAACCCCTTGAGCTATCTCCAGACCGCTAAACTGGCAGCTATAGAACAACGGTGGGCATCACAGTTGGCAAGTTTTAATTTCGAGATCAAGTACCGCCCCGGCACAGCCAATCGCAATGCCGACGCCCTGTCTCGCCAGCCGACCACACCAGCACCCCAGGCACTTCCTGACATGGCACCCGGTTTCACCGTCCCCCCACAGGTGGCCACTAGCTCTATTCAGTGCCAGGTGGGACAGCCACAGCTCACTGCCAATTCTATGGCTGTGGATGCAGCTCCCGTGAGGGAGAGAGCTGACCTACAGGCTCTGCAAGGTACTGACCCTGTCATCAAACCATTCCTTACTTACTGGAGGAGACAGCGGCCCCCAAACAGAACGGAGCGAGCAAGGGAATCGGACCAGGTGTTGGAGCTGGCTCGGCAATGGAAGAGGATCAGAGTGAAGGACAACGTGTTATATAGGGAAATACAGATGCCCCCCGGCCGACAGACGGTGCACCAGCTGCTGTTACCAAAAGCACTGCAAACCGAGGTACTGACCAGTCTACATGACAACCATGGCCATCAAGGAGCAGAGCGGACAACGGCGCTTGTCCGCGAGAGATGTTACTGGCCCAACATGCGGTCGGACATTGACCGGTGGTGTAAAGAGTGTGAACGCTGTGTCATCTCCAAAGCGGTTCAGCCATCGGTCAGAACCTTTATGGGACATCTAACAGCCTCCAGACCATTGGAAGTACTGGCCATTGACTTTACCACATTGGAGAGAGCCAGTGATGGGAGAGAACACATACTGGTAGTGACTGACGTCTTCTCTAAATTCACTCAAGCATATCCAACTGCGGATCAGAAGGCCCACACGGTAGTCAAAACCCTGACTGAGAAATGGTTCTACACTTACGGCGTCCCGAAACGGGTCCATTCAGATCAGGGCCGCAGCTTTGAAGGGGAACTGCTCAAACGCCTCTGCCACCTGTATGGCATAACTAAAACTCGGACGACTCCGTACTACCCACAGGGAAATGGACAGTGCGAAAGGTTCAACCGCACACTCCACGATCTGTTGCGCGCACTGCCAGCTGAAGCGAAAGTGGCCGCAAATGCTCCCTCAGTTACTGTTTGCCTACAACACCACAGTCCACCAGTCTACTGGCCATTCACCCTACGAACTGATGTTTGGGCAGAAACCCCAGCTGCCTGTGGACTTACTGTTGGGACGGGCAGACGAAGAGACAGCTTCCACCACACCCGATGATTGGGTGAAGGAGCATCAAGAGCACCTGGCCTCAGTGTACGTAACGGCCAAAGAACAGCTGGATGCAGCCGCTGGAGCCAGAGAGAGGCGTCACCCTCCGACCACCACATCCATTCTCCCCGTTGGCACCTTAGTCTACCGGAGGAACCACGGGCCAGGACGAAGGAAAATTCAAGACATGTGGGAGTCGACGGTCTACCAAGTGGTGGAATGTCTTGATAATGTGGGCACAGTGTACAAGATACAGTCCCGCGACAACCCAGGACCACCCAAGAATGTTCACCGCTCACAAATAAGGCCTATTACCGAAGGTGGAACCCTGGTGGTGGGACCACTGGCAGTGCCCGGCCCACCTGAACCGCCGGAGGATACCCCCCCTCTAGAGGAGATCATGGAGGAGGACAGTTTATCACCACGTCTCAGCGTTTACGTAACCACCCCTCCCCAAAACTGTCAGGCGGAGACTATGCCAATGACAGAAGGAGAGTCAGACATAGACCTCCCACTCCCGAACAATGAAGCAGAATTCATTCAAGCGCCCACAGACACGGATGCGGAGCCCATTCAAGAACACACAGATTACAGCCCACAAACCTCAGAGAGGTCAGACACAGTCTCGCACTCACCGGGACTGGGAGCAGTAAGGCGCTCCCACAGAACCACTGCTGGCCAACATTCAAACCCATTCCATCTACCCCTGCCCTTGGCTCGACCGACCCCACCTCCATCAGTACACTCCCAACAAGTGACACTTAGGCCATGGGACTCCTCCAGTCATGTTACCGGGACGGCAACCTTTGAAGGTGGGGGTGTATGTGACGGGCGGGCGTTAGGACCTGGGAGCCGCCGCTTAGAGCAGAGCAGAGTAGCGCACAGCTGCGGTAGCATTAACAGGAACTGTTAAAACTCTTGGGAGAACAGTGAAGCTCCCTTTGTCCTCGCTCTGTCGGCGTTTGATGCGCGTGTGCGTGCACTACAAACAGTGGTCACCAGAGAAGTCGGCCCGCCGCGAAGTCGGACCAACCGAAATGTTGCGACATTGAGGGGTCAGAAACTGTGCGCAGGAAGGCTGTTCAGCCTGAAAGAGGGACAAACTGGAGTTTGAAATACATTGTTTTCAACGATGGCGGTGCAAATAAGAGCTATGTAAACATCTGTTATAAAGCATTGCACAGTGACAACTAAAGTCTCTAATGTCTAGGCTGTAGGCCTACTAGTAGTAGTAGGCTATAAAACATTGTAAAATAAAACGGTCGCACGAGAGTCGGCCCGAATCGTGTGGAGAGCTCGGGCCGCGGCTGTGGAGAGGTCGGGCCGCGGCTGTGGAGAGGTCGGGCCGCGGCTGTGGAGAGCTCGGGCCGGGGAGTGGAGAGGTCGGCCCATGTCTGTGGAATAGTTAGTTACTTAGTGAGCTAGTGTCAGCTGTTTTAGGCCCTTGTATATCATTATCCTTATTATTGTGCACTTTTTAAGGCTACAACAGAATGTAGAAGATTAATTGTCATGTTGATCTAGTGAATGTTTTGACTGCTTTGTTTCCCTGGTCCAACAAAAGTGATGTGATTGACTGATAATTGCTGAGGGTATGTTCACACTTGGACCCGAGGTGAAATTGCTTGCTAATGGCTGTGTCTATTGATCAAATTGTACCTCCACAGCTCAGGTGTAAAAACAACAACAACAACAACAACAGATTAATTGCAGAAATGTAACCATTTATTTGAGGTTGAGTCAAAAATACAAGTAAAGAAATATGTAGAACAAAAGTAAAAATATACAATACAACAATTCTGTTGTTAAAAAAGTTTAAAAGTGGCCAAAAAGTGGTAAAAAAAATGCAGTCAACAGTTCGGTGCCACAATTTGAAGTATAATGTAACATTATACCTGCTGCAGTTTGGAAGAACACAAACTGTTTTAAATATGTGTTATTGTCTAATTTCTTTAACTCTGGTAAAGAGTGAAATATGTATTTATTCAACTCTGGTAAATGTTTAAGTATAATGTAACATTATACCTGCTGCAGTTTGGAAGAACACAAACTGTTTTAAATATGTGTTATTGTCTAATTTCTTTAACTCTGGTAAAGAGTGAAATATGTATTTATTCAACTCTGGTAAATGTTTAAGTATAATGTAACATTATACCTGCTGCAGTTTGGAAGAACACAAACTGTTTTAAATATGTGTTATTGTCTAATTTCTTTAACTCTGGTAAAGAGTGAAATATGTATTTATTCAACTCTGGTAAATGTTTAAGTATAATGTAACATTATACCTGCTGCAGTTTGGAAGAACACAAACTGTTTTAAATATGTGTTATTGTCTAATTTCTTTAACTCTGGTAAAGAGTGAAATATGTATTTATTCAACTCTGGTAAAGAGTAAAACATGTAATTATGCAACTCTAGTTGAGAGTAAACCAGTATTATTGACATGCATATGTCTTGATAATGGTTGACATGCAGTGATAATGGTGCCTATACATGTCTATTGTCATGACTTGATTAAAGACATGTCTATTGTCATGACTTGATTAAAGAGTGAAATATGTATTTATTCTACTCTGGTAAAGAGTAATGGTGCCTATACATGTCTATTGTCATGACTTGATAATGGATAATGGTGCCTATGCATGTCTATGATATGCAGTGATAAAGGTGCCTATGCATGTCTAATGGGCCGACTTCTCCACACCCCCTGCATGGCGACTTCTCCACACCACCTAGCCGACTTCTCCACACCCCCTGGGCGACTTCTCCACACCACCTAGCCGACCAAAGCTGGGTTGTTAATGTGTATGCTGTAGTAAATGACGTAAAATAAAGGGATTTATGAACATCAGGCTATTGCCTGATGTTTTTACTATATCCTAAAGTATTACGAAACAATCTAAAATAAAGATAATATGAAGTCTATGTAGGAGAGCCGCCATTGGAATGATCCCATTTAGTGATCAGGGTTTGCAACAGCGTAACTCTGTCTATACTCAGGGTCCGAGTTCGCGGCGGGCCGACTTCTCCGGTCCCCCAAACAGTGGCGTCCAGCAGCACCTACGTGACTCTAGTTAAACTACCACGGTATGTTGACAATAACCGAGGCTTAACACAATGTAGATGAATGTTTCATTAAAGTTGGTTTGGGTGTAGATACTTACTATTGTTGTATTTCTAGCAACAAGTGGTGCTGTGGGAAGAGTAGACGTGTGCATCCCCTGTTTGTCTGAGACTCAAACTCCATGCACAGTGTTATACACAGAACACAGGTATGACCCTCAAAGACATGCTAATGTGAATTATAGCCTGGTGTATTGTTCTTGATGCACATTTATAGAGTTCCTTTTCTGGAGAATTAATATTGTATTTCTCTATTTAATGCTAGTTGTGGGGAGGACTTACTGTGTGCAGACCCCCTGCTTGTCTGAGACTCAAACTCTACACACACGCCTGATAGACAGACAATAGGTATGATTCTCACAGGCATGTAATGCAAACAACCTTATGTCACTGTCCTTGTTGTAAACCTATAGCTTTATTCTGCAAAGGAACTAATACTGTAATTCTTTATTTAATATTAGAATGTCAGACTGGACCTTGAACAGAGCCTGAATCTTACCTGTTGGGTACACTGCCTGGACCTAGGAGGTATGAAGCTAGGCTCACGTGTATATTAAATGTACATATTGTAATGCCCAGTTATGTGAAGTATTAGTGTCTAATCGTTGCATTGTATCCTGCAGGCTGGACTGCTGACAGTGGTCAACAGGCAGCCATTGCTCCTTTCCTCCATTTTATTTTGGTTTATTTGTTTGTAATATAATGCTGCTCTAGTGTCTCCACTGTATGCCTATAGTTTGAAAAAGTAAACCCTTCTACTGTAGCTATTACGTATGACCATGGTGTGCCACCTCTCACACTTCTAGTGTGTGTTTTCTTACTAACAGTATAGTGTGTTAAGTGTGGACAATCTCGGCCTTAGAGCCGTTTCAGTTGTAGTGGTTTTCTATTTAACAGTTTGCTGTGATATTTTAAGAAGTGCTGTATCGTGCCACCCGGTCAAGTAATTTGCCTACTTTTAATGTGCTTGCTTTTATCTTTTATAATATTGTCAATAAAAGGGAAATCAATTGTATACACAGAAGCCTCCGCCTGTCCATTCAAAGTACCTTGCACGGGGATTGATATTTTCAGTATAGGATGTGAACTTGGGTCTCTCACCCTCCTTGAGAGTGGCGTAGTCAAACGTTGGTTACTATTTCAATTGCCAAAGTATTATTGGGGTCCTTCCCGTCACACAAATATAAATTATTTAGGTTCTTAGGGTACTTTCGATGTGACATCGTCAGCCACTCGCGGTCATTCAATTTGGATACATCATGGTCTAATTTTCAAGGCAATTTAAATTTGGCAAGCATCTGTATTCTATAACTCTCATGTATTTTGTCCGTGGGCTAGTGAGTGTCCGTGGGCTAGTGAGTGTCAATTTGGGGGTCCTTGACTTGAAAAAAAAGTTTTGGGAACCACTGCTTTAGTTTGAAATTATGGAAATATGCAACTCGGGGGCAACAGACTTCCATAGGACACTCGTTTCAACGTAACACACCGTCATCGCGCGTGCGCAGATTAGACGGTGACCCATCCACCAAGTCTGTTGACAAATACCGGAGGAGGAGGAGGAGGGACCAGCACTCCACTGCGTCGTAAGTACATCTTTGTCCAGACGATGGCACAATATTATTAATAATCCGACCCTGAAAAGATAAATATAACTTATTGAATGTCGTTTTTACATCATATGCCCCAGCTGGGGGCAAACACTATACTCCACGATAAGCCTCGTAAAGCGCGGCTGAAGGAAAAGTGCTTTGTGGTCGGTCTGGTGGTTGAACATCTGCATGGAATGGAACCGCTGCTGGCTGGGGCCGAGTAGCATTGTGTAGGATCCAGTAGGGTAACAGGAAGGCTCGGTCCAAATAATACTCAACCCTGAGTATTGACAGAGTTACGCTGTCGCAAACTCCATTCACTTTATGGGATCAGTCCAGTGGTGACGCTACCATCATATCAAGTTGTGTTTCACCGTGTTAATGATTTTTCTTTTAGGACCTTTTTTTCTAGGACCCATTTGGTTCACATTTGTGCACTTTCAGGGGAAAAATGGAAACGTCCCTCTTTTGTCCCTCTTTCAGGCTGCAACAGCCCTCGAGAGCTCCGTTTTCTGACCCCTCAATGTCGCAACTTTTCGGCTGGTCCGAGTATTATTTGCGCCGAGCCTGCATGTATTCTCCAGTAGCACAGTAGCAGCATTTGCATTACAGTGGAACAACAACAAGCACCGTTGAAATCAACCAGTAGCTTATGGAGTGCATAATGTCGTGTTCTTGCGCTGGTTGCAAACCACTACGATCGTGGGTGTTGTTTCTCCTTTCAAATCAAACTTGTGAACTTTCTCCCATAGTCTGGGATCCAGAGTGAGTGAGTGAGTGAAGGCGGTCTCCTCATCTCTAAACACTGTTGGAGGAAATGAAGAGGTGAAGCAACTGTACTATTTTGCTGTGCAATGCATACCTGCTGCAATGTTTAACTGGTTATAGAGGTGTCTTTTAACTTCTCAAACTGCTCTAAGCTTATCAAACGACCCCATACCATTTCTTGTATGCCAGTGGTTTTCAACCTTTTTGATACCAGGGCTCACGATTTATTCAGAATTTTGAGCCACGGACCACCATTTGATGACATTGTTGTCTCACAGATCCAAAACTAAAGACCCTTCCTTTGCTTTTTGTCACACAATTCAGGCTAGATTTTGGAAACAAAACAGTCAAACATACAGATCAAAATTAATCTTCTACATTCTCTAGTTGTAGACTTGGGCAAATTCAGATAGTGAATATTTTAGACTAGAGTGTAAACATGGGCCCACTTGATTTCATTTTTACACTCTCAAAGAGTTACATTACACTTAATTAATTAAGTAAGTAAACCAACTTTCCATCCTTCAGCTGGGGACCATCTGGAACTCTCTTAAGGACCACTGGTGGTCCCCGGACCGCTGGTTGAAAACCACAGTTGTATGCCATTTCATCTTTTTAATGTCTTGATTAATAATGAAGGATTGCCTTGAGGGCATCATATTAGGGCGTAGAACTACTCCTACCAATGTACAACATACTATTTACAAACTGTTAGTAAAGTAGCCTATTCATTCCAATAATAGAATATGAACAAAACAGCATAATTTTCAATGTTAATCATGATCCAACACCATTTCTGTACTGCAGTCAACAGAAGAGCCCAGACCCAGATGGGGCTGTCGCTATCAACGAGGAAGGTCAGTGAAAGTGAAGGTTTTTTTTGTTTTGTTTTTGTTTTAGCTTTGAAAGTTAGGTTTTGCTGTAGAGTGTAGAGTATATAATTGAATCATGGCACAACCATCCATATCTGTCTTCTCAGGGTCCGTGGCCACAGCAGAAGCTCCAGCTGCTATTGCCACCATACAGTCTGCCACCACCTTCTCTGACCAACCTGTCAAATATCTGTTCAAGACAGAAGGAGCCGGTGGGCAGGTAGACTTTTGAAATGGAAATGGTATTTTCCATACAATAGCTTAAAGGGGTATTCCACTTTCAAAAAACCTTTTGGTCATTTTATGGTCTACTCATGTGAACATCCCAGACAGTTTATTTTAAAATATTGTTTTATCCATTTGGGTGGAGATGCCCAAACATGGAGGCTGCTAGATTTTCCAAAACAATATATTAAAAATACATGAAAACTGTAAATGAAATTCCAAAAAGTTGTTTTCGAATAATCTGTCATTTTTAAAATGGAGTTTTAAGTTATAATGTGGTTCTATAGGAACGATACGCTAAAATGAACATCGAATATCTAAATACTCTGCATAGAGTATTTAGAGTTACTCCATAGAGTCTATGGAGTAACTTATAAACTGTCTGGGGTGTTCACATGAGACTGAGTAGACCATAAGATGACAAAATGTTTTTAGAAAGTGGAATACCCCTTTAATATCATCATGCTCATTTTCTTTTCAGAAACAAGTTGATGGAGGGACGATCCAGTACCTGGGAACAACCCAGGGACTAGATCCAACAGTGTGTAGGCCTACTACCAATGCAATCAAAGCCTAATAAGAATCACTCAGAGAATACGTGATTGATTACAAAAGGATACGGCATGTTAAAGCAGGGATGACTGCCGCGCTGTGTGTTCATTATTGTCATTATTATAAAATAGAGTTGTGTTATTTTTCCTAGGACAATGATTACACTGATACAGTCAGCACTTTATAATAATTGTAGAATACCCATCTATCTTTAAATGTCCCATCTCTTAGTATGAAACTGAAGTGTAATTGACGTCAACTTTGACCAACGGGCACCACACCACTTCAAGGACCGCATTGCTCGGTGTGTAGTCTGTCAGATCGCCAGTTTTCCAGAACTAGCACAAAAGCCCTGATTGGGGGCCAAATCCTGGTTGCCCCAGATCACAAGGCTCACACACCGCCATAATAATACAGCTCCTCCTTGGCGTTTACATTATTTGGATTTCCACTTGTCCCCACTTTCAATATTCTATTGCAGATCAACTTATTCTTTGAATAACTGTCACTGTCCACAGAAAAGTGATTTATAGGTTTATATTCATATTCCCTGGCATTTTCTTTGTCCTGTTGAGAACGTCATCACATCACAGACCTTAACCATCCCATCCCAGGAATGTGTTGTCCACACCAGACCCAGAGCTAGTTGAGCCACCTCCTCCTCTAACCCTAAACCTAATCTAAAGATTTAACTTTTTCAGATTGATTGGCCCACCAATTTTAAAGCAAAAACTGTTAAAATCACTCATAAATGTTTGTGATGTCGATTTTCTTTGTTTGCTTAATCAAAATTCACTGTGATATCATACCGCACTTTACTGAAACTATTTAACATTTAGTAGATCTGTGGCATGGGGTTTTATTGCTCAAACAAGTGCTTTCTTTCATGCTGTTTCTGATGTCACAGCCTGCAAATATACAGTACTTTGTCAAATCCCATTGACATATATGGGATTTTTCACTGTTTTGAAGAAATACAAAAAATAATAACAATAATAATAATAGATCCTCTGTTGTGCTTTTATTTAGACTGATGGTAAGTTTTATGTCCATCCTTGATGCTGCTTATTCTGATCTTGCATTTAGTAAATTATTCTGAATAAGAGCAGAGTAAATCTAATAATAAATTGTGAATGGTGACAGGTGACCTACAGAGTGATCCAGGTGTCAGACGGTCAGCTGGAGGCTCAAACAGACGGAGGAGCAGCTGTCAGCCTGGTCACTGGGTTTCCTGCTGCTGCACAGTCTGTCACACAGGTCACAATCCAAGCTCTTTCTCAGCTCCATTTCACGGTTTACCACATTAACACACTCCATTTTCACATATACAGTATATGCCCATCATTACTTTACACTAAGTGGCCCAATTACACGTTTGACAAGTTCTAAAAGAATGTTGTTGTTTTTATCCAAGTATGTACCATTTAGCTATCTACAATTTAGCTGTCTACATGAAACCTAAATACAAAGTGAACTTTCTTGTTCATGTGGTTAATAAAAATAACAATTCTATTCGTGAACAGGGTTTAACTGTGTTTAACACTACAGTTGTTATTGTCATTTTCACATCACATGGAAAATTTTAGATATGCGAAGTGGCGCCTTTCATACAAGCCTCATATAAAAGAGCAAAGTTAATATAAGATCCATATAGTATTGAAACATACAATTTTGCAATTTATAAAAATGATATATGACATATAAAACAGATATAAGATCCATAGTATTTTTTGGTAAAGAGACTGTATGAAAGGTGCCACTTTCAAGATTTTGCATGCAGTATATGACATTTATATAAAGTTTTCCATATGGGGCTGGCTTAGTTCACATACTGTATATCAGTAAAGTTTGACTGCCCAATCGGCCGCTGATTGGGAGTCACATGGTTTAGTCAGTAAAGTTTGCCTCAAGTGTTTTTTTTTCTGCTCTCACAAATGACAAATTTTACTAATTAAACCTTGAGTCTCCCATTGGGAATGATTTATAGCAGCAATCAAACAGCAATCAGTAATTGGTCGGACACTCAAACTTTACTGATACATGTGAACTAATCACTGCCCACAATGTATAATTAACAAATTGCCATGGCCGTGAATGTGTGTCACTTTGGGCCCCAGTTCTCTCACTGCAATAATATACCTCTAAATAAAAAAGCTAGTTATGAACACATAAAACACAGCTCAAGAGCTGTGTTTTAGTTGGCACCATGTCGTGCTGCATGTATGATAGGGCCCATTGTATTATGTGTCTACATAAGAAACACACTGTCTACAGACTGGCTCTACAGACACACACTGCCTTTACAAAGTTTACATACAGACACACGACATCTACGAACACTGTCTCTACACTATATGCCATGGCAATTTGTGTATTTTATTAGGGATGTTCCAATACTCTTTTTTTCCCTTCCCGATTCCACAAATACTGATACAAGTGTTGTGTTTATAGCTATCTAACTATATATTTCATGTTGTGTTTATAGCCACAACATGAATAGACTCCTGAATGAATAGACTCATCATTCATATGTGCACTCTGCATGCCCCAACATTGTATTTATCTGCCATAGTGTCAACTCCTTACCCCTGTGTCGGATCAGTGGTTAGACATATTACTCGCAGATACGGTAAAGACCCGATATGACAAATACAGTAAGGGCCGATACTGATACTTTTCCAATACCAATACCAATTGTATGGTAACCTCCTCAGGTGTGCAACTGGTAAGAAGGTTAAATAATATTGAAATGAGTTGCAGTCTTCCTCGTACCCTTGATTGAAATACAAATACACTGTCTCTACAAACAGTCTTTTTACACACACCAGGACCCAGTATCTATCTACACTACAGACACACACGCACACTCACGCACGCAGCTGAGTTGTTGTGTGTTATATCTTTCAGGCTGTATTCTCCCAGTCAGAGGCTTTGGTAGAAGGAGACGCCTCAGAGACACAATACACATACTACCCTGCCACCATCGCAGACGCCACGACCGCTACCATGGTTACCACCGTACAAGCCTCTGACACACTACTAGGACAGAGCACTCCTACAGGTGTGTGTATGTGCGTGCATGTGTGGGGGCTGTGCACATATGCGTTTGCATGTATGTGTTTGTGTGACATTGAATGTTTCCCTGCGTGAATACTTCAAGTGCTTGTGGTGTGTATATATACAGTATATTTATATTTATTTATCAGTCCTTTTTCTCTCCCAGGGCAGGTATATGTGATGATGTCGCCACAGGACGTTTTAACGGGAGCCAATCAGAGGACCATTGCGCCACGCACGCAGCCGTACATACCGTAATATTACATTATCTAGTCTGAGCTTTTACAGTTTGAATGTACGGCAGCTGAATATGAATAACTGGAACGACTCTTTGTCAACTACACAATTCTACCTTACATATGTTCTTTCCACCTCTTTTCCAAACACTTATGTATTGTCTTTGTGCCTGTATGTGTTCCTTATTTAGACTGAATTACCGGTAATTAGATAAAAGATTATATTAGTTAATACTTCATATGATCTGCCTTGATTACTTTGAAGCAGATTTTATTTGCACTCTCATTCCTGTACCACTTAGTCTGTTATTGTCTAGAGGTCTCTTGCTCTTACTCCAATCTTGTACTTTATAAGTCACTCTGCTGAAGTTACACTAGAGTCTGTGATATCTAATACGGTAATATGTTGTGCTGATTGGTTTGTAGAAAACAGGACACTCCTCGAGCTTCAAGAGATGAGAAAAGGCGAGCCCAACACAATGAAGGTATGTGTTAAGATAAGATCCTATTTCTATTCAGATATGCTTTATCAGGAAAAAGCACTGCCAGACCTGTGGATTTCAGATATCAAGAATCCATCAGATCTTATTGCAAAAAAAAGAAGAATCCACCAGATAACACAATCAGTGTTTTCTTTCTTGAAGTTGAGCGCCGGCGCAGAGACAAGATCAACAACTGGATTGTGCAGCTTTCCAAGGTCATTCCAGATTGTAATGTGGACTACACCAAGACGGGCCAAGTGAGTGTGAGTTTATGCGACAGAAAAGCTTTTTTCTTGGTCAAATGCATAAATATGAATGTAAGAATATGGAAGAGAGTATGATCAGTGCAAAGATACTAAGTGTTAACCGAGTGAATTACTATGAGAATGAAGGCACATAAAGGCTCTTAAGTTTTACAAAATGTAAAACTCATCCCCCACCTCGTGTCTGGTTTTAGAGTAAAGGCGGAATCCTGTCCAAGGCATGCGACTACATCAAGGAACTACGGCAAAGCAACCTGAAACTGGGAGAGGACATCAGCACCCTAGATGGGCTCAGGGTTGACAACCAATTACTGAGGCAGGAGGTAGAGTAAGATGTTTAGAAGATTGTCACACAGAATCCACTCTGGTTTCAGAAGTGTTTACTGCTGATACATTCTTCTGCTAAATGTATGTATGTATGTATGCCAAGTTCACACGCCAATCAGAGCTGCCAATCAGAGCTGAAGTGAATAAATATTGTTGTTTAGTGCAGAACCATTTGTCCCTAAAATGAATGTTTTAGTGTAACATTTCAAAAACCAGATGTTAGTGTGTATGTGTTTTTGTCAACTGGAAAATGGGCTTTATGAGCAATACCACATTTTCTGGGTGCCCTAGAATCCCTGCCCACTGCCCCTAATTATTAATCATTAGTGTTTCATTTGTAGGACAAATTGGGGGTATGTGTAACTGTACATTGTAAAAAATAATAATAATAATAAAAAAAACAGTGTTTCTCTCTTCAAGCTACTTTTGGAGTAAGAACTAGGCCTGGGACACTCGTATAAACACAACAATGCAACTAATTTTTCTCACATCAGCGGGGTTTTAGAGAAAGATGTTTTTGATTCATTATCTGTATCATTCACATGCAGAACAGAACAACATTTTGTATGATCATCTACGATAAGTCATATGTCACCCACTCCTTTATGCTTGTGCTCTGTGGATGTTAGTATTTTATCTAGATATACAGTAGGTAGCACTGTGCATACAGTATGCAGTAGTTGCATTGTATAGCAAATGTGCATATGCATATTTTCATTCTTAGCTTACTATAAATTGGTCTGGATTAAGAGCGTCTGTTAAAGGCCAAACTTGTTTCTCAGGTGGAAGACTGGAATTCTAAGAACCAGATACTGAGGAACCTGCTGAGACAACATGGCATCGTGGGCTCATCCACCACAGACCCTCAGTGAGAAGAAGTCAAGCGATGACCACACCGAAGACAACGTCAAGCCAAAATAGTACTTGAATGTGACCTCTCTTCAAATCAGTCAGATGTCGCTCTGCATGAGTATGTGTAGATGAATGTGAATTGTGAATATAACATCTTGATATTTGGCCTGTTGTTGGATTACAATCAAAAAGAGTAGTTTTGTCAGGGCATGGTGGCACAGTTGGTAGTAGACTAGTGCTGTCACCTAACGGCTGTGTGTGGGAGGGGTCTCTCCTCTGCTAAGCGTCATCAGTGCCCATACCTGACATGGGGTGTGGTGTAGAGTTTGCATGTAAATCCAAATGTCGCCTAGGGTTGGTGCCTTCACAAAAAACATGCAGTAACCCTGGTCTCTTAAGTACCTCCCCCTGGCCTGATGTCGGGGAAAGTAACTGGTCGGAATAACGTGTTCCTGGGTCCTATGGGTCCCATGAAAAGAAGCAGAGTGGACTCCTCATGCATAGAAGGTCACTGCTTCCCTCCACCCAGGTTAGCAGAGGAAATGTAGCGCCCAGGATTACATTACATTAATTGACACTGGTTGAAAAGAAACTTTGCAAAATCGTGCAATATTTTTTAAGGAGAATTTGTATATTATTGTAGCCCCCATTCACATAGGTCAGAAAATTGTGGATAGGCTTGTCTTAAGCCTGTCTTTTGAAGACAATCGCTAGAATTTATTCAGAATAAAACATGAATATTTTGGTAGCCAGTAAAAAAAGTGGTAGTCGTATACTGTGAAATTTTAAAAATGCAGTGCGGTGAGGTGGGGTTGCCTACATAAAAACGTCATTTTAACAAATACTTTTTCGAAAATATTCTTCCTACCTGAAGATCATGTGTTAGGGTGGGAAAAAAATCAAGGTACTCTATCTTTAAACAACAAGTCGAGCTCCTTATAATTGTTAATTTGTTTCACTCTGAAGCCATTTTTAGTGATGGACGATATTTGAGTTGCCCAATTTGGGAGATTATTTTGAGGTAAGAAGTAATGTTGGCCATTCAAAAGCTGAAAATCTCTTTTTATAACTCAGTGACATCTGACTGATTTGGTACAGTAGGTCACCTATGTAATAGATTGTGCATGATACAGCGCAAGTCTTGGAATATTCATTGAATAGTAACTTCAGCAAATTTATATCCTCTTTGAACTCACTTCAGCTACTTTGCTACTTTGCTCTGAAATATTTGGAAGTATTCAAAATACTGTTAGATCTTTCCATGTGTTATGAAGTTATGTTGAAAAAAGGATTGAGGTTATGTCAAACTTTAGAAGGCCTTTCTAAATGCATCCTTCAACATGTTATGATTGATCCATCAAGATAACAAACTCTTAAGATAAAACATGCCATGTCATTTGTATTTTATTTGTTTATACAGTATTTTTCTTAAACCTTTCAATTGTTTTTTTTTTCATCAAACGCTCTCACGTTGAAGTCTCCAAAATATTTGTTTCTCAGACTTTTCATCAGATTGAGCACATGATGCAGTATAATACATTAATGGTTAACTATTTTTGCTTTGTATTTCTTTCATTTATTAGCTCACCGGAGACAATGTACAATTGCATTGCAACAATGTACTAGTTATAACTAACTAACCAATTGATGGAGTAGGGAGTTTCTAAACATTGCATTGTATGTAACCTATGTATGTCTTTATACAATAATTAATAACAATAAAAAAATGTGCGAAACAGCCTGGCCCTGGGTCATGATGACAGTTACATTATTATAATAGCACCATTCATTCTCATCAGGGACACTGTTCCTTTAAGAAAGGGGGGACTGGCTTGTCTTGACGTCACTCGAGACAGCCAGATTGAAGCTGCCTTTTCATTCCGTATTTCGTACTGTAGGAAGATACTATAGATACAAACACGCACACAGGCACTGCGACTCAGGCGCTGTCAATGATCTGTATACTGGTGGTGGCCGGCCACGGCACCGTTTTGGAAGCCCAGATAAAGGTAAATTACTCCGGTAGTGGAGAGGCAGAGAGGCACCATAGGAGTTGGTAACCACTAGGTAATAGCCAGTAGGTTGGGTTCAAAGCTCACATAATAGTAGTATACTTGTTTGTGTAATGGGGTGTGTGCGTGGCGTGCGTGCATGTGTAGCTGTAACTTCAGCTCCTCAAGTCCTAATGTAATGTGCATCATTAATGAGATGCAACTTCTAGTGAATTATAATTTTATAAGAACGGCAGTTGAAACAGGAAGGAGAAGGCGCCACAAATCCTGTTTAGGGGGTTACATTAAAACTTGTGGACCTCTGATGGTCCGACCCTCCCAATCCCTGGGTTAGCTGAGCTCTGGTCCAGAGCTCCACTGCTTACTATGGGGTCTGCCTTGCATTGGGCAGAACTTTGGAGCTCTGGACCAGAGTTATCCCTGGGTTATAAAATCTCACGGCCACTATAGCAGCCAGTATACACTATTAGCAGCCAGTAATATACACTAATGCAGTTTTACAGAAAGACATAAACAATGTACAGTAGCCAGTTTTATAGCAAAATGTAAGGGGTGTTTTGTTTTAATTTTACTGTAATGTTAGGTTACACAGCCACCAAAAGAGAGGCAATATTGATTATTGTTCATTTAAATGACATCACAAAATTTAAATCAATCAAAGTATGGCGAAGTCACTCACACTACTCTCATCTCACAGAATGATGACACAGGCCTTTATGGGCACCTGGCCGGGGTCCCTAAGGCCCTCCTGCCTGGGGTCGGAGGAAAGAAGATACTGGACTTTTGGTGGGAAACGGTCAATACGTACGTTGGAGTGGCGAGTACAGATTGTTGTACAAAGTCATTTATTTTCATTTGTTTGTAACAAATGCTTAATTCATGGGGCTCCATTTTTGTCACACGCTAAACCCCTTATCGCTTTTTTACTATTTTCATAAACTTTTTGTAATAGTTCAACATGTCCATCTTGACACGTTGTGAGCTTGTAGACTGGCCATTTTAACTATTGAAAAATGTATAGCCTACTTTTATATATTATTTTAAGTTTAAAAAGGCTAAGAAGTTAAGGGATAAGGGTGTTAGCAGTGACGAAAATATAGGTCATATATTACGTTGTGCATTTTTGTAGGATTTTGCCCAATTATGTAGCCTGGCTTGGACCAGACTAATATCACTGTGTGTAGATATTAGTCTTGAACTGTGTTGAGGCTTCCGAAATAGTGGGCTCTGATTGGTCCCTTGCAATTTTGTGCTCAGGGAGATATAACTGAAACTAAGCAGTGCCAAACCCAATCTGCCCAGGGATTGTTTTTGGTGGTTTGTGCTGGTCCCCAGGCTACCAATATAGTCCTATTGCAGGGGTTCAGTTGCACTGAATTCCCCATATAGTCAGAACTAACATCAACATGAATGTACTACTTCCACTTAGAAAGGCTTGAAGACAAAATTACTGCTGCACTGCTACTTTCAACAGGGTTTTACAATCCAAAACCCCATTGTTATCTGTCATATGTAACTGTCTGTAACACAATTTAGAGTAATGTGCATAATGCCACCAGATAGGCACCAGAATGCCAAAAACATTCCTTGCCACTTGCTCGGGACCAACTGAATAGAACCTGTAATATATTTATAGGACGTCAAGCAGTGTCAGGTGTTTGTGTTAGCTGTAACTTTTCTTGACATGTGACATGTGTACTCTAGTCATCCTATTAGTAGAGTCATATCAGACCCTTCCCTGACCGCAGAGAGCAAAGGTTCATTCGACCTTTTTTATACCAGGCCCCAGTATTTATTCAGAATTTGAGCCACAGACCACCATTTGATGACATTTTCAACCCACAGACCCAAAACTAAAGATTTCTTTTGGTTTTGTTCACAATACCAGGCTGGATTTTGCAAACATAGATCATTCTTTTACATTCTCTAATTGAATATTTTAACTCTTGAGGGTGTAAACATGTTTACGCTCTCTAAGAGTTACATCTGGTTAACCAACTTCCCATCATTTGGGAACCACCTGGAACCCTCTCATGGACCACTGGTGGTCCCCGGACCACTGGTTGAAAACCCCTGATCTATACTATCATAGATGAGAAATCCACTGAGAAGGGCCACAGAAGAGTCTAATACGACCCTACTACAGTATAGCTGTGCTAATGGAGATCCTAACAAATAAAATGCTGTTCTGTAAAATGCTCTCTCTCCAGGCGTCAGCTGTTCACTGATGTCTATCTGGTCACAAATGCAGACAAGTGAGTAGAACTACTCATTAATCTAATATAATTATTCAGGCATAATGTCATTGCTGTTGGGTGGAAATCTCATGAGCAAAACCTGGCTGAAAGGGCCATATAGTGAAATTTGCAGATACATTTTTACTACTTTTCCATGACACTCTTGTGTGGTGAAATGAGGCATTGATAAAACAAATGTTTATTGCAAAGGAAAACAAGGAGGGGGGGGGGGCAGGCTAACCCCTATAGGGACATCAAAGCGGTGCCCCCCCTCCCTAACTTAAAATGACAAAACTGATTGAAAAGTAAAAGATATAACAAAAACTAGTACTGCCGGCCATCTCCAGGCCAATCTAAAATAACAACCTAAGGCAGAGGTCGGGAACCTTTTTGACTGTGAGAGCCATGAACACCACATATTTCTAAATTCAATTCTGTGAGAAGTAAGTAAATTTGTGATTTGTAATTTAAACACTTAAAGTACAATAAGTCTGAGTTAGTTTTAATAATATTGCTATGCTGTTTCTAATCAATGATTAGCAACAGCAGTAGGCTATTTATTTTTTAGATCAATGTATTTATTGATTCCCCCCACAGACGTATACATACTGTGACAACACACAGACACTGCTGATCTTCTTTTACAGAGGCATTTAGAGGAGATGAGTACAGCAGAAAGCAAATCTGTCCATTTTATGTACTTTCACAACTTTTAAAGTACAAGTAAAGTACAGTCTGAGTTATTTTTAATAACATTCTTATGCTGTTTCTATTTTATCATTTAATATTAGACACAAAAGCAAATTCCTCTGTCCATTCCTGCTGAAAAGTGCAATACTCCTCGTCCTTTTTTGTCTTTTAGCCTTCTTCTCAAAAGGCTTTCTTTTTAGTTAATGTGATTAGTTTGTTGTACAGAACCTCTTGCACATGCACACATCGGCCGCTTAACCCCTTATCCCTTTTTTACTATTTTTAAAAACTTTTGGGAATAGTTCAATGTGCCAATCGATTGACACGTTGTGAGCATGTACACTGGCCATATGGACTATTGAAAAATGTTCTTTTTAAATAGTTTAAAAAGGCAAAGAAGTTAAGGGATAAGAGGTTTAGAGGTGATGAAAATGAGCCATAGGTTCCCTACTCCTGACCTAAGGGAACGAAACAAAAGCCTAACTGAGGAACAAAGGAGCAGTGGCTGCTCAGTGTCTGCCATAAGACTGAGCTGACTGGCTTTTATAGCAGGGGAGGAGCAGTGATGATTGGGGAAACTGCTGCAGGTGCCAGCTTGGGTGTGTCTGAGTGAGGGAGAGACAGAAGGGGGTTAGACACAGACAATGATTGATTGATTGACACACTGAGTGTGTGCAAGTTGGCATGGCCACAGGCAGCAATAGAGAAAATACATCATAAATAAATACTAGAAGTACTAAGAATAGTTTGTGCATGCACCATGTGTACTCTATGTAAACTGTATTATCATTTTTCATTCATCATGATCATTTTTCTAGCAAAAATCTCGCCCCCCCCAATCTAGATTGTTTTTGCATTAATTCTCTGAATTACAGTCCATAAGGGTCCATTTGGAATATCAGTGGCACATAGAAACAGTTTCTGAAGTTTATTGTTGCAGGTATAAGCACTATGAGTTGCAGGTATAAGCACTATGAGTGCTGGGCGAAAGTGTCTTTATGAAGTGTTGTTATTGTTGCAGGTATAAGCACTATGAGCGCTGGGCGACAGTGTCTTTATGATGTGGTTTTATTGTTGCAGGTATAAGCACTATGAGCGCTGGGCGACAGTGTCTTTATGATGTGGTTTTATTGTTGCAGGTATAAGCACTATGAGCCCTGGGCGACAGTGTCTTTATGATATGGTTTTATTGTTGCAGGTATAAGCACTATGAGTTGCAGGTATAAGCACTATGAGCCCTGGGCGACAGTGTCTTTATGACGTGGTTTTATTGTTGCAGGTATAAGCACTATGAGCGCTGGGCGACAGTGTCTTTATGATGTGGTTTTATTGTTGCAGGTATAAGCACTATGAGCGCTGGGCGACAGTGTCTTTATGATGTGGTTTTATTGTTGCAGGTATAAGCACTATGAGCGCTGGGCGACAGCCAACGACTTCCCGGTGGAGAACGTGGTGAACGACGGCAGCACCACGCTGGACGACCGCCTGGGGGGCGTGGCTGACCTGGAGCTGGCCATCCGCAGCCGCAAGCTGCAGGATGACATCATGGTGGTACGCTCTGTCGTCTCAATGCCGCTGAGCTTCTCTGTGTCTCTGTCTTTGTCTCTCTCTCTCTCTGTAATATGGCATAAATGTAAGCTGTGGTAAACTGTAAAGTAGCACTAATAATACAGAGGTGTTGTGGACAAAAACAGTTATTTATAGGGATGATCTTAGCTAAAATGGTTTGAGAACCACTGGTATGCTATCAACGGTGCTTAATTTGTACCCTGGAAGATGCCGGGCACACCTCCCGCATGCACGCACGCGCGTGCATGTGTGCCCGTTTGCATGTGCATGCACGCGCCCGCCCGCCTGCCAAAAAGCATGGTCCGGCACAAATTAAGCCCTGGCTATAAATATGATGGTGCTGTGTTATAAATATATTATAAACATACTTATAAACATAAAAGTTATATAAAATGTCTGTTACTTTTCAGGAAATAGTTGAATTTCTACAAATGTTAAGCACCTTCACTTTTAAACCAACTTACATACCGTAATAGGAAAATAGATTGAAGGAAGAAGTAGGGCATTCATCTGTGGGCAGTGGAGGTACAAGGTTTTTGCCCGACAGTAATGTTTATTGTTTGTGAGGTGTTGTATAGTGATGTTGTTGCAATGTTATGTAATGTTGTGTTCATGATTCTGTGTTGTTTTGTGCTAGTGTTCTGTTGTAGTATTGTGTTCATGGCAGTGTGTTATGTCGTATTGTGTTGGTGCGCAGATTGCAGGAGACATGCTTTCTGCGGACCACAACTTTGACATCGCGCAAGTCATACGCTTCTTCAGGTCAAAGGTAAAATTCTCATTATGTTTGTTTTGTGTGTCTTTACTTTATAAAGTGTGTGTGCGTGAGAGAGAGAGAGAGAGAGAGAGATACAGTATAGCACTGTTTCAATAATTAATAAATTCAGTAAAGAAAACTAAATACAATAATAGAATAGAATTTGGTACATTTAATTGCATGACATTTTAAACAACAAATTACAGGTTTACATTACATGTTTTGTATACTGGAAATACATTTACACATTATGGATTTCCAGTTGGTGCATGGATATAGGCTCTGTTTGTAAGGTCCAAAGGGGTTGTGCATTTTTAAGTTTGAAAGTGTTCAATCAAGACCCTTATGCGTGCACTGTCAGTGTAAAGTGAACACTGAGGATCTTACCGTATATATGCTGTGCGGTTGTGTGCTCTGCAGCCTGGAGAAGTGGCCATCTACTATGAGCTTGAGGAAGGAGAGAAAAGCAGCTCCAGGGGGATTGTGGAGGTCTGTCCCAACACACACAGGTCAGATTGATTGAAATATACAGGAGCAATGTACTGGTTCCAGTAGCATTGTCTTGTGCCTTATTCTTCAGGAAGGACAGAGAGCATATTACTACAATAACAACCAAGCTCACAGTTGAAATTGAATGCATTGCCTGTCCCAGTGCCAGTTGAAAAAAGAAAAATCAGTTTTAGAGAATTTATATGGTAAAGTTCGATGACCAATCTACAACCCACAATACGATTGCGTTTTGCAGTGCTTTGAGAGCTTGTGTTGCATGTTGGCACACAACACTGCTGTAAGGTATACAGTATATTAAGGATTATGACAGCTTGTCTGGCATATGATATAATCAACTCTGAGCCACAGGATCAAACGGTTGGTTGAGGTTGTGTAAAGTGCCCTTTGCATTGTAGTCACAGTACATTTTCTATTGTTTCTGTATCAGGATAACACGCTTCCTGGAGAAGCCCAAGGAGGGCTTGACGGCATCCAGATTGGCCAGTGTGGTGTTCTACTGCCTCCGCAGCAGCACATTACCATACATCTCTGAGTTCCTGGCCCTGCAGCCGCATGCCAAAGACAGGAGCTTTGGACGATTCTGGGTTTGTGAACGGAACATCTTCCACATTCAATACACTTTTTATGGTTGACGTGAGTTCATAGGACCTGTGAGCGTGTTCTCCACTTCACCTTATGGTAAAGCCGACTGTTATCTATTGTCTGTCCAGGAATGGCTTATAAATGAGAGGCAGCTGGAGGTGTTTGGAATGAAGTTACCTACAGGTTTCCAGCTCATTGGACAAGTGGTCAGTAGCTTTATACTACTTTGTAAAAATGGCATGACGTTTCTAACACCTGGCATTTTGTTTCAATGCTTTCAAATGTCAGAAAGATTATATGTTTTCCGTCCGCAAGCAATGACATGAATTGGAAATACAAATAGGTCTATGTGCAGTGGAGTGGAGTTGAAATTGGCAATTATTTGCAAAAGCATAAATCTAGGACACGCTGATTCAGGATTTTATTTTATTTATATTGATCTGAACAGATATTAAATTTTCCATCCCTAGGCCCTATCTGCACTTAAGCAGATTGGTAGACAGACAGACAGACAGACAGACAGACAGACAGACAGACAGACAGACAGACAGACAGACAGACAGACAGACAGACAGACAGACAGACAGACAGACAGACAGACAGACAGACAGACAGACAGACAGACAGTGTCTGAGTGTTACCAGTGATTTAACTTCTGGTTGTTTTGTGTTACCCTGGCAGGGTCTCTCAGACTACACAAAATGGCTCACTCATTACTCTGCTAAGCAGCTGAATGATCCTGCTAATCCGATCATATGTCGATCATATGCCAGGTAACACATCCACTCATCCACACAACCTGTCCTGGAATAGTCATACAGCATGGTGTATTGTAGAGCCTCCACTGCACCTTTGGAAATGGGACCGTCTGTTTAAATATCCAGCCCACCCACACACACACTACACTATATGATCAATGTGTCATGGCTGATATGGTTTCTGGGTCCTTCACAGGGTGGGACTCATGGGAAACCCCTCTGATGGATTCAATGGAAAAACCATTGCTATGTCCATCTGCAACTTCTGGGCTGAAGTTACCCTAGTGGAGAGCCAAACTCTGGTAACACGAGTGCATGCATGCATGGAACACACACACACACACGCATGGAGCACACACACACACACACACACACACACACACACACACACACACACACACACACACACACACACACACACACACACACACACACACATTATGAGATATAATGTAAAGACATCGATATTATATTCTGTAAACATAATGGATGTATGTGTTCCAGGTTCTGTTGCCTCATCCACTCAACGACCCCACAGAGTTTGGAAGCTTGCAAGATCTGTTCTTCATCAGCCGCAAGGAAGGGTGTGTATACAATGCACTTAAACTTAAATTCACATATTAACCATGAGGAATGGGATGCTAATGTGGTGGAACAGAGACAAGTGTGTGGTAGATAGTGAAGCCTGCCAGAAAGTCTTATCTACAATAATTTCTTAGAATATATTATAAATCAATGTCAATCTGTTTCAGGTACCTGGGAGGTCTAAGATTGCTTCAGGCTACCTGTAAAAAGTTTTATCAGTTTTGCTTCAAACAAGGGTAGGACAGGTGACACTTGGCTCTAACATGAATAATTACTGTCCAGCAGTTTGATATTTGTCATTGTCAGTATTGATCATCTAATAAAATACTGTTTCCTGGGTCTCAGTATTACTCTGACGAAGCAGAACTTCACACTCAAGTACGACACCAACATTCCTAGACAAGTGGTGAGACTCTGAAAAGTAGTTAGTCAACACATACTGTATCATAGCCCAATGGGTTCAGTGTATGGAAGAAAATATAAACCACCGTTTTGGCTGGTCATTGTCATTGTCGTAATCATCAATTGTCCCTGTCTCCTGTTTTGTTGCAGGGCCTTGCTGGGAGCAGGTAAAGAATCCTGTTACTTTGAACTTTGTAACCTGCATATCTCACCTAAAAATATATTTTTTAAGCTACATGCAGTATTAAAGGCTATTTTAAACTTAATTCACAGTGCCATCGTGTCAGCCACGCTGAAGTGCCTCATGAAATTCTACAACATCACAGAGAGTGTGAGGATGTTACTGTGACTGTTTTCCCAAGCTCTTTTATGAATATGTGTTCTTCTCTCTGGAGCATTATAGAATGACAACAAATTCTAACCAATAACATTCATCTATTACTGTCATATTAAATATGTATGGTGACATGTTCTACACCTCAGGATCTCCCTAAACCGACCAGAGCAAACTTCATCCTTAACGTGGAGACAGAGGAGCTCTTCATCACAGCGGGCCTACAGGACCGAGTTGTGCAGGTCAGCAACCCTAAACCACGAGTGGTGTTGTGTTTTGATGTTTACCACTGGCCACAACATGTATAGTATGTAATCTAAACCTATCCTGTCCTAATGACACCTGTCTTTAAAGAAGTGTGTTTTTTGGTAAGTCTTAGTTTTAAGCATAACTGTTGTATAATTGCGATATTACACTTGAGTGGTGCGCTGTAGCATCATGAATGGAGCGTCCATTAATGATGGTAGAGCACACCCTTGTGTAATATTGCTTTAGTACGTAGTTATAGCATGCAGCCAAAACATGATGATCAGCCAAATGGTAAATTTATATAGCGCCTTTATCCAAGGCGCTTTACAACGTATATAGCTTGTAGTACCTACTAGCACATCAGGAGCAATTAGGGGTTCAGTGTCTTGCTCAAGGACACTTCGACACTAACTCTGCGGGAGCCCGGGATCGAACTGGCAACCTTGTGGTTACCATCCGGTGACTCTACCCCTGAGCCACTGCCGCCCAGTCAGTAATACAAACTAAAGGGACCAACATGACAGGACCCAAGTCCTCTGTGTGGTTTGCACACACTACACTGCCCAAAATGCACAGGCCTATGAAATAAATGTATATGATGGCACTTGCAGTGTTGCACAGTTGCAGTCTACAGGTATATCAGGAAACTGCTATGCTAAGCTATGATCTTCACCTACACCATCTATGATCTACTCATATACGATCTAGAACTGCTATCTGTGTACATGAGCCAGGCAGCCAGCCATTGTGCTGTGTTATACTGTATGTGTGTGGCCATGCTATAAGTTACCTCTACAGACCACTACTTCTACTTTCACACACATAATATACTATAGATAGTGATGTACCATCTACTTTTATACTATCTATATCTTGTCTCGGATTTGCATTATTCTCAGGTAGATAATGACAGAAAGCCATTACCGCTCTTCTCTCTACAGGTGTATGAAGGTTTGGTCTACATGGATTTCAGCAAGCAGCTAATGGATGAAAGGGGCTATGGTAATATGCTGTCGTATCATATGGCTGAACAGCCAGCCAACCTGCAGACATTCTCCTTGGCACATCACACCTCAGTCAGCATGCATACATCACATGATCCTGTTTCAGAAATCAGAAATAATATGAGTATTCTTAAACCAACCTGTGAAATTCTCCTTCACACCATGTCTTAGCACGCCATCACCCTCCTTTCACGTTGTGTCACTTCAGAAATACGAAATAATGTGAATATTCCTAAACCTGTGAAATGATGAAGTTTTTTCTTCTTCTTCTTCTTTGTGTGTTTCTCTAATATCCTCAGGGGAGTACATAGAGATGGATATGACAAGTCTTCCTCCGTTCTGGTTAGCGTACCTGAGTGACCCCAGTGACTCTGGACGCATTCACAGCAATGTCCGGCAGCGCTGGCTCAGTGGTACAGTGGTACACTTCATCTGTTCCCCTGGTTCACAGACACATTGGCCTTGTTTCAGTTCCCTGCTAGCACGACACTGACAAAACATTCTGTGACCCAAAAGTGTGTTGCACGGTACTAATTTGCCCACCTGTTGCCTTGCACGTGGAGCAAAAGTCTTATTTTTTTTAGTTTTGTTTTTCATTGCTTGTGATTTCCACATGCAGTTAAATACACTTGGAGTTTAAAAAGAATAAATGAACACAAGATTTTACTATGTGCATCTCAGCTAAAGACAAAAACACAAGGGGTAGTAGCGCTATATAGTTACAGTTGCAATATTACAGTTGCATTATGTGAAATTACATAACCTCTTTCAGTCTTACATGCTAGCTGCTTTCATATGGAGTCAGCTGTTGTGCAATTTATTTCTTTTAACACCTTAATATTATTATTCATGACAAAAAACAGTACTTGTAACAGTAATTGCTGGAGATCCTGGCTTTATGAATGAACTGCTTGTATCTTAACCTCTCTTGGTCAGGGGAGCCTCTGGTGGTTGAAGCCATGAAGTCATTTGCTGAGCTCACCGATAACGCCAGGTTGGTTCCGAGCTGTTTGGACCAATCCTAACGATACATAAGTGGTGTACATTCACAGACATTAGTCATTAGTCACAGACAATAGTACCAACCTACCAACATACACAAATGGGAGGGACTGTTGCCATATTGCTTGCCTGTACCACTCCTAATGTCTCCCTTTTAGCATTCAGGACGAAATAAAAAAAGGAAGAAAATACACCCAGGACTGCAAGTCCCTCAGCAACATTTCTGGTTCTGCCTCTCAAATGTGACCGTCATCTCTTGAACTTGTAAACTTGAAAGTCAATCATTTCTCCAGGGTCTTTAGTCAGGCTGTCATCATTCCAACCATGTTCAGCAGAGATCTGCCAGTCTGTTCTTGTTATCAGACAGACAGGCCTGCCACGCATGCCATTGCTGCTTAATAACATAAAGCAGTGGTTTTCACTTTTTTCAGGGCCAACTATTTATTCAGAATTTGACCCACGGGCCACCATTTGATGACATTTTAGCCCCACAGACCAAAACTAAAGATTTTTTCCACAATACCAGGCTGGATTTCGGAAACAAAACAGTCAAACATAGATCAAACATTACCATTAATCTTCTACATACTCTGTAAACTTGGGCTAATTCAGGTGATCAATATTTTAACTCTTGAGAGTGTAAACATGAAACCAAATGGACCTATAAGGGTCCATTTGGTTTCATGTTTACGCTCTCAAAGAGTTACATCTGGTTAACCAAAACTGTCCATCATTTAGCCTGGGGACCGCCTGGAACCCTCTCAAGGACCACTGGTGGTCCCCGGACCACTGGTTGAAAACCACTGACATAAAGGATAATAGAAAGAGGAATGAAGCATCAACCTGTTGTTTCTTTGCCGTCTTGGCTCTACAGGGCAGCTCTGCAGGCTAGAGACTGGAGCAGGCTAGCCCAGCTGATGAACCAGAACTTTGAACTGCGGAGGTAAGCAATCCATATATTTCCAGTACAGAATTTGTTCCATATCTGACCCCCATTGCCAAAGCACCAGTGATCGTCCAGGAGTCTGCCGACACTCAGGTGGATGCGTGCATGCAAGGTTGCTTCAGGGAGTCTTACCGGTACCTACTGTAGGTTTTTATTGCCTAAGCTAACAGACAAATGCACTGTTTGTGCCACGATTGTTTCTACAGGTCTGTTTACACAGACGAATGCCTAGGTCCTGGGAACCTCAAGATGGTTCAGTTGGCCATGCAGGTACTGAGAGACTGTACTGCTTTGGTACTTCCAACAGCACACATATCAACACATACAGAAATCATGTTTATAGTTGATGTTTTATTGCCTAAGCTGCACTGCTGGGCACAATTTTTTGTTTCAATTTTCAAAAGCTATTAGCTCCAATTGACCATTTCCTCCTTCCTGCAGTTCGGTTCAGCTGTGAAACTACCAGGCAGTGGAGGTGCAGTTGTGGGATTGTGTCTGGACAAAACTAAACTGGTAAGCAAGGTGCTGGTAGGCTGATACATGGTCTATTGCAGTGGCTTTCAACCTTTTTGATACCAGGGCCCAGAATTTGAGCCACGGACCACCATTTGATGGATTTGGGAAACAAAATAGTTAAACATACAGGTCAAATGTATAACCATTAATGTTCTAGACTTCTAGATTATCTAGTTGTGTAGACTTGGGCTAATTCAGATGATGCATATTTTAACCCTTGAGAGTATAAACATGAAACCAAATAGACCCGCAAGGGTCCATTAATTTGGTTTCATTTTTACGCTCTCAATGAGTTACATCTGGTTAACCAACTTCCCATCATTTACCTGGGGACCACCTGGAACTCTCAAGGACCACTGGTGATCACCCAGACCACTAGTTGAAAACCACTGGTCTATTGTATGACTGTGTAGAAATTAAACCATCATATTGGCCAGCAACAGGAAGCTTATGTTCCTTATGTTAGCTGTATTAAAAAAAGAAGAAAAAAAAAAGAAGAAGAAATCTATTTCTAATACGAATGTTCTATTTTGTAAATTCATTGTACTGTATGTAGCAAACGGTATAAAGCTACTATACTCTGCCTGCCAATGAACTTTGTCTGATTCTAATACTTCATCCACTAGGTGGCGATGAGACAAGCTTTCCAAGAGGCAGGCTATGTGTTCTGTATGATTGTTCCATATAATCCAACTGCCACCACTTCACCTTGTCATCACAACTGAATCAATCTGCCGTCCAGAGATCTATGGTGACAGATGAAGTGAACAACACGTTTATAATCTATAAATAATATATGACATATCATTATTTAAAATCAATGCAGAGACATCATTCCACAATACGCCATGTGGCATGTTCACTGGGACAAGGGTTGCATATAGAATGTACTTTTTGTAGATTTATTGTGATTTCTAATACAAAATAAAGACAAATTTGTATTGAACAGGGTCATTTTTTTGTGTTTTGTGTCATGTAATCATTTCATCTTTCGTAATGACACGTCATAAATACAACTCATTGTAATTGAGTCCAATGCAACTTAAAACCGCACTCAAACATGCAGGTTTTTAACTTGTTCAGACCAACTGAAAATGTTGATTGGCTACTGTATTGTTGTTAAAGGGAAAAATACACCTATTTTCAACATGTTAGACCTACTGGCATTAGTAGGCTATAGTCTCTGTGTTCCAAAGATGAAGAAACAGGTATGGGTGGGTGGAATTCCCCTTTAGGGGAAGTGTTTATACACATTTTAGGTGACCTTGGCTGCAATTCTAAATCTAAATTTGACCATAAAATATCCACTTTAATTGGAGTTTATCTTTCTCCCTTAAAGGGGAATTCCACGCATTTTCTGAAAGAAAAATCATTAACATGGTGACATCTTGATGATGTCATCAGATGTATTTCACCATGTTATTGATTTTTTCAGACCTCAATTTTTAGGAAAATTTGAACTGGGGGAACTTTTTTATCATGTCCACACAGCATCTCCATTAAGGTAGGCCTATATTAATGACATATTAAAATGTTGAAAATGGGTGGAGTTCCCCTTTAATTGGTGTTTATCTCTCTCCCTTAATTTCCTCAAATTGCTATAGCATAATTGTTATCACATTGTCCTCGGTGCCACGGTCGTCCCCAGTGCGTAAACACACGTCACAAACACAAAAATACTTAGTGAGCATGTATAATTTGACGTTTCCTTTTCGGGGGCGGGGCCACTAGCAGCCACTATTGGCCACCACACAGCTGCGCTGCGTTGCGCTGCGCTGCGCGTGTTGTTGAGTGTCCCGTTCAAGGGCTATATTAAATCATTATCATTTAACACTACTGTTGTACAGTGATCTCTATCTATGAATTGTCGTGTAAATCAATGGAACCGTGAAGCACCACCACCACCATCATGGCAGCAAAGGAGGACCTCTACAGTAAGATCATCCCGAGGAGACTGAGGCAGCAGCAGAACCGACCGGGAACTGTGAAATGTGGCTCCAATCTGGACGTCCTCTTATCAATGGGCTTTCCCAGAGCAAGGGCGTAAGTACAGCATACACACAGAGCCTAGAACGGCAGTTACGGCACACACACAGAATGTCACGTTTATGGTGGATGTTGGGTTGAATTAGGTTATTCTAACCCTGCGACCATCAGATAAAGCCATTATGCAGGCTCAGATCAGATTAAGTAATGACTACTGGATAAGCTATACATTCTGATGAATAACTGTCATCATGTTAACGAGGTAAATCGTAAATGCACTGTCACAGACACCTTTTTTTAGGCTACAGGCATAGCGGAGTACACATTATTTTCCCCAGTTGTGTGTGTGTTTTTTTAATGTAGTAAAATCTAGCCATTGACCAAATTGTAGTTGGCTAATTTATCCAATATGTTTGCACCCTGGACATGTTAATTAATTACCAATTTTATCATTTGGAAATGCTAATCTCTGGCCACATTTGAATGTTTTCTGTTTATATTTTGCTGTGTGTGATCTTGCTCTTGCAGAATGTCCATGCACACAGTCATTCCGTTCCCTCCCCGCTGACGCTTTACGTTAGCTGCCCGCGGATGCAGATAACGGTTTACGGGTCATTCTAGTGGAACGCTACAGTCTCGTAGTAAATAGATGTTTACGAGCATTATTAGGGTTTCGCCGTATATATCATCATCATGGTCATGTACAGTATTTAATTCAGCCCATTGCACAGTGTCTGGACTTGTCTGCAAAACTTGAAGATAAAAAAGGATAGATGTGTGAGCTAATATTCATACTACTGCTGTAATAACTACTGATGAATCGGAAAATTGGAGTCAGGAGGGAGCATGGGTTTCATAACTCTCTCTCTCTCTCTCTCTCTCTCTCTCTCTCTCTCTCTCTCTCTCTCTCTCTCTCTCTCTCTCTCTCTCTCTCTCTCTCTCTCTCTCTCTCTCTCTCCAATATCTATCTACACTACCCCGCCCCCTCTCTTCCTCCCCCATCTCTCTCTCCCTCTCTCTCTCTCCTCTCTCTCTCTCTCTCTCTCTCTCTCTCTCTCTCTCTCCCTCTCTCTCCTCTCGTGTGTTGTCACAGTGATCAGCGCCAGTCACACTGAATGGGAGACTGTCTGTCTTGTGTGTGATTCGGTCAGCACAGTGAGCTCACAACTGTTGGTGTGTGACAGACGCCTCACTGTAGGCCTGACAGTATGCCAGTGGTTCACAAAGTGGGGTCCGAGGACCGTCAGGGGTCCTTGAGGTGGTTCCAGGGGTCCCCATCCACTCCCCAGAAAAATGAGATTAGACTTCAATTACATTTTTATAACTTAAGCTATAAGACCCTGAAAACAAGGCTACGGACCTCCCAAAACAAACTGGTCAGGCTGTTGGCCTCGCCCCCAAACCCACCTCACCCCTGCACACTTTGACAGACTGGGTTGGCTCAGGAGTCAGGACTGACGCAGCATACAACATTTTGCAATGGGTCTGCTCCATGAGAGTCCATACTCTACCAAAATACCCATGTACCTGTCCAAATACTTCTTGAACTCCACTCCCACAACACCAGAGGGAGTTCAACAAGCCATGTGCAACCCAGATTTGAGCCAAACAAGGGACTTAAAGTTTTTCCTCAATTGTTAACACACATTTTCCACAACGGCATTCTCATACAGTGCACACACAAGGCTGAAAACATCACACACAAAACGCTAAACTCTGACAGTCCTTTTCCATGATGACTCTTTGCCATCGAGTCTATTAGCTGTTGCCAAAATGCTGCACACTACCAAGCATTCACAGCACATGAAGTACAAAAGTCAAAACACAATGATAGAAATGGAACACACATGAATGGCAATGACTCTGTCTGGATAATGAGCCACGTCTCCTTTTGTAAAATGACTATGTAGACTTTTTCACAGTCAAACATAAAACAGCAAACAAATATTTTGCAAAAAAAAATATTTATACATTTTTAATTACTGTAAACCAGCCTGTTCAACTCTCCCTGGAGGAGTGTTACCTGGCTCTGTGGGCTCCGTTCATATACCTGCCACACCCACACTGAAAAGAACTCCTCAATGGGATTCCGAGAGGTATAGAACAAGGTTTCGTTTGGACTCTCTGGCCAGCCTTGCCTACAGTTGGCTGAATCTCATTAGATAGGGCTATGACAGTTCTCCTTCTTTCTCCTCTTTCTCTCCCTCCTCCTCCTCCTCCTCCTCCTCTATGTCCTCCTCTAAGACAGTGGATTTCAACCTTTATCATACCAAGGCCCGCTATTTCAGCATTTTAGCCACAGTTCAACATTTGATTTTGAGTTGACTCTCTGACCCAAAACCAGCATTAACTAAATCAAAGTTTTCTGATTGTCTGGAGTAGGTAATGACATAATGGTGATGCCATTATGAGACTATAGGTGTTATCTACTGAAGGAGATTCAGCAAAACATGTATTAATTGTTTTTTTAAAGGGAATATTAAAAATATTAATTTTTGGATTGCTCACTCTGCTCACACATTACGCAAGATGGCATTCTACTAAGTGCAGCCGTAGTTACTTGCATGAGCGGAGCGGACGCAAGTAAGGCAATCGGTGTGCGGTGATCGTCGGTCCCTCTGAGTACTCTGATTGGCTAGTTTAGGTGATGATGTAATATGACATGAGTAAGAGGCCTTTATAGCTAATGTCATGAGTATTGGTATAAGTGTGCACTCAGTAGAGTGCAAATTCTACCGAGTAATATTTTTTACAGCACGTAAATGTCTTGATGAAATGTGTCTGCAACCATGCATATCAATATTTGACCATTTACTTGACTAGACAGACAGCAGATGGGATACAGTGTTGTTTGGCATGTCTAAGTGCCATCCAGTGGCCTTTTTGTGGTTCTGTGCTGCTGTAAGGTCATGTCAAAGTAGCAGCTGACAATCTTTAGCTTGTCTGTTTCCATTGTCTGTGTGTGTGTGTGTGTGTGTGTGTGTGTGTGTGTGTGTGTGTGTGTGTGTGTGTGTGTGTGTGTGTGTGTGTGTGTGTGTGTGTGTGTGTGTGTGTGTGTGTGTGTGTTTCCCTCAGAGGAAGTCTGCTGTGGTTTCGCTGAATGGACAGAGAAAGATACACCCCCGCCCCCAGGCTAGCCCTCCGTTAACACACAGTTCCTTAGAGGGACCACAAGCTCTTCAGACAACAACCTAGGCTATATGAAATACCCCCACTGGCCCACAGCCCTCTCTCTGTGTGTTCTCAATGTCTATTTCTCTGACCTACTCTCTTTCTCTCTGTCTCTAAAGAATTGACTCACTAAATATCCTGACCCACTTCAGGTGGCCTGGTTCTGGATTATTCTTATCCAAGACTCCACGCAATCCATTGTTTTGGTTCAGTGCGCTCTCTGTCTTTTCTTGTTTTGCCGTTCTGAGAATGAGCTAACTGGCTCAAAATTACATTATCATGGTGTAATGAACATGGAGCATATTGCAATATGTCATTTAAAAAAAGTCAATGACAAACAAAGTCATTGAGCTGTTTAATTTGCATGGCACATATAGTATACAATATAAATATAAACATATATAATATAGTATAAACATGATAGTATATACTATCATGTTTCTGAAAACAGTTTGTTGACTTTAAGTCAGGACAGATGCCTACCTGGCCCAGGGACCATGACCAGTTCCCTACGCTCTCTGTGTACTGTGTACTTTTCCCTTCTCTGCACGATATTCTTTATTCTTTAGTTTTATTCAGGCTACTGTTTCAACTGCGTATGAATTAATAAAAGACAGGCACAGAAAGAAAGAACTGAAGAAAGAGGAAAGCGTCTTTCACAGCCCTCCATTCTCAGCACTAACTGTGGCTGTCTCATTAGTACGAGGCGTTATCTGGCGTCATTGTTAAGTCTGAACAGTAGTTGGCTTTCTGTGGCATAAGAAACTACCAGCCGTTTCCTCTGTGCCATTAGAATACATGTTGTGGTTCAACACTTCAACCGCATCGTAGCTTAGAGCTCCTTTTTTATTGTGGCTGAAATCAAACTGAACTCTTTATCAATTATGCTGTATTGAATATGCTATATCTATTCGATTTTTCTGTAAGCAAGCAACAAACTTCAAGAACAAGTCGAGATAAAGCAATGATTTTCCATCTTTTTGACACCAGTGCCCACCATTTATTAAGCATTTGAGCCACGACCACCATTTGATGACATTTTTGCCCCACAGATCTAAAACTGTGGATTTCTTTTGCTTTTGTCCAGGCTGGATTTGGGAAACAAAACAGGCTGGTTAACCAACTGTCCATCATTTAGCCTGGGAACCACCAGGAACCCTCTGAAGGACCACTGGTGGTCCACGAACCACTGGTTGAAAACTACTGACATAAAAAAATAGTCTCAACAAACTGAAGCTTAAAGAGAGAACTGTTTAGAGAATACACAACTGAGTATATTACAGGTCGCAATCACATTATGTGAGTATATGAGTCGTATCGCCAGTGCAGCCTGTGTAGATACTATTACATCTAACACTGCTCTAGTATCCATGCCACAGAAGATAGTAATATACTATCATTTACACAGTTGTGATGCACATTCGTTGTTGTCTCGACTCTGTTACAGTGTGCTCTATTGTGAGTGTAAGTGGGGAAAATGATAAATGGTGGGAAGTCTATAGGAGCATGGCCACTTGGCCAGTATAGGAAGCTGTGTATATAGATATAGTAACTTAAATAATCCAGGAAAAATGTTTTGATTGTATGGTTTCGCAGTTATATGCCAAAATGTAAACCAGTCTGTAGCAGCGCCACCACTTTAATGTTCTTTAATTTATTTATTTTAACTTAAATATGATACTAAAGAGACGGAAAGATTGAGGACACGGAACAGAGGTCACAGCAGGGAATCCAGGGAAGTCGCAACCATGTGGTCAATGAGCGGTCATCTATGATTCAGCGCACCACCCTGCAAGAGGCTTCTCAGTGCTGACTCAGTGCCAACACTGAACGTCACGTATGTTTCTGTTATGGTTCAGCAGTAGTGTGGAATATCTAAATATGCCTTATAAGGTCAAGCTTTGCAGTAGGCCTGTTATATACCAGCTGATGAAAATCAACTGGTAATCAACTGGAGAATTAACCAGTAGGTTATCAGCAGGCTCTAATGGCTGGAAGGATACGTTGTCCGCGCTTCCTTCCTTGTTTTTACACTTCATATCAGTCTTAACCTCGACATAACGTAGGTCAGTTTTACTATGTTCGTGCATTGGCGGAAGAAGTGTCACTTCCGTATTTCCTAATTGCATCCAGTAAGCTCTGAGTCATACTGGCTCGATTGCATAGTTTTGATAAGTACCATACTGATGTGCTATCATTCAAAGTGTGTGGGACATACTGCTACTGTATACAGTAGCAGTATGTCCCCTTTGCTAGCTATGACAAGTCTGAAGTGCTGTGGACTTTTGGAGTTTGTAACTGCCATGAATTATTGAGACAATTCTCCTCGTGGTGTTAGCGCTGTGAGCAGAACTCATATTCCACCTCCCCGTTGGAATTCCAGACTCTATTACAGTGGTTTTCAAGCAGTGGCCCGGGAACCACCAGTGGTCATTGAGAGAATTCCAGGTTGCCAACAGGCTAAATGATGGAAAGTGATGGATTTGTTAACCAGGTGTAACTCATTGAGAGCGTAAAAAATATACCAAATGGACCCCTGCGGGTCCATTTGATTTCATGTTTACACTCTCAAGAGTTAAACTATTCATCCTCTGAATTAGCCCAAGTCTACACAACTAGAGAATGTAGAAGATTAATGGTCATTTTGATCTGTATGTTTGACTGTTTTGTTTCCCATATCCAGCCTGGAATTGTGGACAAAAGCAAAAGCAATCTTTAGTTTTGGGGTCTGTGGGGCTAAAATGTCCTCAAATGGTGGTCCGTGGCTCAAATTCTGAATAAAGAGTGGGCCCTGGTATCAAAAAGGTTGAAAACAACAATTCGCGCACTGTATTACAGTTAGCCATGTACAGTATAGTATAGGCTAC
>CM076977.1:34101827-34299327 GCA_039105355.1 Benthosema pterotum
CTCTCGTCTGTAACTTGTCTTCAGCTTTGCAGTGTCACTCAGATGCGTCACAATATGTGACGAGGTAATGTTTAATTGATGGCTGTTGTAGAGCTGACTGCACTGCAACCCACATTCTTTCTTTGCATTTTCTACAGTAGTCCGGAATCATATAACATAATCAGCCGTGACATATGTATATTTAACATCATTCATGGTCATTAGCTAGTCAGTCTGATACATATTTCATGCGTTCCTACTTCGATATCATGCAATGCATTATGTAGTTTTCAGTTTAAAAAGAGAAAGGAAGTATCTGCTACTATAAGAACATACTCAATAACTGAACTTGTTGCGAGTGTGTAACGGTAGCTGTCACGTCACAATGAGATCTGTCCTGTCAAGAGCTGTGTGGTGCAGTGTGGTAAGCAGTGGGCCGGGAGTGCTTCAGAGCAGGTGCAGATGTAACATGTCCCATTTGGGGGGGCAAGAGAACATGTTGGAGGGGCAAGAGAAAATGGTATGGGGGCGGCTTCATTGCCCGTGTCGCTTTGCGCCACGGGCGATGAAGTCGCACCCATACCATTTTCGGTTACAGGGCTTTTATTAGTCAAGTAAACCTTGAAAAATAGCATCAGTTGTTGTTGAAGTTGCAACAGACACGCAGCATGCATAAAGCTAAAGGTCTGACTCAGAGAGTTTTCTGTTTTCAATGATGAAATGTTGTTGGTTTACTGGTGCCAAAATTGTAGTTAGTAGCAGTAGTAGTGTTTCAAATCATTTTAAATATAATATAACATCATTTTAATATATCATTCGAAATATCTTGGGTTGTTTTCCATGGCATCGTGTTTGGGGGGGCAGACTGGGTATTTAGGGCATCCCCCCCATACCCATGCCTAGATCCGCCCCTGCTTCAGAGGCTCTGCTGTTGCTCTGTAATGACAGGCCATGTTTCTCAGTATGTTTTGACCTTGGTTTGGCAAGTACTTGGCAGCGCTAAACGAACTGCATATATAACATACAGTGAGGTCAGACCAGGTCCTCTTGCCTTTGCCGTTGTGCACACCCAAACTTAAGTCCCTGAGTCCATTACAGTTTATGTTCAAACTTCACTTCACTTAGCAAGGGAACAAAATACAGACAGAGACAACCTGCGTTGACTGTTTACACCTAGGATGCTTTCAGTGCATCAGTTTTCACTACCCACATTTATTTTTCCTTTCTTATTTTTAAGTGGTGCATTGGTGCAACAACCTCATTTTGGAGCTACTGTATGTGTATCCGTCCTGACTGGGTCTGTCCGTCCGAACACGAAATAGCTTTTTGTTAGTTTACGCAACTGTAGTGTCACTGTTGCGTGTCCTGTGGCTCTTGAAGTTCTAGGAACTTTGTAATTTTTTTTATCCTCTAAATAGATTTTCATGAATAGGTTTTTGACACAATAATGGCAAAATTAATACTTGTTGACAAAGTCTCTATTTTCTAATATGCTGATGTTGTTTTTGCTTTTCACTCCCTCAAATAACAATTTAGTGCCGACTGCTTTCCCTTTCTCTGCACAAGAGTGTGTGTTTGTGTGTTTGTGTGTTTGTGTGTGTGTGTGTGTGTGTGTGTGTGTGTGTGTGTGTGTGTGTGTGTGTGTGTGTGTGTGTGTGTGTGTGTGTGCGCGCGCGCGCGTGTGTGCCCACATGCACCTGCATGCGCTTCCATTAACGTGTGCCCATGTGCGTGTGTGCCTGAATGTGTGCACAACTGTTCATCTATTTTCTTTGATTGTATCTTTGTACTGTTAACAATTAATCAAGGGCCTGGTCTTCATCCTGTTGCTCCTGCCAGCTGGACAGTCTACTATCCACATATCAATTAGCACTAATGAGCATGGGAGGACAGTTTGGCCTTCTGAGGGGCTGTGAGCCCCATGCAGACAGTCTCTGTGTAGTGAGAGCAAAGCACCCACCAGAATACTGTTATGCCAGGTAACTTTGTACACAGCCTGTCAGTTTGTATTTTTTACACACTTCTAAGTTCATTTAACATTTAACAGGGATGTGTTTGGATTATCCGGTGATACTGTGGCATTGGAATAATGCTCTACGTTTGCATTATTCAGTGGAGTAACTAAGTAAGGTTATATAAGTTGGAGTACAATTTACATTTTAGGCAATTTAGCAGACGCTCTTAATCCAGAGTGACTTACATTAAACACAAACACAAGAAAAAGCATGACAATACATACAGTATATACATACAGAACAGTCATCATGAATCATACACAAGTTAGGAATGTAGCAGTGGGAGCGCTGTCCCACCGTTTTTAGCGAGGGTCTTCCAGCTTCCCTGACGTTTTTTTTAGTTAGTTAAAATAAGCATCATTGCAGACTTGCAGAGGTGCATCTAAAGTAGGAAAGAATATTCCCATCCCACTGGTTGTCAGCCTTTCTAATTTAATGGACCCTTTTCCTGATATGCATGGGGTTACCAGCTATGGATTCTTACAATTTAAAGCCTTGTAAGACCTTTATGCACATAGCTTAACGCTACCTTCCCCGTCAGAGTACCGAGTTGTTCCACCAAAAAAGTCAGTTCACATTTATGGAAATTTAATGTTTGCTTTTGTGCATCACGCAAGTGTGATTATTTATTTATTTATTTATTGCTCTGCACTGGTAAAATCCTCAATGCTTGCTTGCATTTGTACACTCAGAGTTACACCGACCTACATTACTTTGAGTAACAGCTCTCTGAAAATACCGCCGTGGTTTTTTACTTTTAAGAACCGCAGCGTCCCTATTCTGGGACAAACATTCTCCAAAAATAGCCTATTGTTTGTCTATTTTCAGTAAAGATATTCAGTGTAGAGAGAAATCAGGCCTAGTGTGGATTGGAATGAGCCATGTGGGATTCCGGTCAACAAACTATAGGGTTTTTCTAAGCAAATAATCTGCAACTGCCAGTGATTCCCCCAGTACATCTGACTCTCTGTGGGAAAGCCACGAGATTCTGGAGAGGCGTGTGAGTGTGTGCGTGTGCGTATGCGTGTGCGTGCCCGCGTGTGTGTGTGTGTGCACGTGCATGCGAGTGTGTACCTGTGCCAGCGCTGCTGGCAGGCTTTGAGACTCCGTACAACAATGTACAGTGAAACAGGAAAAAAGATTATCAGTTCTATTATTGAGCAGCAGGAGGAAGTGTGTGCCCCCCTGTCGCTCTGCAGGCAACACAATGCTGGCTCAGTGCTGAAACAAAGGCCCTCAGAACAAACACGCAGTTCCGTCAATAGAACTGGGACGGCCGCTGCAGTCACTGGACAGCTCAACTACCAAATTAACTATACGAAAGAAAGCGTTGAGATCTACAGTGCTCACGGCACGTGGTGCCGTGAGCACAGTACTTTCTGCGAGTTGCATGAAGGGACTGTGTGATGACAATGTTATGCAACAAAGTACACCAGGGGTTTTCTTTTTGGTACCAGTGCCCACTATCTATTCAGCATTCAGTGTAAAATGAAACCTAATACCAAAGGATCCATTTGGTTTCTTCCTTTTAAGGGTTCTTCGGTTGCGTGCAAGAGCCGTGTTGGTGTTGTTTAGCACAAACACAAGTGCAAAGGTGCAATGATTTTATATATAATATTGCAAAAAAATCCAATCTACAAAGTCAAGACACATTTTACCTATAATGACATGCCTAATGTACGATTGATTAATTCATTGGTTCTTTTATGAAATGATCTATTCTTTTTCTACTGTTATTATTTTCATGGCACTATTGATTGAATGATGGATCACATTGTACGGTATTGATCACAGATTGATTGCATATTGCGCAGTACAAATGTATCAATCGTTACTGATTGATTGAGTGCATTGTACAAATGCATCAATCATTACTGATAGATGGATCACATCATATGGTACAAATGCAACACAGTAGGAGAGAGAGAGGATGTGACAGAGGAGCCACATTGCAAAGTCAGTGTCAGTTCAGAACTATGAGAGATAACACTCATTAGACAGAGCAGATAAGAAGGAAGCTGACCATGAGACAACATGATTGGCAACATAGATCTTTGGATTTTTGTGTGCATGTGTGTGCGCGAGCATCGTCCACAATGGACTGCGCCTGAGATGGGAGTGCGTTCATGCATGTGTGTCTGTGTGCTCATTCCACACATGTAGAACATGTTCTTCCATTATGCATTGTACTGTATACAGTATAATATGCACGCTCATTCGGTCCCCACTGCCCTGGATTGTTGTGCCGACTTCTCTTAATGTTTATGTGTGTTTGAGAGTGTCACTTTGTAAACAGGAAGTGTGATAATGGAGTTTTGAGTCCGGAAGAGCGGGCAGTAACCCCCCGGCATTCCTGCGTCAGGGTTATTTGCGTGTGTGAAGTATAGGAGTATTTGGTGGTTTAACATTCTCAGGCCACGACCCCCCAAAATACTCACATTTGAACCACTTATGACTGAGTTTGTAGCCATTACAAGACTGCTGATTATCAAAGCTTATACACTTTTCCAAAATGCTACAATGATGGTCTGAATTTGGTGTAAGACCTTGCTTTCTTGGAAAGGTTGTTCGATTAGTTGCAGGACAACAATGTGATGCAATCTTGCAGCAGAGATACCTCAGATTATTGCCTAACAGCCCACACTCAGATAGCCACACACTACCTAATAATGGGCCAGGTTCTGATGACATTTGGCGTAATAACCGCCTCATCCAAATAACGGCCTAGTTCCTTATAAATGCCTGTCGTCTGAATCGATCTTGCATATTAACAGCCCTTGCTACTATATGTGGTAATCTACGGTATATACTACAGTCTTCAGCAATGTGAGAGATGATAACAGGGTTGAGAAATACACCACTCACTCAGCAATGAACCCAGCACACAGATTTCCATACATAAGTCAGCCAGGGGTCTGCGCGGAGAAGGAGATCGCTGGGAGTAGGGGGTGTACGTGTGTGTGTGTGTGTGTGTGTGTGTGTGTGTGTGTGTGTGTGTGTGTGTGTGTGTGTGTGTGTGTGTGTGTGTGTGTGACTTGTGAACCTGCGTGTTGTGTGCCAACAGTGCATGAGGATCCAGCTGGTTGTGTGGAAGTGGACAGGCGTCAGTCCAGTAACAGTTGGTGGTGCAGCTTGTCTCATGTTGTTGCTCAACAATGCAGGGAGTGGTTGGTTCAAAATGGACAACTCCCATACACCATGCTGACCGCATAGTATACAGTCTATATGTCATGTTGGAAACTTAAACAATAACCCTAATAACAGACAGTGTTATTATATTATAAATATACGATAAGATGGGTACCTGTATATTCTAATTATGTTGGATATTTATTGTGAATATTGTACTGTGTATAAGTATACAGCACAGTATGTATAGATGCTACTCTGTTGTATTTTTTCTCTGCTCATACTCATCACATCACATGATTTTGCTTTCTTACCAACAGGAACCGACATTGGTATGACACCGTGCAACTATCAATCATAATTCATCATTAACAATCTATATAAATTTGACTCCATTGCTGGAGTCAAATTCTGGCTTAAGATGGATGTGTGCATGTGTGCATGTGTACATTTCTAATTGTGAAGCATGTTGGTGTGTGTGTGTGTGTGTGTGTGTGTGTGTGTGTGTGTGTGTGTGTGTGTGTGTGTGTGTGTGTGTGTGTGTGTGTGTGTGTGTGTGTGTGTGTGTGTGTGTGTGTGTGTGTGTGTGTGTATATATGTGGGGGTGGGAGTAGTTCTTGCATTCTCTTCCTGTCCCGCTGTGTTGAGCAGTCAAACAGGACCTTTGTAATGGTTGGAAGACTCACTTTCACATCTCCAGCGTGGGTGAGGGCCGCTCACTCAACAGCAGTGGTGGAAACAGTCAAAGGATCCATCAATACTGCCACATGCAGTATACGTTATCTGCAAGTGAAAGTCTGGAAGTCAAAATGTGCCTAAAGCAGGGGTTTTTAAACCGGTGGTCCGGGGACCACCAGTGGTCCTGAGAGGATTCCAGGTGGTCCCCAGGCTAAAGGATGGAAAGTTGGTTAACCAGAGGTAACTCTTTGAGAGCGTAAAAATGAAACCAAATGGACCCTTGCGGGTCCAATAGGTTTCATTTTACACCCTCAAGAGTTAAAATATTCACCTGAATTATAGCCCAGGTCTACACAACTAGAGAATGTATTGTAGAAGATTAATGGTCATTTTGATCCGTATGTTTGGCTGTTTTGTTTTCTCTGAAATCCAGCTTGGAATTGTGGACAAAAGCAAAAGAAATCTTTAGTTTTGGGGTCTGTGGGACTAAAATGTTACCAATTGGTGGTCCGTGGCTCAAATTCTGAATAAATACTGGGCCCTGGTATGAAAAAGGTTGAAAATCACTGGCCTGAAGTATCAAAGGATAAAGCAGGCCTAGTCATTGCACCTTTTGGCTGATTGACCTTGATTCCACTTAAATGGTGGCCCATCGGTGATCACCGACAGGTTTAGTGTTTGTGCATAGTTAGTTCCCATAATGTCATCTTAAGGGGAATTCCACCCATTTTCAACATTTTCCTGAGAGTCTACATGTGAACCTAATGGACCCGCTAAGGTCCATTTGGTTCCATTTGTACACTCGCAAGGAAAAAAGGTCCTGAAAGAAAAATCATTAACATGGTGGAACACAACTTGATGATGTCACCAAGTTGATTCACCACATGTTAATGTTTTTTTCAGACCTCCATTTCTAGGAGACACAGAATGGGGGGAACATTTTTATCATGTTCACACAACATCTCTAAGGTATATTTGACATAGTAAAATGTTGAAAATGGTTGGAAATCCACTTTAAAAAAGGTATGAAGAGAGTTTTGTGTGAGGGGGTGGACTCTCTGGGAGAGTCCACTAAAGGGCCTCTAACGGGGCCATTGGATCAAGGTTATAATAGAATTATAGTTTTATTCATAGCATTATAGGTGTCATTATTTCAACAGTTTCTCATTCTGTTAACCTGTGTTGTGTTGAGTGAGAACAAGGTACTTATGTGACCGGGTGTCTCAGCATGAGCGTTCTCTTTCTCTCCCTCTCCCTGTGGTCACAGGCTTTCCTCCTACGCCAAAACACATGTTAGAAATATACTCCTGCAAGAAACCGCTCTTAATTCATACTCTGTAGTAACCACGGCCTCGCTGCAGGCTAGCTCTGGTCCAGAGCTCCACTGCTTCTGAGTCTGACTTGCATTGGAGCTCTGTTGGTCTCCGTGCATTCGGCCATTACTGCACCCGACCAGCCTCTCTTCTCTAGTGGATATATAAAGAACGTTTTACCTACTCACCAAAATAAACACGTCTTGTGTCATTAGAAAGCCTACTTACCTTAGTGGTCGCACTCTTAGCCCCCCACCACACGGATAAATTGGACTTTTTGGCCAGAACGCGATCGTTTTTCACCGGAAAAACAACCAGGATTTGCGCCCTCTACCGATATTGCCAATAGAAAAGTTCCATAGGAAATATTTTTCCTTCAGTGAAAAACGATCGCATTCTGGCCAAAAGGTCCAATTTATCCGTGTGGTGGGGGGCTAAGAGTGCGACCACCAAGGTAAGTAGGCTTTCTAATGACACAAGACGTGTTTATTTTGGTGAGTAGGTAAAACGTTCTTTATATATCCACTAGAGAAGAGAGGCTGGTCGGGTGCAGTAATGGCCGAATACACGGAGACCAACAGAGCTCCAATGCAAGTCAGACTCAGAAGCAGTGGAGCTCTGGACCAGAGCTAGCTGCAGGCCAAAAAGTACACATCTACATGCTCAAAGACAAATGGGTTGCTAGCTTGTAAAGCGGTTATTTTAGGCAAGCGACACCCTCGCACGACAGCTAAGCTGTGCCGCTGTCAATTAGCGAGGACTAGGTTTTTGCCAAATGTTGACATAATAAGCATAACCTAAACCTGGACATTTGAACACAAAGGCCTTTGTTACTGACTGTATGTACAGGCTGTCTGTCGGATACATATCTGAACTCACACATATTCGCTGGCCTGTCTGCTGGGAGCATGCGGAGAGCAACAGCTGTGCAGCAGTAATGTCATGAGAGGGACTGAGGGAGTGGCTGTGTGTTTGTGTGTGTGTGTGTGTGTGTGTGTGTGTGTGTGTGTGTGTGTGTGTGTGTGCGTGCGTGCGTGCGTGCGTGTGTGCACGTGCATATGTCCATGTGGGTGCGTATGTCCCTGCCCGTTTGGGTGTACGTGTTTTGATAGATTCTATGTTTACTACTATGCAGGTCTTGGTCATTTGTTCTCATGTATTGTTATTTTATTTGTTTTTTCCCTGGACCACAATTGTATTTTTTTTAGATAGCTGGTTGTTTAGACAGATGGCTCTTTGTTTACCTGGTATCCTAGTTTCTTTTAGGAACTACATTGTTCTCTCTATCTGCACTCTTCTATGACTATTTACCATGCTGTTTGTTGAGTAGAGTTCATGCTTGTAAGGCAGCGGGATACCAATGGTGAGCGTTGCTGGCTAATGTCACTGGCTACTGCCCAATCGCCCACTATCGCCGGATCGCCGTGATTGTCTGTGTGTGAGGGACCCCTTACTGAGAACCAGTGAGTTTAGAGCACATTGCCTTAGAAACAGCCAATGGGCATAATCTACTATTCTGTGTCATACTGTACAACTCACATAGAAATGCTTTAGTGTGTGTGTGTGTGTGTGTGTGTGTGTGTGTGTGTGTGTGTGTGTGTGTGTGTGTGTGTGTGTGTGTGTGTGTGTGTGTGTGTGTGTGTGTGTGTGTGTGTGTGTGTGTGTGTGCATGTGCAGTACCTTCACAAACAATTAGATGTGAGTTGACATTGTTTTCATTTTGATCAGTATGCAACTCCTGGACAAAAGAAATATTTAGTTTTGGGGTCTGTGGGGCTAAAATGTCATCAAATCGTGGTCCGTAGCTCAAATTCTGAATAAATAGTGGGCATTGGTATCAAAAAGGTTGGAAACCACTGGTTTAAACAATAAACATAATACAATTCAACTTAAATATATTTTCAAAAGTCTAAATATGGAGAAAATTTGCAGCTGTACTTCAGTGGCAGTGTGCATTCTACTGGATCAAGTCTGCTACTGATCCATTCAGTCCATGGTTTTGTGAGATTAGCTCTGTCTTGACAGTCTGGTCTGTGATACAACCTATCGAAGTGTTTGTGCATATGAGTGTCGGTATGCAGGCAGAGAGAGGGGCGGCGTGGCCCCCAAGATAAACAACCATCAACCTGCAAGCATACAACCAATACTCCTCCATATATACCTCGAGAGCTTTCAAGTTTACTTTATGGAAGAACATTCACTATGTGGTTGACACCACGTACACAGTGTTCCAATGCAAATTGCATGACTCACATTTGCAGAATCTGTGTGGTCCTGCGTTTTGAGTCAATTTGTTGTGATTTGTGACTTATTTGGAAATAACGGTTTGACTCCTCAGTCAAACCATTACAGTCCTGTGTTGTTGTGGGTATAATATGCTGTTAGTTCCCTTACAGATGTAGCTGAGATGTTGCTGAGCAAAACGTTTCTTTAAGATGTTAAGTGGTTTTGCAGGAGCTCAAATGGGGGGCCGAGGGGGGAGAGAGATGTTGTTTATGTTTATCCATCCGTGGCCCCTTGACCCCTTTGTTTTCTTTTATTTTGCTTTATAATGTCATGTATTACTTTGTGGTAGACACATTCACAATGTGTCTAGTACAACCGCACTACTGTAAAACAATTCATAATATAATAAATAATAACAATATAAAGTCCTATTTCGGGACCATAGTATAGTTTCAGTTCATTCATCTAGTACCTATAGTAGCTTTGTTTTGAATGGTGCTATGTGCACATTTAATTATTACATCTACGTCAATGATATCATTTTGTGGAAGCGTGCGTCAGATTAAAGGTAATTCTCAGCGTTTGCATGTCTGCCTGTGGTTGATTTAACTTGTCATATGACACACTTCTCTTTTCCATATCCTCTGTCATGATTGTGAAAGTGTGACGGCTCTCAGTCAGATAGTGGTGTGTCATAATGGCCCCTGGGTTTCCCTGCAGGTGATAAAAGATGGTAAAACCACATGATTTGCTTTTCTGGCGTGGTGCTGTGCTCGGTGTGTGTGTGTGTGTGTGTGTGTGTGTGTGTGTGTGTGTGTGTGTGTGTGTGTGTGTGTGTGTGCGTGCGCGCGCACTTGCACATGCACATGCACACGCATGTGTAGTACTGGGGGGATGATTTACTGTAACTATACATACTGTGGGACTCAGAGGAAATGGGTCAAGGCAGAAATACTCAAACAATTTTTTCCATCTGTCACTTCTATTTTTCCATTTTTTTCTCTTTTCCCTCTCTCTTCACACACACACACACACACACGCACACGCACACGCACACGCACACACACACACACACACACACACACACACACACACACACACACACACAGACGTGCCCTTCAACTCGCGTCAAGTTTCATCCAATCCCAAATATAAAGGGGAAAATAATGGAAAGAAACGGTCCGCATGAAGCTTCTGAGGGACTGTATGGCTTATACTGTATATGTTTGGTTTAATCATCTGGACCCCTTCTTGAAATGCAAACAAAGTATATGAAGTACTTTGCACTTCAATTATAAAATGGTGAAGACATACAGGAAAGTCAGTCCAGGAGGACATGCACTCGAGGTCCTGAACTGGAATTTGCTTTGCTGTGGGCAGATGTTTGAGACACCAGAGGATCTGTCAGAATCTTCTTTGCTCAAAATGTGTGGGGGTGGGAATCAAAGTTAGTTATTATTTCACATTTGAGCTAAAAAGTGTGATGGTCCGCATGAAGCTGCAAGTTTAAGCAGCTCACTAGCGCGAAGAGTGACGCGTCAGGTCCAGCATTGGTGAACTATCACTTGGCGGTGACAGGCACTAACCACTGCGATGGACACATGTGCTACATAACATGTCTCAAAGCTCTCTGAAGCGCTGTTTTGATGGCACTGACTGCCCACCAGCTGCTCAAAGTCCTGGGAGATATCAAAGGAACAGCTGAAATGCTGCCTGGACGCGGGTTATGCTTGCTCAGAAATACTCCACTTAGGCCCTATGTGTGTTACAACCATCATGCCATGCTCATGCACGTCGCGTGGATGAATGCACATGTGCAAAACATTAGGGAAGTGACACGTTTATTATAGGTATTTGTATTAGTTAACTTTAAGTATCTCTGCCAGCCTGAACATTATGGGTCAGGAGGAGTCGGGACCATATTTTCTTTCATGCCTATCTCAGAGCCCTAGTACAAAAGGTTTCTTCAACTATGCCTGCGCCTCTTACCACTGCACCTCAAAGACCCTGAAACATTATGGCTACAGAACTCCCCAAACAAAGTCAGGCTGTTACTTGGCCTCACTCCCTGAACCTACCTTACCCCTGCCCACTTTGCAAGTCACAAGATTCAATACCTACCAAAATACCCATATACTGTATCTGTTCAAATAGTAGTACCAATTAATACAATGTGGAAATCGTTTGTAGAAATATTGGAATAAATGGAATTTTATTCAAAAGACTGACTAATACTACATCAAATACTGTCTATGCTGCCATGTGGAAGTTGATAGTAGAGCAGTGCTGACTTCAGAAGCCTCAGAGCTCTGCTTCCCTAATAGGCCGTGGGCTGGGGGCTTGGGAGCGGTTATCACCCAAGTCGCACGATGTAGTCTACGTTTTTTTTTCACAGTGGGTAGATAAAAGTCTTATAAGTACTGTAATTAATGTTTCCAGCTCGAATTTTTGCGTCGTAACGAGAACAAACCGATTTAAAAAATGAATTTTAGCATTACTAAAAGAGGGTTACTATCAGACAAACCCGGCAACCTTTCCAGAAAACTGCCAGGTCTGCGCGTGTATTCACGTAAACAAATCCGTAGCAAGCTCTGCGCTGCATCTGCATCCTTATAGAAAATCACGTGCATTGCCCGTCAATGTAATTATACCCTAGTATAAACCACTTGTTCCCACGACGTTATTTGATTATACAAGTGTCATTTAGGCTACTAAATTACTCACATTGTGCCAGTACTTTGTTGCAGATTACCTTTAAAAAATCACGCTATTTTTGTTATATTGTTCAGTCTCAATACATTCTTGTATTTTGGAACATTGACGTAAATTCTGGTATTTACACTGAAGCAGTACCAGGGGCGGAGTGGGGCTGGCCAGGCCATCTGGACTTTGCCATTGGCCAGGCCACCCCCCCCCACCCCCCCCACCTCACCCCCCCCACCTCACCTCGCAAAAGTCGAAGCATGACAAAGCTACTGTGCCTTCAAAGGTTTATTTTCAAACGAACTAATATTACTATTACATATTACTTTAAAAATGTTTTACAAAATATTTAGTATCACTATCAATAAAATATTGTGTAGGCCAGTGGCATACCTACAATAAAGCAAACACCATCTAGCCAAATCCATTTGAGATCAACTTGAAAAAGGAGTTAAATGTATTCCTTGAATTCATGGAAGCCAGTAAATAATTTGAGAAATTATAGAAAATAAGTAATTATTTAACTTCTGCAGATGTCGAGATAATTTCACATGAACACTTGCAGTGAGACATATTGACAGAAAGTAATATAGAAAGTAGTGCAGTAATGGCAGAAAGAAAAGTATAATGTATTCATTTTTTGTTAAGTAATGTATTTATATTACAAGTTACTGAATTTTGGTTGGTAATATATTAAGTTAGGTAGTGCACATGTCCTAACACTGGTCACCACCAGTGTTGCCAACTGGTCCCTTGCGGGTCCATTTGGTTTCATTTTCACACTCAAGTCTCAAGAGTTAAAAATATTCCTCATGTGAATTATCCCAAGTCTACACACCTTCCAGGCAAGCATCTGGCGCATTCTAGTGCATTTTGGAAATGCCACTAGTGCATTTTGGATTTTGGCAGTTGGCAACACTGGCCACCACACACACAAGAAGGGGGCTGGCAGGGGGTGTGTCCCCCACTGATCCCAGCAGTGGCGTAGCCAGAAACTCAATTCAGGGTGGGCATGAGCTATTCAGAGTGGGCATGCTGCGTGCGTGATGGCCGCAAATTTGCACGTGCAAGAAATCTATTTATTGCTATTATTGCCATATACGGTTATATTTCAGTTTATATAACCTTTACTGTACAATGGTTGAATTAATGTCATGAAACATGAAATAATAATCCTGTCACCAACACAGTGTTTTGTTTCATTAGCACAATCATTATCAAATAGATTTCAGCTGTTCACTATTGAATCACAGCCATTTATAAATTAGTTACCAATGTGTCTGCTGATCATGACAGATTTTCTTTCAGGAGAACAGACCAGAGTTAACTTTTGAAAAATCCTTGTGAAAGTCCCCCCACAGAAACAAGCGCTATTGTTTTGATACCTGCCAAATGATAACGATCTGGCAGGTTTACAAACAAAGGGTGAATGAAAAGCTCCATTTGCATTATACTGGGTGATTAGTGCCCGCAAATCACCCATTATACTGTAACTACAGTGAGTCTAGACCTCTCAAGCTCTCTCTAGAGGCTCTCTGGTCTTTGTCCTTTGTTTTCTCAAGTTCTTAGTCATGTTTTCAATGGGTGGGCCAGCTCTCTATTTAGGTGGGCAGTGGCCCACCCCAGCCCACCCGTAGCTACGCCCCTGGATCCCAGGCCAGCTGGGAGCCTCTCGCTAACTTGCTCTCTCCAGTCCGGCGCATGCAGGTGCACTGGTGCAGGGTATCAGGTTACACTCAGTCACTCACACTGTTTAACTAAACTCTGTAGTACTAGAACACCTTTTATTTTTGGAAGGAGAAACACTAGTTTGCCTGGCCTGGGCTGGCCTGGGCCTGTCGCGCTGGCCTGCCCTGGAGGTTTAAAAAAAAAAAAAAAAAAAAAAAAAAAAAATTTTTTTTTTTTTTTTTTTGTACCCTGTCCAGGCCACTAGGTGGCGCAGGCCACCGGGAAAAGTCCCGGTGGTCCCGATGGCCACGCCGCCCATGAGCAGTACAATTCGTACATGGTTGCTTTTTATCATTGTCTTACCTACAATTGATTGATCAACTGTGATGTAATAAATCTCCCGAACTGCAGAATAAAAAGCAATCGTCCATTGATGTCAAAGGTTATTCATTATTGCGCCACTGGAGGTCAGCATACTATTCTTACGTCAGGAGATCTCATTACCTATACCAGGGGTTTTCAACAGGTGGTCCGGGGACCACTAGTGGTCCTTGAGAAGGTTCCAGGTGGTCCCCAGGCTAAATGATGGAAAGTTGGTTAGGCAGATGTAACTCTTGAGAATGTAAAAATGAAACCAAATGGACCCACAAGTTGTGGGTCCATTTGGTTTCATTTTTACACTCTCAAGAGTTAAAATATTCATCATCTGAATTTGCACTGTTTAATTAAGAAGTTTACACTGTTATGTTTGCAAAGTCCATCCTGGAATTGTGGACAAAACCAAAAGAAATCTTTAGTTGTAGGTCTTTGGGGCTAAAATGTAACCAAATGGTGGTCCGTGGCTCAAATGCTGAATAAATGGTGGTCCCTGGTGTCAAAAAGGTTGAAAACCCCTGACCTATACCTATGCACCAGCAAACACGGTAGGAAGGCCCCTCAACATCCGACCTGTCCTGGGGTGACCCCACTGTACCATCAACAAGCATGCAATATTGAAGTGCTGTATGCATCTAGCGTCGGTTACAAACAAACAATGTTTTTCAGACAAAAGTTGGTCAAAATGTGTGCAATGTGCACAACAATGGATAGCATTAGACACTGAAGAAAGTGTTATTGCTGAAAAGGCAATTGAAACTTTTAATATAATATATTTTAATATAACTTTTAATATAACAGCAGACCATGTTCCTGAAATACCCAACAATGTGGGCTATCACAGGCAGTGCTACATGCTTTTTACAAAATGGAACACATTCAAATGGCATGTAAGAGAAAACCAATTTTCTAATACTGAGTTAAATATTGTACATTTCAAGCATAATTTGAACACCCACATAAAGTATTCTACTAAACATCTGTACATTAACAGGTGGCAAAATGCATAGACCAACATGGCTATATTCAGTTTATCACCATAGTATGACTACCGTATACAACCTGTAAATTAAGGTTACAAAAACATTAATATGCATATGCTTCTCCCATAAGTTGGTCAATATGTGTCTGTGATGGACCCAACCCACAGATTAGTGGGGTGGCTCTTAGTGTGAGAGATTAGTGGGGTGGCTCTTAGTGTGAGAGCCATTTCTGTTCATTCATTATATTTCTGTATGATGACGTGATGGTAGGTTCAGCCAAGGGCAAAGTGGTCAGGTGACTAGTCTATATGAGGAAGTGATCTACCTGTACTCAGGTGTTGCTGAATAAAATGCGAGCCAAACAGTTTGTTGGCTGTGCTTGTCAGAGGAACAAAGAACTGCAGTTGTATCAAGCTCACTGTTGTGGGCCTTTATCCTGCTAAGTGACGGTAAATAAACATCAATGTTTGGACATCTTTTTTTTTTGTTACTGCACACATCAAAACTAGATCTTGAAACTTGAATCTTGAAGCAACCAGTGGTGTCCAGTTTAGGACAGACACTACACTCAGTTTCAAAGATATGTTAAACCACTGTTGTACTAGATAGGATAGGATATGGTTCTGGCCAATCTTTCAATAGTTTTTTCTGCAACCTTAGTTGCAACCACACAAAGTAATTGCAACATTTGACACAGCATTAGCAGAACTGCAGAGCTGGTCTTTGAGCATAATTTGTCCCAAATATAAGATGACTTATTATAAGGCTACCACCATTTCTCCAGAATAATTTGAGGGAAAGGAATGTTGAATGTCAAATACGATGCCATTAATATGACCCTGTTTTTGTTCTCCATCTTAAGTCAGTATGGCATTCTACATGGAACTAAAAAAAAAAACAGGACAGGGGAATGCCATCCTAGTGAAAATAAATAGTTGACTGCATTGAATCTGTTCTTCATCCACAATCGGAGGTGTTTCACTGCCTGCTCCTCTGCAACTTGCCTGAAACACACAGACATCCAGTGTTAAAAATATACTAGAACGTTAATCTCAGATGATCTGTTCAAATTAGGGATATGGCTGTCACAGGGCAGCCTCCTAGAGACAAATGGGGCAATGTACACAGACTCATCTGAATACACAATTTTTCTAATTATCTCTGGCCGGCTTGTTAGTGACTGTGGGGAATGGTGTTTCATATCAATGTCTTTACACTATCTTAAATAAATTCCTCTTATAATGGACCCTGCAATTATTTTAAACATGATATTCAATAATGATTGTTGGTCACCTGTCCCAGTCAACATGATGATGCCGGCACTGGGGAAGAGAGACCTCTTCCCCAGTGTATCTAATGCAATCTTTGTTAATGACCTATGTTTGATAAACTAACCTGTTCTTCTGTAGCTTCACTTACCCATCACACTCTGCCTCTGCCACCGTTATGAACTGAAATTAAAAAAACTGTAGTAGAGCAAATCATAGCAAACAATCATAGCAATTGATTGGTCACATGTTAACATGTTAAGCTTTCAGTCATTTTAATTACCTAAAATTGTGATGAATGCTCAATTGTGCGTGGTGCACAAGCTTAATAAAGCATCGACAATATAATGAATATATGATAAATATGATTATGACATATGCACTGCAAACAAAAATAATCTGTAAGCCAACACATAACGTCAAACCTGTGCAAACTCGAATTTGAGAAATAGAACAAATAACCGTATCTCAAACTAAAACACGAATTGAAACTTACAGTAACACATTGCAAACACCAACTTAAGGTTGAGCCTGGATTTAATGTGGCACGATACTATACTGTGGCACGATACAAACTCCCCGTGACCGTTTCGATTGCTATCAGCAGCCGTGGAAGATAATCATTTATTGAATGAACAGCTGCAAATATTAATCCATTGATTAGTGATCGATCAATGCGCACAACATAGTTTGGTCGCTATGAGGGCCAGCCCGAGAGAGGCTCAACGGCCTCGTCGTAAATTACTAAACTTTATTTCGTACAATATTATACTATCAATATAGTATCACTAAGTATGGCGCATGCAGTCTATATCTATGCATCCATTGAATCAAACTATTAGAATGTGTAAAACCGAATCATAATTATTCTAATTATATTAATTATTACCTCTGCTGCCGCTGAAGTTGTGCTGCTGCTGCTGCTGCTGCTGCCACTAGAAGTCTCAGGATTCTTCCTGTTTACATCCAAGGAGAATTCAAAAAGGAGTTGTCGCGAAGGCACCCACGGGGGAGTCCACATTGGTTCATGGGAGGAAACAGACATGCGCAGTACAGATCAGGAAGTCAAACCATCCAAGAGACCAATGGCATGCATGGTTTGCAAGCGTCAAACTTCCTGGAATGTACTGCGCATGTCTGTTTCCTCCCATGAACCAATGTGGACTCCCCCGTGGGTGCCTTCGCGACAACTCCTTTTTGAATTCTCCTTGTTTACATCAGGGACAGGGAGTACCGAAGAACGCGATTGGCCAGCTCAATTGCGACTCTGGCCCATGGCGAGCTGTGATTGGCTTAGGGCGTTCGTTTTACTTTGACACAGTTTGAGGATTTTCTTGTCATTTTCTTAAAAAATATTAATATTGCGCACTTTGTGCGACTGGAAACATTAGATATTGTGTTTATAACCAATTAATGTACAAAATTAAAAAAAATTGGGCCGCCTACATATAGTATCTGCATGAATTTACTAACTCGGCCTTCTAGACGGCCACTTCCCACCTTCCCTAAGGAGGAAATGTCATTATCATATACCCGCTAATGGGATTCTGGGCGCCTATTATAAATGATCTAATAATGTAGTTTTCCACCTCCTTTTCTTGTTCTTTATTGTAACTGAAGTTCCAGCCAGGTGTCATAATACCGCGCACCAGTCAAATAGTCTGTTTGACACACTTATCTGGGGAATAATTAAGTGCTAACTAGCTGGCGGTACGCAAGCTTTTTATCTGTCTGTCTTTCAGAAGCTTTTGCTAAATACTGTACCATTACAGACTGTCTTTCAGTCTGTAATGGTAAAGTTAGAATAAATCCCTTGGTGATTTATTCATACTTCTGTTCTCTTCTGCATCTAGTTCGGGGAGTTGATTTCCATCTCTTCCTACGCGCAGTGTTATCGTCCTCCACTCCACCCTAGAGGCGTTTATTAGAAACTGATGTTTCCTTTGACTCGGGACTCATTGTTTTCTTCTGAGGGCTGTATGTCTTATATATGTTTGGTCTAATCATCTGGACCCCTTCTTGGTTGGTTGACATCAGAGCACATTTTCTTAAAAGGCAAACAAAGTATATGAAGTACTTTGCACTTCAATTATAAAATGTTGAAGACATACAGGAAAGTCAGTCCAGGAGGACATGCACTTGAGGTCCTGAACTGGAATTTGCTTTGCTGTGGGCAGATGTTTGAGACACCAGAGGATCTGTCTGAATCTTCTTTGCTCAAAATGTGTGGGAATCAAAGTTAGTTATTATTTCACATTTGAGCTAAAAAGTGTGATTTTAGACCTTGGCTATTCAAAAATAGCAGGTCTATGAAGTGTGCCATGCTATAAGGCTGAGCTTGTTTGTAGATGCTTATTGTTGAGTAATCATGGGAATATGTGCAAATTGTTGAAAGATTAGTTAATAAGTTTTAAAGCAAAACATTTTTGGATGCTAAATATTGTAGATATATTTTTGGGAGTATTTCACATGAGAGAACTTGAAAACCACCAATATAGCAACATGCATTTTTGATGTTAAGCAGTTTTAAAATGAAGCTCATCTAATGGGACACACTGCGTCAAAGTATCCTTGAGCAAGGTTTAGTGTTTTTACTGTCGTGGATGGCTTGGCTGTCTCTGCTGTTGCTGTGTACAGTATGTGGGTGAATGTGACTCATACACTGTAAAGTGCTTTGAGCGTTCAGAATAACATAAAAGGGCAGTATAAGCTATAAATGTGGTTTGTTTACCATACTCATCTCCAATGTCTGTATACCCAAAAGAACATCTCGTTGGTTTGATTTAGTCATTGAGATTTCTATTCGGAGAGAACTCAGACCACCCTGTGATGGGCTGCGATACACCTCTGGGCTTCCTTTTGGACCCACATGCCGTTTTAAAAAGATCCCTGCCTTAAATATGCCTTAAAACACTATAGTTGCCTTCTATCATACAATGTAAAGATAAAAACACCTTAGGAACTCAATAGGAACCCCTGTCACATAATATGCCCACACGTGGTCCATCCCTACGGAATATATGGAATGCATTTGCTAATAAAACATTTAAAATATTGCTCTGGTGATAATTATTTTCAGAAAGTATTATGCTGTTTTTTATTAGCATATGCATTTCGTATTTTCCATAGAGCAACCTGCAACAGGAGCACTCCCTATTGAGTGAAAGATTGGCTGTAAAAGAAATTAAATAATGAAGTGGTGTATTTGCTTATTTTAGTTACTGAGGGCAAGTATAATAATTTAAGGCACATTTGTCTTATTAGCCAGTTAAGGCTACAACGCTAATACCTATTTTAATAAATAAACTTTATTTTAACCAACCTCATCTGTATGGTAGAGTACATGTTACAGTAAAATAACAATCAATGAATTTATTAACAGAAATGAGTGTTACATTACAAGCCAAGTACACACTGATACAAAACTGATTCAAGTACAACTACAGCAAATCTGAAAAACTGATTGGACACACTAGTGTTTACAATAGTGACCAGCTTGTTAATTTCATTAAGACATTCAAATATGTACAAAATAATTTCTTCAGTAAAGTCAGAAGCAGCAAATCATGGATGCAAAGTGGAAGTGAAAAGGGAAAAGAGAAATGTACAAAGAGGAGAGAGGGGTGGGTGGGGGGGATTATATATATATATTTTTTTATTTACAGAGGCCAGTTTCAAATTGCATCTGTAGGTGCCCTTTGAGAGCGGTTTTGAAGGAGTCAAGGGATTTGCATGTTTTAATGACTGTTGGCAGGGCGTTCCACATTTCGGTGGCATATGAGCCAATTAAGTCCCTTGTTTGTGCCAAATCTGGTTTGGACATGGTTAGTAGCACTCTCTCTGGTGGGAGTGGACCTCATTGACATTAAGGAAGGAACAGATGTCTGCTGCTGTTATTGCTGGTGGTTTCCCCATCCTTACATTGAAAAATTGAGAACCATTTGAAAGTCATCAATGCAAAATCACCCCAGGTCAAGTATCTACAGTATGCAGTAGAAGTTTAGTCTCCAAATCGTGCTATGGAGGACATTAAATCTACGGATTGGAGCTTTAAGAGACTGAGTCATCATGAGTCAGATTATAGCAGAGTCACAACCCCAACAAATGTGTTGAATCAGAACAAGCTTTCTTTTATCTGATGAAGTAGTCGAGAGATAAACTGTGCATCTGTCTGTGCTTCTTGGCTTGTTTAGAAGGGAGAAGTGAGACTATAAATGACGCGTTCGCCGGCGGTGTAAAAGTGAACTTCTCTTTGCTATTCATAGTTGTAAGAAAATAATTCCCTTTTAAATGTCATAAATCATGTTAACTCATGCGTGATACGGTAGTTCTGATTGTCACAGTACAGTGATTAATTTCATGTTGATATATAACAAATGTCTTTGCTTGTATGTTCTACAGATTGAAAGCATTAGTATCAACAGGAGGCCGCAGTGTCCAAGCAGCGTGTGACTGGTAAGGTTTGATACACATCATTATGCACCAAGCAAGATACATTTTAATACTATTGCACTGGGCTACCCCAAATATATTATCACATTAGACAAAAGGTTTACATTCACCTAAAATGGCATGTGATTGATAGTTAAAAGCTTAAATTTCTATATTGAATAGTAGTCATTACTATAGAGTTTTTACTCAGTAACAGTAACTCTCTAAAGCTTTATAGTAAACGGAAAAATACATTTCAGCTGGATAACTCCCACAAAATACCTAAACAATTGTCATTGGAAGACAAATTGGAACTGGAACACAGTCGAATCTAAGCTGATAAATGATCCTTTAGTAGTAGTTTAGGAGCATTTTCTAAATTGGATTAGACTGGTGAAAACTGAAAATGAATTTTATGTTTACAAAAGAAATGGCTATTATTGAACACTCTACAGGTAAAATTATTTACCCGTAACCCATTCACAAAATTTTGCTTACGTTTCCAAGTCAAATTATACTGTAGAGATGATTGTGTACAGTTTAAAATGTATTAAATCGCTATATACCCGCCAGGTTGTTCTCACACGTTGATGACCCGTTCTTGGACGACCCGTTGCCCAGGGAATACGTCCTCTACCTGAGACCTAGCGGACCTCTACAGAACCAGCTCTCCCACTTCTGGCAGCAGAGCCGGGTCACCTGCGGCAAGAACAAGGCCCACAACATCTTTCCTCACATCACCCTCTGTCAGTTCTTTATGGTGAGTTAAGAGTGACAGCTGTCAGTGGTTTGTAGTGGTGCAGATCTCATGCAGTAGGCCTACATGTGTTCTTTAGCTCTCGCTTTAGCAAGCCCCCGTGTCATGCATTCATAGTACCATTATATATGCTGACATCCTGGTGATTATCGTCAAACGACCATGGCATTGCACCATGTTGTGTGGCAAGCATGTGAATAATGTGACTTTATAAAGTAGTGATTGCTGTTGATCAACGACACTGGTGATGAGTGTAACAATTGTTTGATATCACTGAATTTGTTAAGGTTGAGTTGTGTTCTGAACAATGCAACCAGGGGACAGGAAGGCAATTAAACACTTTAATGCCCAGATAAAGCAGGATAACGACAATTTATAGATATTATATATACACACAGTATTTGTATATGTAAATCCATAAATACATATAAATATTCAATAGCGTGATTAGGTTGTAGCTTGTAGATCAAATGAACAGTCCAAAACAAAGGAGTGACAAGAACGAGGAGTGGCACAGCAACCAGACAGGTCTGCAGGATGGAGAGAAAATTATTAGGAACACAGCTAACTTTGCAGATAAAACAAAAGAAAATGCTCTACAAAGTACAAACCGCAACCCAGTAGAGAAACTGTACTTGCCTGGCATTTCTATGGGAAGATCTGGTGAGGAGCAGGGCTGAATGCAGGGTTCTTGAAGACTCTGGTGTTGATTGTAGTAGTGAGAACAGCTGTGCGGTGTCACACCTAGGCAGCTCGTCAGAGGTGAGGAGAAACATGGAGGTGGCCCTGAGTGGTGCAGTGGATTGTGCCCAGGAACACCAGAGGTGGTAGGAGTAGGTGGATGGGTTTGAACCCGCAATAGAATTAGCAGATTTCTAATTAGCAGATTTTTTTTGCATGAAGTTGCTGTGTGTCATGTCGTGTGTTGGTTCAATTTGATCAATATGTGCCTAGAGATGGTGACCATGAGCCAAAACCTGTTACAAATTGTTTCCCTCACCATAACGGAAAGAAAATACTGTACACGGACGTGGTATATGGTACCATGGGTGGAAAATGATCTACAGCAGTTGTTTTCAACCAGTGGTCCGGGGACCACCAGTGGTCCTTGAGAGAGTTACAGGTGGTCCCCAGCTAAGTTGGTTAACCAGATGTAACTCTTGAGAACGTAAAAATGAAACCAAATGGACCCTTGCAGGTCCATTTGGTTTCATTCTTACACTCTCAAGAGTTAAAATATTCATCATATGAATTAGCCCAAGTCTACACAACTAGAGGATTAATGATCATTTTCATCTGTATGTTTTGCCTGTGTTGTTTCCCAAATCCAACCTGGTATGGTGGACAAAAAAGAAAAAGAAATCTTTAGTTTGGGGGGCTAAAAGTGTCCTCAAATGGTGGTCTGTGGCTCAAATGCTAAACGAAAAGGTTGACATCCCCTGATCTTCAGTTAAATGCCCGCTGTCCCTGAGTGTGACGATAACCCCATCCATCACCTTCCTCCTCCACAGTGTGCGGACCAGAAGGTGGAGGCTCTGTGTGAAGCTCTACAGGTCAGCGTGGCCCAGTGGAGAGGTCGTTTCCCCAGCCCACTGCCCCTGGAGCTCTACACCTCCTCCAACTTCATCGGCCTCTTCGTGGAGGAGCAAGTGGCCGACATTCTCAAGCAGTTTGCGACGGACTTCGCCACGGAAGCTGCGAGGAAAGCAGGTGGGATATGAAAAACAATAGGTGACTAGGGAGCTGCACACGGCTCACAGGCCTCATTCACACATTACGACACACTCACAGGTTGTATCACACACTGAAGACACACCGTGCTGCCAGCTTGCAATGCATTTCCAATGGGAGTCACATGTTTTGAACACACAAACTTTTGTAATGAAGACACAAACTTGTGTCACGGCTGTCTTCTGTCCTCCTCCCTCCCATGATACAAGTTTGTGTCTTCAAACCATGTGACCCCCATTAGAGATGCATTGTGAGCTTGCAACACTGTTTGTCTTAAGTGTGTGTCTAATGCCTGGGTGTGTCTAATGCGTGAATGGGGCCTTATGATTCAAAATGTGTATTGTTCCATCTATAATAATAAAAATATTATGATTCTGTAAATAATGCAGAGCCACACAACAAAGCATATAGGCCTACATCCTATTTACGACTGATTACCTACAATACATACACTAGACGACTCAAAAACTGTTGGGGCGCAAACTACCCGTATCTGAAAATAGAAACCTTTCAGGAAATGGAAAAAAACAAACAGTGCAGCATTGAATCCAGCACAGTTATTAATTATAATAATTCTCATTTGGGTAAATATAAAACCCACACACAGACCTAGGTGCATTTCACCTTCAAATTGTTGAAAGGTGTATCTTTCTAGCCCACAATGCTTCATAACACGATGTCTTATGAGTCTGTAGATTGGCTATTAATTTGAAGACCAAGTTGGACATTCATTTACAAAATAAATAACTAAAATGTTAAAATACGGAGTTACAAGGTATCTTGCTTTACAGCGACGAAATCCACTCTCAAGCTGCAATTTTACCATTGCATGCTGATCAATCATCCTGTTCCATATAACCGCATCAATCATCTATCCGGCCAACATGGCTGCCTATAACCGTCGAAGAGTGTGATTGAGTTTGTGCTGTGCAGGTAAACACCATCACTGTCTCTTTCAGAAGTACACGTGGAGCCTCATAAGAAACAACTCCATGTGACCCTGGCCTATCACTTCCCGACCAATCACCTGCCTTCCCTGGAGAAGCTGGCCAAGGGCATCGAAGTAAAGCTGGGATGCGATTGGCTGGCCGTCCTCTTTTCGAGGGACATCCGATTCGCTAACCACGAGGTAGGGAAGACACTGACTAGCCTGGCATTGCCAAACTGACCATGTAGTGGGATTACTCAGACCCATTCCTGTCACTGAACCCAAGTGATCTATTTGTATATACTGTACATCAACCTACTAAGAGATAGAACATGTCTACACAGTCTCTTCTTATTGAAATAACAGTTTATGTATTGGGTCATATTGCCCTCTATTGGCAACATTAGTGTACTGATACTGATGTATAGGCCAAATATTTGTTTACAAACATTGAAACCGGTTGCAAGGGTGACTGTTTCTTGTAATCAATTCCCAAGAGTTGTTTTGGGGAGTGGCTGGTTTCAGTCCATTTCAAACACCCCTTGTGTGTTGGCTAGTGAGGTGAGCCATAGGAGACATTTTTATACTTCATTGTGCCACAGTATTGCGTGGCAAAAACAGCAGATATACAAGCTCAGATCGCATTGCGTGAGCCCAGAGGTCTGTGTGCATGACACCACACAGACCAGTGACAATGAATTTACATCATATGTGGGCAAGCAAATCGCTATTTTACACAAATATAAAATTCCCTTTGGCAATGAATTGAGAATGTATCTCATATTTGGCCAAGCAAATCGGTTGAATTTTTCATGGAATTAAGGCTCAGATTGAGATGTTTGAACAGAAGGTCAATGTTTGGGGCTCATTAAAAAAACATTTGTACCTCACAGTTACTGTACAACGTGCAGATTAGTAATGGCTGGTTTATAATTCTGGGGTTTCAAAATAAAAGAACAGCACCGTCTAATGAACTTGTGTAGTCCCTGGCTCATAATGTGCATATTTTATGCTATTATGTACTCCGTTCCCCACGACAATTCTCACCGCAAGATCATGTTATGCAGAAAAAACGTAACATAGTTCACAAGAAAACATCCAAACGCCCCTGTCCTTTCCCAGAGCCTGAGGGTGATGTACCCCTACACCCCTCAGAATGAGGACGAGCTGGAGCTGGTCCCTGGGGACTTTGTGTTCATGTCCCCAGTGGACCAGGGTGGAGCCAGTGAGGGCTGGGTGTATGGGACCTCGCTGGCCACTGGACTGTCTGGTCTGCTGCCCGAGAACTACGTCAGCCGAGCAGATGAGTGTGACACCTGGGTGTTCCATGGGTGAGTAGTGGAGAGGCATCTGGTGAACCAGATGTAACTCTTTGAGAGCGTAAAAATGAAACTGAATGGACCCGCAAGGGTCCATTCGGTTTCATGTTTACACTCTCAAGAGTTAAAATATTCATCATGTGAATTAGGCCAAGTCTACACAACTAGAGAATGTGGAAGAATGGTCATTTTGATCTGTTTTGCCTGTTTTGTTTCCGAAATCCAACCTGGAATTGTGGACAAAACCAAAAGAAATCTTTAGTTTTTGGGTCTGTGTGGCTAAAATGTCATCAAATGGTGGTCTGGGCCCTGGTATGAAAGAGGTTGAAACCCTCTGAGAACCTCTGAACTCGACTTTAGTTTCAAGTGCACACTATTGACGTCGACACCAAATTGTCTGACGACGTTGTCAATCTTACAGGCTCACAATGCACTTGTAAGCTTATTTTTGGCCAATGTTCAAGTGGTTAAAGGGTGTTTTGAAGATTAGGAACACTTTGTCCCAGCAGGGCAACCGACCTCCACCCCGTTTTTTTAGAGTTGTAATGTTGTAATTCACTGGTGGTCCCTACATTTGGGTCATGTGGGAGGAGGGAGTATAGAAGAGGACCATGTGTCTCCTCCGTTACACATGTCAAGTGAACAGCTGTTTGATTTTTGACAGCTGCTGGACCTCCTTCTCACCAGGAGGTTGTTGTTAGCATAAGCGAAGGAACACAAAGAAACGTGCTTTTGTTTCCATTGAATGTACAAATGTGGTACTGTGGCAGAACAGTTCCAGCAAGCCAATACAGGTATACGGCAGCCCCCTTGACTGTTTATGTGAACCTTAACAGTGAAGCTAGAGACATAATTTCAATGTGGAAAGGGTCTCTTGTTTGTTCTGAGGAACTGTTTGAACGATCGTCTTGGCATTCAGTAATTGGGTCTCATGGTCAAAATAAGACACATTGATGACCCCCTGCTCTGTCGTGAACATAAATGAACTCTGCTCCACCCGCAGATCTCATTCGTTCTTCAGCTGTGGGCCCTCTGACAAGGCGGTGAAAGAAAGAGGCATGTTTGACGGACTGCTGGACGGCCGTCGCCTCGACAACACGAGTCCCGGGGACACGCCGGGTCTCAGTCTCATCTGCCATCCTATGCAGGTCAGAGTGACACAGTTCAATCTGGACCCATCTGTTCTATCAGGAATAGAGAGGAGAACTTGGCAAAGAAAATACTGCATGAAAACCTTTTTTCCTGACAAAGCTGCTCTGCCTCTCCACTACCAACAACGTCTTTTGATTGACACCAGGTCCTGCGAATCAGCAGTGGCCATTCCCGGCAGCCCAAGCGGACGCTGTTTGTCTGTCGGCACGGTGAGAGGATGGACGTGGTGTTCGGTAAACACTGGCAGTCACTGTGCTCTGACAGTAAAGGTGAGAACCTCCCCAAATAATTATCATGCTACTGATACTTCTTACTCTCCCTTTCATGGAAGGCCTTCCCCTTTTTTAAGAAATTATAGTAAAAGGAGGACGTGATGTTGATGAGTGTCTGCTATCTTTCCCAGGTAAATATGTGCGTACCAACTTGAACATGCCTCCCAGTTTGCCCCTGTGGGGAGGAGGGCAGACCGATTACGACATGGACTCTCCCATCACTGTATTTGGATCCACTCAGGCTCGACTAGTAGGTATGTTAGCTCTAGTCTTACAGAACCAAACGCAAACCAAATCAAGCTATTTGTGCCAAGGACACACCAGCAATGGACAGGTGAAATTGTCATGGTTCACCCACAAACTCATTTTAGGTTTAACACAGTAATGAAATGATATAATGGATGAAAGAATCCCTGAAGATACCAACTATTTTGCTTTGCCTTCGAAGAAGGCTCCACTTTGAGAACCAGTGATGTACATGTATGGTGTTGGTGTATGTGTGTGTGCGTGCATGTGTTCGTTGTCTAGGTGAAGCTCTGTTGGAGAGTAACACAGTAATAGACTTTGTTTATTGCTCTCCCTCATTGCGATGTGTTCAGACGGCTCAGAACATCCTCAAAGGTGAGCTCATCTTCAAATAGAGACATGTATAAAATGAGTATATCTCTGCTGTCTGTCAGGAACCAGCTAACCAGCTAACTTTCAGGGGATGAATAAATCCTTTTATTTAAAAAAAAAAACTAAGGAACACTGCCTCGCCAGAGTTGGCATTGTGACTTACATTGTCCAGTATATTGCCAGATGGGGGATAGATAGAAAGGTGGAGTTGGCTGCTTTAGCTGACAGTTTGAGGATCCAATGGAGTTATCTGGTTTTGTCAGAAGCACTTTTTTATATTCTTTTAACCCATACACAGACCGAAGGGCATTCACTAGCATTGTTTCATGAAAAAAAAAAAGGTTAGCTGGTTTCTGCCAGACAGTGACTATAGACTCCAACATTTGTTTAAGCAGTGATTTAGGTTGTCTTAAGGTCTATGTCTAGCCCCTGCTGTGATCCTCCTATCTACTGCAGGGATGCAGCAGGAAGGAAAGATGAAGGTGCGGGTGGAACCAGGCCTCTTTGAATGGACCAAATGGGTGTCTGGCAACTCTTTGCCTGCGTGGATCTCCCCTACCGATCTGGCCACAGCTCACTTCAGTGTGGACACAACGTACAGGTGAGCCGAAATTCACGACCGCATGTGACGGGGACAATCAATCAATCTGGGCAACGCAGTATTTCTAAAACAATCACATCTAGAGGCTTTTTAACTATGCAACACATTCCACATCGCAAACAACTGTCTTCATACAATACAAAGCGACAAACTACAAGCTCATTTTGAGAATAAAATTATTGTTGGTTTATCCTCCATAGACCTCTCATCCCCATCAATAAACTCACTGTGTCAGAATGCTACGAGAGCTACATCAGTCGCAGCTACCAAGTGACCAAAGACATCATGTCTGACTGTAAAAGCACAGGTATGTAGTGTATTGGTATGTGTGGTTGCTGGTGGGTGTGCAGACTGTGCACACATGCGAATGCTCTTCTTATAATGTTGTATGTATAATGTTTACCCATAATCCTTCTATGTGTGACATACTGGATAGAAAAGTGAGGAAAATCCCGTCATGGTATTTTTGCTGGTCTTCAACTTTCAAAGGTTTATTGACTATTTTTAGCATCAGGGCTTCAGTGTGTAGAATATAAATTAGGATTATGGTTCAGATGAGGTTAAGGGTGTGTGAGTGTTTCATTATAATACATGCGTGTGTATGTGTGTGCATGCGTGTGCATGTGTGCGCATGCTTGTGTGTGTGTGTGTGTGTGTGTGTGTGTGTGTGTGTGTGTGTGTGTGTGTTTACATTCCACAGGAAACAACGTTTTGCTCGTAGCGCATGCCTCCTCCCTGGAAGCGTGCACGCGGCAGCTGCAAGGTCGCACGCCACAGAATGCAAAGGACTTCATCCAAGTTGTCCGAAAGGTCATACATTAAACAACCTCTACCTCTCAAATATGTCTGTATTATAAACTGGTCATATTCTCCCTTGAACCTACATCTTACCAATAGTTCTTGGTCTGCCCGCATCTCTTGTGGAATTTTCCAATGTTTTCCTCTTAGGGCCTCAGTGACCTTTAGTAATAAGACTTGGCTTGTTTTGGTTTATATTTTTGGTTGCTCGGGTCAGCGAATGTGATGTAATTTGTGCCGCAACAAGATGTTGTGTGCAAAGACACAAAAGCAATATCTGTGCAGTCAATATGACAGTTGCATGGATGCAATGTAGTGCATTTGGATTGCTGTGACGTGCAGAAGATTTTGTGCATGAAGAGATGTATCGTAACAGAGTGGTTTGGTAGGAGTAGCCTCGGAAACGCAGATGTTTTATAATGGTAGAACACGGACATAAAAACGGGCATATTGCTTTGCAAGGACAACCCTTAAATGACTATTTGTTTCCTTGAAGACTTTTGAATGTATGTACTCATGAACGTAACTAAAACAAAAGGTTATTCATTTTCTGAAATGTGACCAAAGTAATGAGTAAATCATATATTAAGGCGGCTTTATGAGGTGAATAATTGATAGAAAACACATTATTTTGTGGGTGACGTATTCACTGCTTGTAACCATGAATCACCTCCCTAATGTATTGAGGGTCGTTAGCCCCTATAATGCCCAGCTTTGAGGGTCATTGTAAACACAAACGCTGAAGACAAAAAGTGTGTAAGCGAGAACGCAAACCGTGATTGGCCAGAACGAAATGACGCAGAATGTTGTGTGGCACTAAGAGCACACCCTTACTTTACATTGGCGCAATTTTATTATCTTCAACTATGAAGTAACCTTAGGTTTCCATCCATAGATCCCATACCTGGGCTTCTGCTGCTGTGAGGAGCAAGGTGACTCAGGGGTGTGGCAGCTGGTGGACCCTCCCATCCTTCCCCTTACACATGGACCCAACCACAGTTTCAACTGGAGGGAGACCCTGCTAGAGGAATGACAACTCCCCTCTCTCTTCCTTTCTCCTTCCAACAAGACACTTCCTGCAATGAACTGGTGTTTTATTTGGCCTGGTGCCTCCCTCCACCCTGCCCACACTTGCAGAACACACACATGTTTCAATCTTCTATGTATTCACTTCCTCTAACCATGACTTCCCCTTGAGGGAATCCCTGTCGAGACCTGGATTTCAGCTGTCGTCATATTAATACACTTACACACGGGAGTTCAGTGCCTTCGCTTACCCGCGCGGGCACTGAAAAACCCCACAACGCTGAAGTACGGATGTTAGTTTTCTCTCGGTTGTAGCTGTTGCGTCGCATCGCGTCTGCCATATATCTGGCTAAAACCAGAGGGAAAACATCTGTTACACCTCAGCCAATCAGAGGCAGTAACGTTGGCCCCTACGTTGCTGCCTCTGACATCCAGTCGCAACAATAGCCAAGGTTGGCACACAGCTGACTCAGTGCTGGCCCTGGTTGCCGTGAATGGTAGTAAGTAGTAGATTTCAATTCCGTCGAATACGCGGGAGAAGCATAGCAACTCCCAGCGACATGTACGGTACTGTACAGCATACTGCACAGTATGTACAGTACACGGCAGTTGGGAGCTGCGAAAGTGGCTAATGATGGTGTACTTATTTGTGGATTGGAACGCAGTGCCTCTCTCTGGGCAGTGGGCACATCACCTTATAACCACACGTACCAAGCTGCCAAGCTTAGCATCGATACAAACTAAAAGCTTTCTGCCCTTGAATGGACTCATCATATATTTTTCTATATACTGCATTATACAGTATCAGCTACGATCTATTCACTTTAGCATAAACCTGGTTTAAATCTTTTTAGCATCATCATATTACCACACAATAAAATACATACAAGTCTAAATGTTAGGCTAAGTGAAAATGTGAAATGTTCGAATTCAATAAAAAGGTTTCAGGTCAGGTTTCATTTACATTTAGTGGTGCATGTCACAACCACCCTGTTGGAACGTTTGACTGTTTGAGAATATCACTGTTGAAAAGTAATATCCATTATCATTTTAAAGTCCTAATAATATCAGGAGCTTCCCAATTCTAGGCTAACAATGTTCAATATAATTCATGTTTAATAACTTAGTCCACGTGTTGACTTGTACGTCCATGTAAGTATGTCAATATCAAAGACTCCCAAAACAAAATAGCACAAAATGCACAACCGACAATCATACACGTACAGTATGTTTTGAATCTTGCCCAACAGTGACACGTGGTCATGTTTGCTACATATCTTACTTGAGGGGTCAAATGGAGTAGGTAGCTGTAAATATTATTTTAAGGGGTGTGTCGTGTGTGTGTGGGTGTGACTGTGGGAGGGGGTTTGTCCATCTATTTATTGATAACTTTATTTCATGAAAAGTAATAATTGTCCCCTTTAATTGCATGCAATTAAATTCTGCGCTGCCTCTCAGGTGTAAACTGTGTTTAGCTCGTATGTGCAGCATTGTGCTGTGACCAGTAACAGTATTATTATTGTTAGTGCCTCTTGGAACTAAAAGTGATGTCATCTGATTTCATGACTGCCTAATTAGTAGCAAATACTGTACATTTAAATCCCTATTTATACAAACTAATAACTCAATTGTAAATCAAAATGATTTTAATATATATTTTTTTCTTTTCTTTTTTGAACACATGCTTATCATCAGCACATTATTGTCCATAATTAATATCTTATATTAAACCAGTGTTTTCAGGCTTGACAGCCTGAAAATGATAATATTTGAACTGGGGACCCCCACCAAACTGACAAGCACTTTGTTGTTGTAGGAGTTGAGGCATTACAGTTTGACTCAGTTCCACAGATACATATTGCTTCCATAAATACAGTATATATTGCTTGACTATGCTTGTAGATCAGCTACTTTCACTATTTTGTGTATTTCTTATATTATTTGACCAACTTTTGACCAGTTTTTACAGTCTTTTGCAGTAATAGTCTTTTTCTTACTTTTTGTAAAGTCCCTTAAAGTTTAATTGTCACTTCACTGTCACTAGGGGAGTTCCCTAAAAAACATGCAGGGACCCCTATGTTGAGAACCACTATCATAGCAGTGTTTGTAGCCTAGCGGAGCAAATGCAATTTCCAAGTCATGCTTGTCACAGATAAGTGTCAATGCATTGATTCTTGCTGATTGAATGCAGGGTTTCAACCTTGGTCCCAAAGTACCAAACTACTGATTGGTAACTTGTTTAGAGCTGTTGTCTCATCTATCTCTTTGTTTGTGATTGAACAAAATACCTTTACAAACTGTGTTTTTTTTTGTCCGAAGGACAAACCCCAGCCATCATGTGAAAGGACACACCCTCACCAAATATTTGTCATTGATTTTTGGTCAATGCCGGGCCTTTGATAGCCATTAGTAAACATTTGAAGCAGAAAGGCATTGTCGGGCTCGTTGCTTACAATATGCAACATTTCAAGTAAGGGTTGCCCTGCTTTCTCTTCAGGGGTTGAACTGTGGAAACATCCGTTGTTAAAATATGTGTGTGTTTGTTCTATTTTTCCTGAGTTACAGTACAAGGCAAAATGTCATTGATTTCAAATAGTCCTGTGACACAGGGTTGCAACAGTGAGACAAAGAGACAAAGTCAAGCACAGACATGGAAGCATTATGAAAGGAATCAGCAATGAATGATATTGTGACTATTCTGCTAATGACGTTCAGAGGAGGAAGCCATGCCACATAGTATGTACCCATATAAAGAAGTTGAACTATTCCTAATTTATTATCATTTATTTTACCAAATGTGTACAGCACTTAATTTAATGGCATTTCCTCATAATGTTTTGCAAATGCATTTTCATTGTAATTTAAGAATGGTTGGGTGGTTCCATGAATCTTTATTTTATTTTTCATAACATTGTGAAAAGGCTGTGATAATTCCACTGTGTGAGTGCGTGCGTGCGTGCGTGCGCGTGTGTGTGTGTGTGAGTATATTGATGCTACAATATCAAATGACAGTATTGTGTGGATACTGTAGCAATAACAAATCGGTAATGGCAGGTTATTTTAATGTATTATTTGGAACTATGTTATGAATCCACCTTTTTAATTACAATAAAAAGAACCCTTATGCTTTTTTATAATACTACATCATAGGTTATTTGATTTAACCCCATTGTGGGAATTCTGTTGTCACAAGGTTTTCAGTGGAAAGGGTTTTGTCCAGTCTGGATAATGTTACCTGAATTACTGAAACTCTCAATATTTACACTGCATACAAAAAGATTCAATTCCCATTGACAATGAATGGGTGATGCAGTATGATGAGAAGAGCACCTCTCACTTCACATGGGTGTGTTCTTTGTTGATTACATCATATCCTGAGGGTATGAAAGTAAACTGGGGTAAAACAATGCCAATAAAATGTTTCCAAAAATTTAGGAGCATTATGAATGCCAATACCATCTAAGCTCCATTCTTACTTGACACAAACTGTATTGGCTGTGAAAACACAATTTCCTGAATGAATGGCAATTTTAAGTAGTCCTATGCAATGTAAAAGTATCAGATAGCATTGACATTTCTTTAAATGTTTTATTTGACATTCACAAAATTTAAAAAAGGGCAAGATTGCATATTAACATTTTTCATTAGCTGATTGATGGCAATTTGAGCGCTGGGTAAAAATCTAATATTCAAGTAAATTAAAGTTGCAAAACTAAAGTCTGAGTTCATGAATTGTGGCCTTCTTTCCTAAAAGAACAGTCGTGCAAACTTTAGATGACAATCTTAGCCATTCAGGATGGAATATGAAAAGTCATACAGCTCTGTATTGATCACATGACTATAGAGATCATGTGTACAGATTTGCACAACATTTGTAAAAAAAAAAAAAAACAGATAATAACAAAAATGTTTTTTTTTCTTTTTACATATTACATACATTAGCCCCCACCTCAGCCTAATGGGAATGCGCATGCAACGTTTCATGCACATTCCCTGTACAGTGTTACCAGACAGAAGGAGAGGCGGACGGAGGGATGGGGTGGATAGCATACGGTACTCTCTCTCATGCCTTCGGCCTGGCCTGACCAAAACATACATACAAAGGCCTCACTGGCTCATTAAACTGTACACTGACATATTACTGTATAATAGCTGTGATAGAGTGCACACAGAAAGCTGAGATTACTCCAGTTAACACAGACATGACCAACCTTTAAGGAAAACATGAGTTAAAACTGTGTTTACTTGATTAAAGACCGTAACTTCATACAGACGTCACATTTTGAAAAACTTTAAGGCAACAAAAGTCAGTGCCATGAAGGTACAGCAAAGAGGTTTCAACAGTTACCGATTTAGAATAAACTTTCTGTTCAACTGGTCTTCTAATGTTTTGTAATTAAATCGTAATGATTTAGGATGTTATTCTGCTCACTCCAGTTTTTGTGGAGATCAATCATCATTATGCATTTTGAGTAACTTTCAGTAGTGGAATTGGAGGTATTACAGACTACACACATACGTTGTATAAACATCATCAGACACTGGTGTCTAAACCACAGCTGTAGAAAATGAAGCTTAACATAAAACTGTTGGCTCGTTTACAACAGTAATATGGCTAACTAGTTCTCACCAACAAATGTGAAAATGTTTATCACATAACAGTTACATTGCTTAATAAACAGCCTCTACTGCATTACCACAAGCTTTAATCTCTACCGTCCAAGAGTCAACAGTCGAGACTATTATGTGTACTAAGGACAACTTGGGAGTAGAATAGGCGCTAGGCTAAGTCAAGTCAAATTGATGTAATGGATATAATAATTATTGTTGGTAAAAGAGGTAGCTAATATATTATGTCATGCACATCAGCAGAGCATGGTTGAGAAACATCAATTTAGATTTTCTCTCTTTTTTATAGGAAGCCACCCCAATGACTTTTTGGAAGACTGACTTTGTGGACCAAACACAGGAACGTATTTCCTATAACTCGCCAGTAATATATCTGTAACTATGTACAGGCATTATTCTATATAGTGGAATCAACTGGGATCCAGAAATCATATCTTTGGTAAAAGACCTCAGTAATTTCCAACGGCATTTTGCAGGGAGTTTGGGGTTAGTGCTTCTCTAGTATTTGAAGCTAGTGGTTGTGAATCCATTTTTACACATTAGGAAACTCTGGGTGTTTTAGTTGACACTTTATCCTAGTGAAGATGCACCAGTACCAGGATTGCATTGAATTCACTGTGATCTTGAAATTATTGTTTTAAACAATTGTATAAACTACAATATACTAACACATCTGTTCTGGCCGGACACCGGACGTGGTCTACCTTTTATTCTGTTGATTTTAACTCTTAGTTACCTAATGGTTGACAATGTCAATAAGGTTATTTGGAGCAGACCATGCTATCTATATTGTGGTTCAGGTAGCATTGCAGCCAATGACACATCTCCATGAAGAGAGAGAAAACATACATAATAACCTAGAGATTGTAGCTTTAATAACTGTTGGTTATGGAAAAGCTGCCCTGGGCTGAAAGCCTTGCTAAAGGACACTTGGATAAGATATATGGCTGTGGCAGGCACCAAATCTGCACGTTTTCCTGTTACAGGATAGTCACAAACTCCCAGGCCATTCTGACGAATAAAAGTCATCACAAAGAATGTATAATATATAGATATAGATACATATATTTTGCAGCAATCACAAATGTGACACTGCACAACATGACTCCCACACTCTCCTCACACAGACATTATCTGGCATCGTTCAGCTGCCTGGCCACTGTCAGGATCTCCTTGGCTCCTTTGCCCAGCAGTAGATTAGCCAGGTCTATGCCCAGCCGCTCTGCGCTGTCCTGTGCTGGATTGGACACCTTGCAGGCGGTGATGCCCACGTGCTGGACCAGCTCATCTGCATCCTCCGAGGGCTAGCACACAGGACAAGAGGACATCCAGTAAGACGCGGGGGGATGGCGTCCCCCCACTTCTCACATCTAAAATATTTTTGGGGCAAAAGTAGGCCTATGTTTTACATCTTGATGACATCATCAAGATGTGTTTCACCATGTTAATGAGTTTCCTTTTTTTCTGAGAGTGTACAAATGGAACCAAATGGACCCGCTAGGGTCCATTTGGTTCACATTTGTACACTCTCAGAAAAAAAATAATCAAATGGGTGGAATTTTAAGAGGCGTCCCTCCACTTCTTAAAGTACCACTACAACACTGCCAGTAAGGCATGGAACAAGTACTCCCTTTTTTTGTAGGTATCAATAGTGCAATGTGTACGCTGTTACAGCTGAAGGTCTGGAATTCAAAATGCACTTGGTATTGTGCCTAATCATAGTTTTATTACACTAGTTCATTGAACACACTACACTTATCACTCGTCACCTTATCACAGTCTGTTACACTGGTCTGCATCGTGTCCTTTAGGGTGTCTGAACCATCCAGGCTGTACACCGCCCCCGTCAGGTAAAGCTGCACAAATCACACACACACAAACATATACCACCATCACACCTACAACGATCATTTCACAGTACAATTAAAAACACTCTTACACCTTTAGCATTCACTTGTGGTAGGAATTTGACACTGCATGCACTGTTTAACGCTAAGGAATTAAAATTTACCCCTCACAGGTTATGCAGATGTCTTTCTTGGACTGTTATTATCTATATAATTAAAACCCAACCTACAGTGACAGGGCAAAATACGAGATGCAACAAGCTTGTGTGCATATATATGTTGCTGCTCTGCATAGATAAGATTCTTGAGTGTCTCACCTGTGAGTCTTTAACTTCAGTGCTTACAGCAACTGGAACACTGCAGCCTCCCTCCTGCAACATGAGTCACACCGTTTACATAGAGTACACCACACACTACTACGCCAAATACTGTACCTTTTAAATCACTCAAGACAACAATCCTAATATAAACCCTGAAGGCTCAAATGTAAAGTTCCACAATCAAATGCAACTTTGAATGAATAAGATCTACGTTAAGGGATAACACTCAACAACAGAAATAGTACATAACAAGGCTGCTTTTATTAATCTGCAGTTGTGTAGGCTACGTTCGTCCGAGTGCTAGCTTCTGATTGTAGCATTCATTCAAGCCATGTAATAATAGAACATAACTTGGTGGTATATTATCTCCCGGGTTCCTCTATTGAGACATTTAGATTGTGTCTCAAATAGAGTGGATCTGCCAAGATTTTAATCACCTTGGCTGCCTTCATTATTGTCACTATTGTCACTAACAGGTGAATGGTGTGAAAGTGTGTGCTTGATTTACCAGTGCTCTTAAGAATGCTCTCTCTGCGATGCAGCGCAGCAGAGTGTCTCTGTGATGGAGGACAGAAACCATCTCCAGGATGTCTGTGTCTACAGCTCGAACCTCTATCGCCAGGGCTCCCTGAATGCATGAACACACACACACACACACACACACACACACACACACACACACACACACACACACACACACACACACACACACACACACACACACACACACACACACACACACACACACACACACACACACACACACACACACACACACACACACACACACACACACACACACACACACACACACACACACACACACACGGAATAGATGTTGATTAAAATACCGCAATACAAATGTGGATTGTCAATACCCTACCCTTATAACCGCTTAATGAGTATAACAAACACAATCCTCAGTTATACTGTACACACCTGTCCCACAGCATACATGCAGTCTTCAGGTTCCAGGATCTGCCAGTGGAAATAAAAAGAATTTTAGTATTTTTGTTGAAGCACTACAAATATACAAGAAAACCTCAGCGTAGGAGCAGAGAATACTCATATGAGAAGTTCTATAGTAAACTCCATAGTCTGACAAGGATTTTCTGGAGGGTACCTGACTAATCCGGTCCTCCCAGCCCATTCTCTTGAGCCCAGCGGCAGCCAGGACGATGGCGGCAAAGTCCTCCTTTTCATCCAGTTTCTTCAGGCGGGTGTTGAGGTTCCCACGCTTAAGATGCAGGTTAAGACAAAACTAAAGCTCTCCATGGTAGTTACAGTAGGGCCACAATCCCCACATAAAGGTTATGCTGCCTGCCTTATGTTAAGTGTCATTGAAATGTTCATTGTGTTATTGACACAAAAAAGGATACAATATCTTTGAAGTCCAAGTGGGGAAACCTTCTCTTCAGCTGAGCAGCACGTCGTAATGAACTGGTACCGATCACACTGCACGCATAAATATATCAGGAGCATCAGCCATCTACAATCTGATCTGAGCAATAAACAAATAACTATTCCTACTGCCAGGCCTCCTCCGACTTCCTTGACGTGTGTTACCGCTCTGTTACATTTGATGTATAGTGACCCCTATGGGTCCATTACTGAACCCCTTTAGGACCAATTGGAACACACCCAAGTCTGTCGGCTCAATAAGAAATAACAAATAATAAAAGGACGTTTTGAGACCCACTGGTGTAGCAGTCGCAGAGTGCTTCCAGTAGTGGTGGATATTGCTTGCAGTCTCAATATACAGTATATGTATCATGATACAGAGGACACTGTACAATATATACACTGACTCTGTTTGACCAGAATGGAACAGAGCCTTAGTTCATTAGTGTCATCGATAAAACCAGGAAGTTGGAAAATGGGCAACGGTGAGGAGCGATTTTGGTCAGGATTTGCGCCTAAAGGTCACTTTCTGGAGCTTGCCGCACGATTATGATTGACAAGTAGAACCCTAAACCTTTGTGTGACAGCATTACATTGAGCCTATTAACATTTACAGACATATATACGGTCTCTCGTCTCATACCTGTTTTGGGGAAGTGTATCAAGGGTTTTGCCAGCATTCTGTGGATGAAGGACTACGGCATCATGGGGGTTTTCTCGTCTGGAAGCAGTGATGGAGGGAACACATATAATTGCAAATTAGAGACGTCACCATGTGTGGACAACCAGTGAGATAGTACACATTCCCTTTTAAATCAACCACAGAAGACATCTAATATACTATGTCATTGTACTGTTTTAATATAAAGATGCTTGTGCGTGTGTGTGCGTCTTACTTCAGCACTGCCCCAATAGTGAATCCTGGAGGAAGTGTAGTGGGCAGGTCTTTCAGAGAGTGCACAACCAGATCCACTCTGTGGGACAAAGAGCAAAGACTGCTGTGTGATTCACAACAGGTGCATCAAATGCCAAAAGAAGGTCATGATTGTCCACAGGGACAATAGACAAACTTAGAAGAACTTGACACAGGAATTTGCGCAACGTCAAGGGGGAAATGTGCGCTTTTGTTTGATGCTAAATGCACAAGGAGGAAGGACACAAAGGTCAAGACACACAAACCTGTACACACATCATCAGCGGAGTCAGTTTCTCTTCCAGGCTGATTTGTGTGAATGACTGATTCAGATACATTGCTTGCCTGTTGGCTATTATTTTAACAGCATGTTGTACAGTGGGTTGGACTTACAAATGGATGTGTAAGCACAGTAGTAGTGCTTGATTATTACTGAAAAGCAAATGCTGCAGATTACAGGTTCTGTATTGTCAACACACATGACACACCCACTTACTCATTCTTCTCTAGAGCATTCTCCAGCTCTTTGGTGAACAAACTCTTCTCTCCAATCTGTAATCAGAAAACAACATCTGCATTAAAACATGAATAATGACAGACTATCCGTTTCGCACACCCCAGGTACTGTAGATAGCAGTGAGTTACTTTCACCAATACTGTACTGTGGACTTTTAAGTGGTGCAACCACTTCATTACAGAGCTTTGTGTGTCAGTCCCTGTTTCTGTCTGTCTCAGAGGCGGGGTGGCTTGCCGTAAACAGGGCCAGCACCCTGGTCACGTGTGGACAATCCAGCGATCCCCACACGGTGTTGCACAAAAATAATCACACCTTCAGACACGGTGTGCTTCCCCAACTAATTAACTAATGGATTGCTATGTCTATTGCATCATTCAAGCGTGAGAGATCAAACAATTCTTGCTTCCGCCATTTAAAAAAGAATCAAGAACCTATAGAATAAATATTAGGATTGATATATAAACAGTATAACAGTAAGGCTCACCTTTGATAAAGCTGTGTCAAGGATTTTATCTCCCGTTGTTGTCATGCCAACTGAAATAAACGATTTAATCATCAGCAAGTATATACATAACATAATTTTTAAGGGAAGTGATTTCACTTTTGTCAGATATCACCCCCAATTTTTTTTTCTGTTAAAATGCTCTATTATAAGGTGTGCAGACCATATATGGAGTTTCCCCCTCTCCCACGTTAGCAGAGGAGCTAATAAAAGTTCCCCAGGTGGAGGGTGAATTCTCCTCCAATCAGGATCGAGCAGCAGGTTCACATGGTGTAGCTACTCTTGGGGGCCCCTAGTGCACCAGGCTGGTACTACACCATGAATTTCAAATCACTTACCCTACCTTTAACTTTTTTACATATTAACTCCTATATAATGACATGGCTAAACAGGAATAAATTGAATGAATTTGTTATCCCCAGAGAAATAAATACACATCTCACCTATCTCCAACTGGACGTCCGGGTACAGTTCTTTCAACTTGGCAGCAACAGAATCCGTCTGGATGCGAGCCAACTAGAGCAAAAAAAAAAAAAATAACAAGTTAAAATCCTTAACTGTTATATGTTTCTCTATGCCATTTCATGTTAACCTTAAGTAATACATCAACCTAAGTACTCTCTCAATATTTTCAGTCATTTCATGTTTGATTGCTATAATCAGCTCTAACCATACAAACGCCTATAGGCGTTTGTATGAGTAACCGCAGCACTGCTATCACAACCTCTTGTGCTGGATGTAAAGAAAAGGATGAGTAGTGCTTCAAATCATCAGCTTCAGATCACCACTAAACCCTCTATTATTTCGAGCACCTATGTATTTGATGTGCTTTTTTCCCTCTACACGCCAAATCTCTTCGCTTAAAATGTTCTGATACTGGGCCTCAATTGGTTAACAGACAGTTAATCAAAATCATACTTTCATTGGCCATACCTGACTCTTGCGGGTGCCAATCCGAATGACTCGGATAACTTTGCCGTTGTCATCCTGTTGGGAGAGAAAAGTCATTCATTTAAGTAAGTGAGTATAACAGTATTTTTTTTTAACCCAATCACCGTCCAATCCAGCACATTCACATATAGGCCTATCTTTTACTACTAGTTCACATGAGACTAAACAATAATGCAATAAAGGTCTTTCCCCCCCCTTCTTACCGTAACGTACATTCCTCCTTCCATAGTTGTCTACTACCGTATCCTTGGACTCTGTCTGCACTGTGTGGGCTATTGTGCGTGTCACAGTGGCAGTCTGAATGCCCGCTACGTCTCGGTGAGGTCATTTAGCTCATAGATAAGGGAATTGAACAGTAGGCTTTTTAAACCAAGCATCCCCATTTCAGAAGCTACACCCTCCAAGATATCTCTGGCTCCAAAAGATAAGTGTGCTGATGCTTAGAGTCCGTTATAAGGGTGGGGTACCATGGGAGGTTCTTTCTTACAAGGTATGGCGGAGAATGTTACTTGGGACTAGATACAACCTGATGAACGTAGCAACTAAAATAAACGTTGTGTTGTGTAGTAGTGCTATTGGAATGTTAACTAGAGTCCAACTGATACAATCGATCTATCGTATCGGGCGTCCCCCTTCTATCGGAAATACTATCGTCCGACATTGTCACCGATAGAATTTTAAAACATGCACAGAGCACACTACTAGCTGCTACTGTGTTTTATGTTTATGTGGCAAAGTCATGTCAATGGTACTGGAGAGTTGTCTTTATTCACTGAATAACTTTTAGACATTGGTTTAACAAAGCAGTTTGCCTGTACTACTGTCAACTTGACTGTACCACTGCAAAATCATATCGGCACAAAATCTTCCAGCTAAAAACAAAACATAGAGTATTATCAGTTACAAATCAGTTATCAGTGGTTGTCTAGCTCTATCGCATAGGTTATCGCATAATTTCCAAAATTCTATATCGGTCGGGCTATAACGCCAAACCACTGTCGGAAACCAGAGTTGTCGACTCAAGGGTGCTTTATGTGAACATGACGGTGGTCCTCACTCGTGCATTCAGTTATGTAGGAAAATTCAGATCATTATTTTATTTGGGAGAAACTTAGTAACTTGGTATTTGAGGCCAGGGGAAGTAATACATTATCCTCATTATCAATGGTACTTTGAGGATTATGAAAGCTTAACAACTACAAAAGAGGATCAGCCCATCATGTACAAGGCAAGGTTCTAGAAAGAAAACGGCATGAGACTCCACTAATAGCTATAAGAGACGAGAGAGAGACAGAGAGAGAGAGAGAGAGAGACAGAAAGAGAGAGTAGTTGAGCAATCTGGGAACCCATTGGCAAATTGTAAAACAAGGAAAAACAGTGCTCTCTTTGACATGATTCAACAGTCTGTCTTGAGATACATCTAGTTGAGTAACTCAATGACCCAGTGACATATGCATCAATCTGACCTACGCATCAATGCAGCTTGGCATAGCATGTCTAATATCACTGTGTATAGTCTGGAAAGGGGATGTTAGTAACAGATTTAAATGTCATAAAAAGGTCTCACTTTGTTAAAAAAAAAAAAAACAGTCAAATAAGGAATGCCAGTCCAGACCAATCTCCCCAGGGATTTTATTTGGGCTGTTTTCAGTCTAGCATCTGAAAACCATAATTTACTAGACAGCGGTCAAGGAGTCAAGAAATTCCACAGAAAAAAAGAAGTTTGAATCTCAAGCAGCCAGGAAAATTGTTCCCGAGCATGTATCTGCTCAGTAATCCATAGTTTCATTCATTTAGAGCAGGGGTGGCAATGACATACAGAAAGTATTGTGGAGGGCCAGGCCATGATGGGATGCATATAGCAGGTGTTACCAAAAATCCATCACCAAACACAAAAGGATTCAGAGTGAGGGTGGTGAGTTTCAGGTTCAGTTTGGTGATTATCAGGTTCGGAATACAATCAGTTGAAACCCTCTACCCCGCTTAATGGTATTTCGATTGCCTGAGAAATTCAAGTTTACTGTGCAGTGGGCTCATTTTCCAAACATAGCCTGCATATATTGAAGCCAGACTGAAAAGGAGAGCACTAGACAACACAAACGTGCTTGTCATTGGAGGGTATTGCAATTCTAGTCCACTGTGTACTATATTTCATTAAGTCTGACTTTCGTTTGGTGTCTATGAGAGCCAAAGCAAATGTCACAATCGACATAGTCTAATGACACTTTCTTGAGCCAAGGTTACGTCAGTGGCAAATGGCAAACTCTGCTAGAAATCAAGAATTGGTATGGTATATGACCATGCAAGTTGATCCTGGAAAACATGTTCAAACTTCAAACATCCTCTATCGATAAGTCGGCCACTAGCCAGTTATAATGTAATAAACCACTAATATTCATTCATTCAACATGCAAGGCGCATATTTTTCAGCTTCATGCCATTCCCACGTTTTGGCAGTCCGTCAAACATTGCCCAATAGCGCCGTAGAGTGGGCGGGACGGTCCTACCGATGAGCCAATGAGCGCTATCCACCGGCCAACATGGCGCCCTCCACGGTCTGCAGTGCTCAATGCAATCATGCGGCGTTTGCAGTGAAACGGGACGGGATCGTTTCCTACCTGAGAGCTGCTCTCTCCTGACATGTCGGCGACCGAGCAGCAAGGGGCCGATATCGTACGTGTCAAAAGCTTGTCCTCGTGAAGGAAGGTCCCATTCGGTGCCGTTTATTGTGTAAAGTCACTCCCGCAAGCACTACACGACTGGACTGAAATCTTTGCTCTGATGTCATTGGACCGGCTCGAGGCCACTTCCTTGTTCCGCTAGGGGACGTGCTGTGATTGGCTGGTTGATGGCAGAGCCATCAAGTAGAACAGTTACTGAGTTAAGCGATATTGAGGGGGCAGAAAACAGCCTCTTCACGTAGTTCATGTATTGTAGTCGCCTCGAACCCATAGACTACAATGCATTCCGTAAGAGCCGCCAATGGACTGTCCCCATGCAGTGAAGGGGGCTGCTTAACTCTGTCTATACTCTAAAGCTCTGGTTGGTGGAACAAAATTCAATAGGACACCACTTTCGTTGTAGTAGTAGGAGTTGGTTTTAGGTAGAAAGGTGGCGAAAACAAAACATAAAAATGGCATTATTTTACAAACGTGGGTGGCTATCTGTTTCTGTCAAATTAATGCGACATTCTTTATCAATACAAAGCTACAGTCAGTCACCCCGTTCCACTAACATCGATATCATGACATGTTATTGTTGTCTTTCTAGTGACCGATAAAGACATCGCACTCCTGATCAAGCTGCGTGCGACCAACAATGGCCTCTTCACTGGGAAGCGGAACTCTGCTCTACGTGCATGGAGGTGAATTTGGTGGGACTGTGGTTGTCAACCTTTTTGACACCAGGGGCCAAGTGCTATTTATTCAGAATTTGACCCACGGACCACCATTTGATGACATTTTACCCCCACAGACCCCAAAACTAAAGAATTATTTTGCTTTTGTGCATAATTCCAGGCTGGATTTGGGAGACAAAAACAAGCAAACAACCATACAGATCAAAATGACCATTAATCTTCTACATTCTCTAGTTGTCTAGACTAGGGCCAATTTAGATGAATATTTTAACTCTTGAGAGTTAAAATACTCTGAATGAGTTACATCTGGTTAACCAACTTTCCATCATTCAGCTGGGGACCACTGGTTGAAACCACTGTACTAGTGTACTGCAGCTACAATTAAATGTAATACAATATCGCCTCATAGCATAGTTACTATTGTGTATCAATGTGCACGTACAACGGATTCATTGGACTTTTCCCCAGTTTTTAACAGTTTGGGGAATAAAAGCCCACCATGTTCATTTAATCAAAATGTATGCAGAATTTCATCATATGTACTAATCTAGTATGTACTACATAACTAATGCCACTGTATTGACCATATTCAGACCCCGGCTGGGTCGCCTGAGTGAGGGGTATGATGTTGCGAGACCCGAAACCCCGATGACCTTGGGATACATCACTGAGGATACGTCCCAGTTGCATCCATGCGATGTATCTTTAAGCCTTTAGTTTCTATTTATAGTGGCTCATAGGAATAGACTATGTGACAACCGGGAACAGTCTGGTGACCACCGGAGAGACGGGTGACAGCCGGAATGTAGACGGCACCCGGGTGAGCAGTATGGGTTAGCGCCCCAGCCTGTGTCCTCCGTGAGGAGGAAGCCCAAAAACCTTGGTGAGGCCGTTAGGAGGGCCATTATGATTCATTGCTCCTTAATGAAATGTCTGGTGCTGGGAGTCTGGTGCAACGCACAGGTCCTGTGCCAACCTGGTGAGAGCAGGAGCAGACCTGGTGAGACGTAGGAGGGGTCTGGACAGGAGTCAACCCACAGAGCCTAGTCCTTCCATGTGCCAGAGTATGGTTCTCCCAGTCCCGGCAGAGTAGTTCTGGAGCAGTGGATTGTGTGGCCTTGGGTCTTTCCCTAGTGGACTGACCGAGAGTAGCTACTGGGACGTAAGTCGGGACTTGATCAACCCCGGCTGGGTCGCCTGAGTGAGGGGTATGATGTTGCGAGACCCGAAACCCCGATGACCTTGGGATACATCACTGAGGATACGTCCCAGTTGCATCCATGCGATGTATCCATATTCAGACCACAGCCATATTTCCCTCAGAGTTTGGAAGCACTCGTTTTCATTAAATCAATGTCCTGCTGCCTCCTGCAATTAGCAATTTCAAAATTGGTGGTATGCAGGGATGTTGTTGAGTGATATCTAACCAAAATAATCACCTGCAAGGACAGAAAGTAGATCATAACATGCCTGCAGTGGATTTTTATGAAACACAAACTTTGGGGCTAGAAATAGGAAAGCGTAAGATTTGGGTACAGCTGCAGTGTTGGTGAGTTTGACATGGTGTAATAACATTAGACCTCTGTTCTCTGTTGGATTAATGGGCTGTAAGAATGGGAAGTTGCACATTGTTAGTACCTTGCCATTAACTTACATGGTAAGATGGCTGCCGTGTGAATTAGGTCCCACACAGGCATGGACTGACACAGAAAGTCAGACCTGGCATTTGTGGACTTATCCGGTCCAAAGACATGGGTCTCATCTGTAGTCCTCGACCAGCCATGTTTAGGCCCTCACAGGTGATTCAATGTCTGATTTGGCTAACCTGACCAATTGAAAATCTAATCAGACATTAAATCACCTGTGAGGTCCTAAACATGGCTGGTGGAGGACTACAGATGAGACGCATGAATTACTATATGACACAAACCGATAGTTGATTAAGGAATTAAACATTAACATAAACATTAACTCTTAATCATCAGTGCAATCAGGCAGGAGATGGGACTGCAGGGGAAGGTGTCACCCTTACAGCTGAAGAAGAAATGGGAAAATGTTAAAGATAAATACAAGGTGAGTTTCCTTTTTCTCCTTTATCTAATAGTGTGCAGTAGACTGACGAGAGAGTCTGAATTGGAATGTTGAGGCTGGATTAGCTGCCCAGCTACTAAGACGTCTACACCCGCTGTCCGGGCCTGAGGCCTCTGATGTTTAGTCATATGGTCGTATTCCCTCGGTTACTGGATTGAAAATTACTCAACTTACTAATTACTTAACTTATATGTTCTTTCTCAGGAACTGAAGAACCCTCCTCCCGGGTCAGAGAACAAAGTGAATTCATGGCGCTGGTTTGATCTCATGGACAAGGCCATGAACGGTCGCCTGGACAGTTCTGCCTGTGTCCTCAACCCTTCCCTAATTGCCCAGAATGAGCTACAGGAATCAGCTACAGGTGAAAGTGTTGAATCCAGCAGGATTATTCCAGCATTAGAGCAAGAGGCCCTCTCTATACAGACACAATGTACAGCAGATAGTTCAGTAGAACTCGATGCAGCTGCAGCAGAACTCGTACGATCCTTTAAGCAGGAGGATGAGGCTGCAGTGGAATTGCTGAAAGCCTTAAGGCAGGAGGGTGGAGAGACTGCAAATACATGCTATAAACCTACTGTGCTCTACACCGCTGAAGTAGCCAATAGTTCAGTTAAGGTGGGTCCTGTACTCTACAAAACCATAGAGAGAGACAATGATGGAACCGGTCAAAATAGCCCCTATGTTCAACTTGATGAGACGTCTGATCGGACAGCAGCAAACACGGGCAGAGACATGCCGATGGAGATCGAGGAACCGGACAGATGGAGAGTGCTGGAGAGAGAGAAACGTGCACTGGAGAAAGAGCAGTCGCAGTTGGACCGCGAGAGGTTGATCGTGAAGAGAGAGAGAGACCTGCTCAGACAGCAGATGGAAGCTATAGAACGAGAGAGGGCCTCGCTGGACAAACACAGGGCCGCCGTAGAAAGGTGCCGTGCCGCTCTGGAGCGAGATCGAGCCATTCTGGAGAGAGACCGGGCTTTGATGGAGAGGGACCGAGCTCTTCTGGAGAGAGAGCGTCTTGCGGAGCTCAGACAGACGTCGGGGGCCTTCTCAGAAGAAAAACCTGGTGGTGCCGGAGAAGACCTGGATGCAGATGGTCAGGATTCCAGGCAGAGACTAATTTTCCTGTTGGAGAGGTTTATCGACAAACTGTGAATTTCTTTCTAGATAGGACTGTCACAAATCTTGGATTTCGTGCGACTGTGGGCCAGAAGGTAGAGCAGTTGTCCAATCAACCCAATGGGTCTGTGGTTTGATGTCAAAGTGTCATTGTGCAAGAAACTTAACCTCAAATTCCTCCTGATGTGCTGGTTGTGCCCTGCATGGCTTCATCCACAATCAGTGTATGGGTAAATGTAAAAAGGTGACTTGTAAAAAAAAAAAAGGTACTATATAAATGCATCATTTACCATTTATTTTTGATGCAGGGGTTGACACTAAGGTCTCCGAAGCACTTGCAGGTTCTAATTGTCAGGTTCTAATTGCCCTCAGGTCATGGTCACTTGCCCCCCAAATATATCGTAAATTTTGCATTTAAGTTTACGTTCTACTTGGGTGCTTTAAACATTTCCTTTCACAGTCGAAGACTATGTTTCAGCTACATAACTTAAATAAACTTAAATAATAAATAAGTGGTTCCCACATGTGGTCACAGACTCAGGGGTCTGTGGTGCCAGCAAAATCATAGTTTGTAACCAAATGTACCTGGGAGAGAGATAAGAGAGATAGCTAGAAAGCAGGTAAAGATGCAGAGCGCAATGGCCACCTTCAAGACAAATACGTATATCTTGTGTGGTGTAGCGAACTAAGTCACACACTTGCCTGATCGGGCAACCAGGTAGCAGTCTTCACTTGCCCGACCATTTTTTTTACTTGCCCCGGGAAGCGGGCAAGTGTTAGCGTCAAGCCCTGTGATGGGCGCTGATGCAAGTCCCTCCTATATTTTCTGTGAATGTAGATTTTCATAATACAGAAACGGTTGACATTTTGATGGTATTGTACATGCTGGTGGGCTCTATTGTAAACAAATGCTTTATCAGGCGTTGATTTTTTTTTAATGAATAAAAACAGCACAATTATAACAAGAATACATGTTTGTAAAGGTGTTTGTAATGCATTTTTCATGGCAAGGAACCCAACATTTTAAGATAAGATAATAATAATTATTATTAATTATTATCATGGACACCTGCAAAGGTGCTCCCGAAGAACATTTAAATTGCACAGATTAAATTTCAGGTGCATTTGCAACCAAAATGGTTAAAATTTTAAGCCCTGGCTTTAGAAAACCCGTATGGCTTTTGCAACCTGGTGATAATTGTGAGCTTGTAGATGAGCTGTTTTTGCCAGAGTGCATGTCATAACCATGTTACACTGAAGCTGTGTGTGGATGCTCAATAAAATGTGCACTTACCTGTTCTAGCAACCGGTTAAAAAAAAAATGTCTACATTGTTACATAATAGTAACTATACTATGAGGTGGTATTGTAACTAGAATTGTAGATACTACACTGGAGTCATACATTAATGGCTGTGTCTGTTTTACTTGACCTGTTGTTACAACTTGTTCATAACAATTTGTGTTTTATTCGGTTTGTAGAACAGTTTGGGTACAGTTCAAACAAAAGTACATGTCAATACAAACAAACACCACTGAACACCACTGAGCTGTGCAATCATGAATCGATAATGCTATATTATTTTAGTTTGGTTTGGTTTAACTTTATTGTCCTGAAGGAAATTTGTCTTGGGCATACAAGTACCACTGCGTAAAAAACAAACATGACATACAGTACAACATTGACAATACAACAATACAATCAACAGAAGACAGCATAGGATACCAGCTCTCAGAAGAACAAAAAAAAAAAAAAAAACAAGATTGCACTGTCATTTGGCAGACGAGTGTTTCATTCCATTATGACACGCAAAACTAGGATCCAAAGGAAACCTAGCCCTCTAGGGGGGGATTATATAGATTCGGCAATAAACGGCATCAATTCTCTGGGTGATGCAGTGTTGACAAATGTACCTCTGTTTAATGTTTTATATACCCAGATCCGTTGGGATGCTGCTGTGGATAGACGTGAGGACATCCACCCTCATAGACTATGAGGGTTGTAACCGTCTACTTATTTGGTTGCTAACGTAGTAGGTTTATAGAGTTATCTGAAATCCATTTATTGCCTTGGGAGCTGTAACCTTGACCTATGGGGAAGCTTTTACAGTTGATACAACCTTAGCCTTTATCTTTAATTGTACTGTAATTGTGAGTTTGTACACTAAAGTATTTCTTGTGGCTAAAGAGCAGGCAAGAAAGATGAATGATGTTGACTTGTATCCAAATAGTGGACTGATTAGATGGTCTGAGCACAAGCCTGCCGAAACACTGGCTATTGCTATGTTTTATTGTTCCTATTTTGTTGGATGCCTTTCATTGAATATCACATTGAAGATATTCAGCCACCATTCTTCAACCATGAATTTATAAAACTAAAATTGATCGCATGAAAATGACTTTTGTATTGCCTAATTAGTTTCATATGTATATTATAATTGTATTATTTTCTGTTTGAAATCCTGGCCTGGAATGGCCCTGTAAACTATCTGTAGGACTACTGTAGTCTAATCTCTTTCTGTCTATTTTATTTCTCTATTTTTCCCTTCTATTTTCTTTGTCCACTGGAGAGCGCTATAACTCTCTTTTAGTAATGTTCGTGTCTAGTTACATTTTTTTAACACGTCATACCTACCGATTTGATTGACTATTTCAACTAACAGCAATGTTAGTTGGTTAATTACACACTAATGATAAAAGTTGAGTTGATTACATAGCTCTTCAATAGCATGTTCGTTGATTTGAATGGGGTTTTAATGTAACAGATCGTTCCCAATTCTTATTGGCCCATGACTAAATGCGTCATCGTCAGCTTGTATGAGAAGATTTGCGATATTGCAATTGCAATGTTGATTAGAGAACGCCTTCATATCACTGCCCTTGCGGCTACGGTACGAGCTTATATATGCCTGGGTGTTAATTTACTTGGTGGTTCAATTTGTATTTTTGTGTCCGAAACTAGTCCCGTTGCGACCTCTCATCTTCGCTGGCTAAGCCGAGGAGACGTCCCATGAAGGTGCAGTTCAGCGCTGGTTGAACGGGGGTACACCCGGCGTCGACCAGCTGTGGATTAAACCCCTTTAGTAATTTCAAACGGGAACGGTATCACTCGATACATACGAAACAAATAGTACTCAACTGCGTCCACTAACATTTTAACGGGGGCATCAAACAACCGCGCACAAACGTGTTGATTGTCGCTGAGTTCGATCTGTCTCCTCGGCGCTCAGTCTCAGTGCATTCTTGCGGAAGTAAGAAGATTTGGCGGAAGATTTTCGCTCGTTTCAAGCCTGATTTTAAGCGTGTTTGCGATGCCTCAGTTAAAATGTTAAGGGCCGCGATTGAGTATTTGTTTCTTTTCTTTCAATTGATGGCTTTCCCATTTGAAATGATTATTGCTAAAAGGGTTTAATCGACTGCGTATCGACGGTCGCTACTCAGACAGACCCCCGTTCAACCAGCACTGGACTGCACCTTCACAGGACCTCTCCTCGGAGATGCAGACAACACAGCCAGCGGAGATGAGAGCAACGCAACGGGGCATGTGCGAACCACGACGCAGCCTGGTATCGCCGAGAATGCCTTCACTTTCTTGAGAGGCGCATCGGCATCGCTTCTCGGCCTTTTGGCTAAGATCAAGTGTAGTATCTGTTCTTATCAGTTTAATATCTGATACGTCCCCTATCCGGGGACCATATATTAAATTGATTTTTGGAACTGGGAGATGGAATAGGGGCTTGCTCCGTCCACTCCACGCATCGACCTGGTATTGCAGTACCTCCAGGAACGGTGCACCCCCTTATTTTGTGAAATGAATTTAACCTGGTCCTTGAAACGTCAAAAGTCGTTAGTGCCGTGAGCCCATAACGATTTAATCATAGATTGCATTACTGTATTAACAGGCTGCTCGGGAACATACAAAAAATACATCGGCTAGATATGAGCAATCTTTAAATAATAATAATAAAAATACACAAACGTATTTATTATTATTGTTATTATTGTTATTACGGGTAATAATAATAAGAAACTAGTATTTATGCTAGATGTATTTCTCCATGCCTTTATTTAAAATGGTTCTGGCTGTGGGAGAGTTTTAAAAGTGGGAGTCATCATTAGTTTCTGGGGGTGTGGCGTCTCATACGTTTAGTGTTTACTAGGCTACTGCAAGCAGGGGTAAGCGGGCGTAGCTTTCTTGTTTTATTAATACACATTACACAAATATCCTTTATATAGGCAATTAAACCAATGACGTGATCGTATTCCGTTAGCTACTACTTACCGGTATAATAGAAACACCTAGTTTAGCCTCAATGTAGCTCCAGTAGCTACAATAACTCACAGGCTGATAGCCAGTCAAATTCAGCTATGAATAGCACAGCACTTGGCGAAATAGCACACACACACACACACACACACACACACACACACACACACACACACACACACACACACACACACACACACACACACTCACACACTCACACACTCACACACTCACACACACACACACACACACACCTCTGCTAAGGAGCAGAGCAAACAATGACCATGTTAACACATGAACATTTTTAGGGTGTAGATCAGGACGTCTACAGTTTAGGACAGTTAGTTTAAGAAGAGAAGTGGGGTGCAAACTTCTGGCCGCGGGCGGGAAGCGAACTTTCGAAATGCAGGAGAGTTGGCGGAAAACTCATTATTAGAGCGCTTGTTTTATCTGCCGGCTACTACTAGTCGGGCGGGGCGAAGCATAGTTTTACTGAGGTTCTGTTTAGGGTTAGTTACCGCATAAAGCACCGTCTAACCCTAACCCTAGCCTAATCCTAACGCTAAACATAACCTCGATAAATGTAGGCTATGCCTAACCCTAATCCTAACCCTAAACTTAACCTCAGTAAACCTATGCCTAAACCTAACCTAACCCTAACCATAACCTCAGTAAAACTTCCTTCGCCCCGCCCGACTAGTAGTAGCCGGCAGGTAAAACAAGCGCTCTAATAATGAGTTTTTCGCCAACTCACCTGCATTTCGAAAGGTCGCGGCCGGCGATCCATAACCTACACAACTACAATAGCAATCAACCCAGGATACATGCAGAATGTCAAGAGTTGAGTGACTAGAAATTCACCAATCACCAATCACCAATGACACTGTTCGCCTCTGTTCAATAATAAATTCTACTCAGTCAGACATTGCCATTGTTACTAGTGCTAATGCATAATATGACACAGACAGTACAATTTATGCATACATGCATGTATGTAAGCATGTAAGTGCATGAGAAGTAAATTCGGTATACAGTTGTATTGCTGTTTCACTCTGGTTACCCATAATTAATTATAATTATTAATGCAGGACAGTCTTGAGCGACTAACGGGATAGCATTATGGGAAAACCATTGATTAACAGTGTTTAAGAGTAAAATACGTACTTTTCTGCACCTTACCCTTCTCTTCCATCAGGAGGTATTACCTGACACCATGTCCTCACCAGAGATCACGTCTCTCTCCTGGGGTCACATGAAGGTGAAAGGATGTTCCTCCACCTACAAGGACTGTAAGGTGTGGCCTGGAGGCAGCCGTGCCTGGGACTGGAGAGAGACGGGGACTGATGTGAGTGGCAAGACTTTTTGTACCTCTGATTTTACAATAATTTGGGTTAAATTTTATCAACACTAACATCATGGGGTCTAGGGGAAAACAAGACATGTCTGGAGAGCTGTGGTCCAAAATTGCCTATTATTTCAAGTATGAAATAATGTACTATGATAGCATGATATTAGCAAGGATATTTGGAAAAATAATTTATGTATGCATTTTTATGTCAACTGTTCTGCTGCAGCATCGCCCAGGAGTACAACCCGCAGATCTAGAGGAAGTTCTGAGGAAGGGCATCCACCTACTGGTCATTGGAAGAGGCATGAGTGAAGCTCTACAGGTAGGCCTATAACAACATGGAATATAGCTGCAAGCAGCAATGAGACAAGACCAAGCAAGCAGCCAATAATAAGCAGTCAGAAAAATATGCACAAATAAGCCATAGAAGCCTGAACTAGAGAAATACATCACACAATTGTGGCAACAGGGCAGGGTTCTTGAAGACTCACAGACTCACAGAATTTTACCATGCCCCCCGAAATTGAAATAATAATTAAAAAAAAAAAAAAAAAATCATGCCACCCCGGCTCTGCAAGTAGCATAAGCAGAGAGGGGGGGCGGGCTCTGCAACCTGTATGGTTCTGTGTACAATTAAACATGTTTCCCACTGAGCAAAAGTGTCTAAAAAACATGTAAAAGTGAAAATTTTAGTGGTCTAATCTTAGATTAGACGTTGATTAGACATCTAATAGACGTCTAATCTAAGATAGATGTCTATTAGACATCTATCTAATCAACGTCTAATCTATGATTAGACCTCTTGCACTTTTAGACCCTTTTTAGATCTTTAGATCTAGATGCTCAGCGGGTACCGGTATGTATTGTTGGGGTCTTCTTTGAGGATCACAAGCTACTCTAGTCAATGCCTGACCATGTCCTATATTCATTCAGTAATGACAGAACATACACATACAGTACATACTACAGTGAATAGACAAAGTGACTTCTGGATATGACCTTTAGAATTAAGATACCCAATGACTAGACAAACAACAGATTTCACTTTTATCACATTTAAACCTCTGCTGTGGGGGGCCACGGGCATGTCATACTTTGAGATTACCTTAACAGTTGTCTTTAATCTCAATCATACACTCACTGTACCACTATAGTGTACTTAATTATTTGTTCTGTAGTTTGCTGTCCAGATGCACTAGTGGGTTCATTGTCACTTTCTGCTTCTCTTACCACAGTTGACTCAGTTTTTGTTGTTAGATGGATGAGGTAGCCTGTCTAACAGTTTTATCTGCTGTTAATGTTTCAACAAAACATTTAGGAGATGATGTGCTTTGTCGGGCAGTGCAACACCAGCTGGGGCAAATCACAGCCAATCACCTTTACATTCTGCCCTGCCTGTAAAATTGAATTGGTCAATCACCAATTGTGAGATTTCTCCCACTTAAAAAGATGAGAGAGGCCTGTTATTTTCATAGGTTCATTTCATAGGTATACCTCATCAATGAGAGACAAAATGTGGGGGGAAAAATCCAGAAAATCCCAATGTCTGATGAAGAATTTATTTGCAAATAATTAGGGTGAAAAATAAGTATTTGGTCAATAACAAAAGTTCATCTCAATACTTTATTATACAGTATACCCTTTGTTGGCAATGACAGAGGTCAAAAGTCTTCACAAGGTCTCCACACACTGTTGATGGTGTGTTGGCCCATTCCTCCATGCAGATCTCCTCTCGAGCAGTGATGTTTCGGGGCTGTCGCTGGGCAACATGGACTTTCAACTCCCTCCAAAGATTCTCTATGGGGTTGAGATCTGTAGACTGGCTAGGCCACTCCAGGTTTTCTTTTGAAAACAAAATACCTGCGGTCTCTGAGGCCATGTTAGTAGATAGAATCTTAGTTAGTGAACTCCACCTATATCATTTATTTCACCTTTCATAAAGGTCTTTCCTAGCTTCCTGGATTCTGGGCTTGTCTGCAGGGCTGATCTCCTCTCTGTTGCAATTGAGGAACGCATGGGTCTGGCCGGCGTAAACCTTCACCTGGAAGTCCATGGTGCATTTCTCCTTTAGTTTTGCCTCAAGGTGGCTTGCCTGAGGACAGTGAGGAGACCATACTATAAACATAGAACGTGAGAAGCATTATCCATAGGACTTTGTCACCTCCATGTTTGCTTTTTTTAAATGAATCCTTTGAAATGAAAGTTCCCTGAGAGTAAATAAGTAGAAGAATTGTATGCAATGAGTTTGTCTAGACTAGGGTGACCATACGTCCTCTTTTCCCCAGACATGTCGTCCTTTGAGCCTGTTATAGTTTCATAGTTTGAGTACTTGTCGATATGTTTTCCCCCCTTTGCGCATGTACAGTATAATGGTTTGGTCCGTGCGTGGGTAGGGACGGACGGAGACGCTACTCTCTCGCTCCCTCAACCATAGATATATACTGTTTAAGAAAGCTAGATGGCTTGCCCGCGCTGCTGGCCAATGGGGAGTGACGTCGTTACGTGGCGGCCATCTTGTCAGAGTATAGCATAACATTGTGTCTATTGAGCATATACTTTTTAGATTACAATAACTCTCTTATTTTCCAACCGATTTTCAAACAGATTGGTTTGTTGTAAACGTCAGAGATGTCTGTCAAATCTGTCAAGTTTTGAGCGAGTTATAGCTGTTTTTGTTTAGGCTGCCATAGAGCCTCTGACGTTGTTCAAAGTGGCCATCTTGCCAGAGTACTCAATACAGTACTCTCTGCCTCAAGCCATCTAGCCTTCTACAGTGTATATATATCTATGCCCTCAACACACACACATGTGATTATAACTCGGCACAACGTCTGCATCGTCCTGGTTGTGATGCATCTGAGGCAGAGTGTACTGTTTGTAAAACTGGGACCTATGTGTCCGTAGCAAATAAAAGATCCGCCAATCTACAAGCTCACATTGAGACGACGTAACACAAAAATGCTGTGCAGGTTGACTGGGTATTTTGTGCAGCCTGGCAAAGCAGAACACATGGTCAATGCAGCTGAGGGTGCATATGCGTTTCATACTGTAAAACACCACCAGAGCTACAGGTCAATGGATTGCACTTAATCAAAAAGGTGTTCCCCGATTCAAACACTGAAAAGGTTTTCTAGTGCATGCACAAAGTCAGGGGCAGTTGTTAACAGTGTTACTATATATCCCCACACTCTGTTGAACTCTCCCTAGAGGAGCTCAAAGACATCCAATACTGTGGCATAGCAACTGATGGAAGTAATCATGATGCAGTAAAATATTCCCCATAATCCAGTATTTTGAATGGAAGAAAGGTGGTGTGCAGTCAACATTGATGAAGGTCAAGACAAAGACACTCCTGATGAGACTGCAGACACCATTGCTACATACTCGATTGAAACACTGAGAAAAAATAACTTGACTGAAAAATGCATTGCTTTTACTGGTGACAATTGGCACACAAATTTCAAACAATGTGTTTACAAATTTGAAGAGGTTGCTTCAGAACAGGAGTGGGTGTGGGTTGTCCAGCACATATATATATATATATATATATATATATATATATATATATATATATATATATATATATATATATATATATATATATATATATATATATATATATATATACTGTATATATATATATATATATATATATATATATATATATATATATATATATATATATATATATATATATATATATATATATATATATATAAGAAAGCTAGATGGCTCGCCCGCGCTGCTAGCCAATGAGAAATTTTTCAACAAATTTTCAAACGGATTGGTTTGTTGCAAACACCAGAGACGTCCGCATACATAGAGCCATTATATGATGTTTTTAGAAAAAAATAGAGCATGCCATAGAGCATAGTGTATTTGGTCCTCTCACAAGATGGCCGTTGTGAACGACGTCAGAGGCTCCGCCTCAAGCCATCTACTAGCATCTAGCTATATCTATGGTCCAGCACACATACTGAACAATTGTGTCCATCATGGTGCAGACACAATTGATCTTGACATAGAAAATGTCATGTTCAAAATCTACCAGTACTTCAGTACAGTACATTGAATACAGAAAGCTCCTTTCCCACAGCAAGACACGATGGCTGTCATTATTCCCTGGGATAGAGAGGCTGCTGCAGATGTTTCCAGCATTAAAGTAATTATTTTTTGTCACCCACCCGTAATGATCAAGAAGTTTTTTGAAAATGACTTCAGTGATATTTACCTCTGGCACATGCACTCACTCATGTCTGTGTTCCACTCATGCATTCAAGAAATGGAAAGGGAAGACAATTCCATTGTGGAAGTGCGGACCATCTTGCATGCAGTCCACACTATGCTTGAGGAACGCAAGACCAACAACTTCATGTCTTTTAAAGTTAAGGGTCTACTGGCACAGAAGCGCAAAGAAGAGCTTGTAAAGGAATGTGACCAGTTCTGTGCTGATGTACACAGTCAGTAGAGTGCATGCCTGCACTATTTGGAGAAGTGGCTGACACCCATGGAGGAATTCACTCCATTCATATGGATGGATCTGAGTCAGGTACCAGATTGGACTGATGTGGAAGCCTGCATCACCTACCTGGCAGAAAAGAGGGTCAAAATTGATGATCCAAAGTGTTTTGATCAGGTCTGCAATCTCAAGAAATTCACCGAAAGCCAAATTACCGATGAAGAGTTCACATGCCTGCGCATGCATCAGAAGTGGTCCAAATACTTTAGGAAGGTCAAAGGCGTAGCATCTTACTCAGAGCTACTGAAGATTGCACAATGTAAGGTTGAGGGGGTTTTCTCACTGATGCAAGCCCAGTGGACCAAGGAAAAAAGCCAGTTGTCTGTTGAGTCACTGAAAGGGCTCCTTTTAACACAATATAATCTCAAAGCAAGAACATGCACCACCTTTTATTCTCATTTGTGGAGCAACAAGAAACTGCTGGGAAAAATTAGCTCTACAGCGAAATGGGCGAAGAAAGGAGACCACAGAGACAATGAGGAAGGCCATGGGGACGAGGAGGACGGACAAGGAGATGAAGAGGAAGGCCAAGATGTGGTGGAAGTTCAGGAAGACTGAAGTAAAATAAAAAACATAGGCTACCTCCCTTTTTTCATGTTCGTTTTTGTTCAATTGAGGCATTATTTATATTTGCATTAGCCACAAGAGACATTGAGGAACAAGCTACCTATATATTTTTTTTGTTTACTGAAAATGTTTTGAGGCATTATTTATTTTTTCCAAACAGTATACAAGAGATGCTATTTTGAAGAATGGTCTACCATGAGACTCAAGAGTGATTCTATGTTGTTAAAATGTTCTAAATGTTCTAAAAGTAAAAAAAAAGAAAAAAAAAGAGGTGTCCTCTTTTGGGACATTGGGAATATGGTCACCCTAGTCTAGACTTATAGGATGCAACTAAATATCAAGTGGGTTAATTTCTTAATCTATGTTATAACTAAGGAAATGTCTGTCTGTCTGAATGACTGAATGTCTGAAACAGGCGTAACTCCTCACTGGCAGCACCAATCGCTGTGACTTTTCACACGTCCGTTCACCATAATATTATGAAGAGAGTGACAAAGCAAAGTAATTCTCAGACCAGGGAGCATAAACACAGACAAACATAGCGTCAATGACTAGGGGGCGCACGTGCGTTCAAACTGGGAGATGTTCGTTTCCACTGTCGTTTTTTTCTCGCAAGTGCAACCAAAGGAAACAAATAATGCCCAACTTCGCTCCACCAGCAGAGCCCAGTTCACTGCTACTCACACCGGCTGACAACGGAGCCCCCCCCTTGTGTTGTGCAGTGGATTATGACTGATGTCATAGTACAGTGTACATTAAAAGGTCGGTACCCTCTGCGGACCTCTTAGGTGTCCACACAAACACCTACTTTAACGCAACAAAAGTAATCATCACAACAGCAGTACTAAATCAAAAATACTTAAATTATTGGTATTGATATTTAATCACATTAAACCATTTGGTGTTCATATATTCACAACGGGTAAGGTCCTAGTATTAACAATTCGAACCATGGTAAATAATCTGTCATTCTGATTCAGAAAAGCAATTAAACAATTACATTTGAATTTACCTGTACTGCAGTGCAAACAAGCAATACCATACATAAGGATTTGAGTGTGTGTGTGTGTGTGTGTGTGTGTGTGTGTGTGTGTGTGTGTGTGTGTGTGTGTGTGTGTGTGTGTGTGTGCGTGCGTGCGTGCGTGCGTGCGTGCGTGCGTGCGTGTTTTATTTTAGAAAGAATAATGCAGGTATACTGTACATAGTATATGATTTCTATAATTTTATTAAACATACTAACCTCGATCAATGGGATAACTGGGTCTTTCTCTGCATAGATGAATAGATTTGGACACTTAAGCTCCCTGTCCTTGACAATACCTGCGGTCATGTGAATGACAAAACATATGTCACAAAGCTGGCTAGTATACTGGAGATGTTCTTCCCCATAGATGTCAGTCGCACAAAGTGATGAGTTTAGATGATGAAATGTTAATTAACAGGTTTTCTGTTAAATTGTTAATTAATCACATTACCACAAACAGAGACCGCAGCTTTGATTTCTGGGTACTTCAGGGCCATTAAGTGTGCAGCAATCCCTCCCCAATCCATGCCCACTGCTCCGATGTACTTTGCCCCTTGTTGCTTCAAGAATCTCAGCACTGCATCCACCTCCCTGGGCAGGAAACAAAGTGTACAAGTGAAAAGAGACAAGTCGAATAGAGTTGTATGAGAAGGGTTGAAGTAAGTGAACCTGGGTGTTGGAAGTATGAACTGGCCAATGCATGATCAGCTCTGCAAGCTGATGAAAATATATGACACTTGTCTGCAGTGTTGGTCTATATTACTTAGGAAAGTAACTTCTTTACTTTACTCGTTACCCCTTAGACAAAGTAATATCATTACTTTACTTATTACTGGATTTGAAGAGTAATATATTACATATTACGTTATTACTTTCCCAAGTTCTCAACACCGCTTTTGAAAAATTAGAGAAGTACAACATAATCCGTTTATTATAAAATAAAGCAGCAATGCGATTTGTAGTGTACATAACTGCGCAGGATGCAGCGTGTGGACTGGATCTACAATCTACTGCACATCTCTGTTGTTACAGTACCTGTCAATAGCTTGTACATCTGTTCTATTTTTGCATGCAACAACAAGCTCATTTTAAAAAAGTAACTTGGCGTTACTTGCAAAGTAATGCATTACTTGTTACCCATTTTTGCAGAGTAATCTCGTTACGTTTACTTTTTGGAGCAAAAGTAATAATATTACAGTAATATGTAATCTAAAATTAGTTACTGCCCAACACTGCTTGTGTGACATACATAGTATAGGTGAGGCCCTGATTTGATTTGGTTTGATTAGTTGTTCTGTTACTGAATGAAAGCTATTTTGCATTAGTTATAGCATAGCCATGGGAGGAACCAGCAGGACCTGAGTTTGTCAAACTTGTCATAATAGACTTTACTTTGTCAAGGATATCTATAATTTATGTCCTGACTGAGTTCTAGTAAAAAAGTAGGTTATTTAAAGAGGCTAGGTGTGTGAGATGGATCTCTTTTAATTTCCTGTTTAGGAACAGATTGGAATAATATGATAATTGTTACTTGCTGATGTCTGTGGGGCTCTTGATTGCCATCCAATTGTTGGTGGAAAAGTCATGTGAAGGACCCCCCCATGGTTCCGTCCCCACAAAGAAATCTGGGCAAACGACACTGAAAATTGAAAAACGTGAGACAAAGTCAGCATTACAATAGCAGACCAGCCAATCCACATTAGCAACACAATGCAGAGCATAATAAAAAAGTTTATTACAGAATATACTGTTATTCTGTACAATATCTGTAACTGTTTGCTTTTGAGAATGCAGCTATCATGTCTTAACAGCAGCCTATAAAAGTCTTTACTGTTGTGAATGTTAGTGTGAAATATTAGATTTTACACACATGTATCCATTAGCAGCCAGCATATCAGCAATATATCTATTACTAGGTAATGTCCATCCAAAGATACAAGATGCAAGAATGACAGCTTTGTCTGAACCACCAGACGGCTTCACAAGGTAAGCCTTGATGTGCTCTATTTGGACCTCCTGGCCAAGGGTCTCGTACTCTGCCTTGTCACTAACATCTGCCATCTATAACAAACACACAAAGAGTATAGTTATGAAGATGTGGAAGAAACCAAGAGTGGATAAGCCTAGCCATTTGCTGAGTGATCAAGCAGAGGCTGGGCACCTGGATGGTGCTACAGTCATGCCAATCCACTTTGCCAAGAGACATAGCGAAGTCATTAAAGGGATATTTCAGTTACTCCATTCATTATTTACTGTAGGTATTTGATGTTCATTTTAGCGTATCCACCTCCTTCCTATACAAACGCATTATAACTTAAAACTACATTTTAACCATGACAAATTATTTGAAAACAACCAATCTTTTTTCTGGTAACTGAAATTGTCCGCCTAATATGCGTTTTTATTTATTTTTAAAATATTGTTTTATTCATTTGGCCGTAACCAGGGTTGGCATTCCCAAATACATTTTCCAAAGCAATATTTTAAAAATAATTGAAAACAGTAAATGAAATTCCATGGCCCTCGCACGTATTAGGAGGAAAATATCAGTCACCAGAAAAAAAGATGGGTTGTTTTCAAATAATCTGTCATGGTTAAAATGTAGTTTTAAGTTATAATGGGTTCAGGGGTTGACACTAAGGTCAACGAGGCACTTGCCCATTGTGTGCAAGTCAGATTCTACTTGCCCTCAGGTCATGGTCACTTGCCCCCCAAAATATCGTAATTTTCCATTTAAGTTTTCTTTCTACTTTCTTTAAACATTTCCTTTTGCAGTCGAAGACTGTTTTGTTTAAGTCACAATCGGCTACAATAAGTATTCAACTTGTAAATCAGTGTAAATCAATGGTTCCCACAGTGGGCCCATTTGGTTTCAAACTATCATTTTGCTGGGGTCACAGACACAGGGGTCCGTGACCCCAGCAAAACCATAGTTTGAAACCAATTGGACCTGGGAGAGAGATGGGAGGGATAGCTTGAAAGCAGGGAAAGACGCAAAGGCAGAGCGCAATGACCACCTTCAAGACAAATATACTCTATCTCACGTTGTGCTATAGCGCACTAAGTCGCACACTTGCCCGATCGGGCAACCAGGTAGCAGTCTTCACTTGCCCGACCATTTTTTTTTACTTGCCCCGGGCAAGCGGGCAAGTGTTAGTGTCAAGCCCTGGGTTTGTATAGGAAGGAGGCAGATATGCTAAAATGAACATCAAATATCTAAATACTGAATGGAGTAACTGTCTGGCGTGTTCACATGAGACTGAGTAGACCCTAAAATGACCAAAGGTTTTTTTGAAAGTGAAATACCCCTTAAAGTGTGAGTGACATTCACACTACAGAAAAAAAGGATAAATGAGACAGCCCTGACTATTGTATAAAAACCCAAAGCTGCCTGTAAGAGATTTGTTTTTCTGCTATTTGGAAATGTTTAGATGTGAAACTTACCTTAGAGTTTCTCTGTGGTGAAACCTTTATTCATGTGAAGAAAGCTTTACTGAAGACTTCCAAGAGCACAAAGTAACAGGATGCTCCAAAGGACCCTTTATATGAATAGGCCAAGCCCCCTTTACAATGGACACATTGGCCCTATCATTTTTCTTTTGATATGTTCTGAGAAAGATTATGTTCGAGAAAGATGAAATAGCGGCCATTTTTGCAGTGACACCAATATGTCACTGGTGATGTGAGGTAGACAGAGTGAAAACTGTCCCACTGACGTCATTCATTGCACATAAGGACAATATTGTCAGAAAGCACAGGTGCCAAAGACGTTTGGAAATGCACACAGGAGTGCACTGCACAGTGCTTCCAAGAACACAGGGAACCCCTGTGTTCTGGGAAGCACTGTTACCTTGTGTTCTTGGAGGTCTTCAGTAAAGCTTTCTTCTTAGTCTAAACTACAGTATTGCCATTGTGCATAAGCTGAGCATGGCTGCAACTTGGATAATAAAAAAGAAAACAAGAATGTCACTTACACTTGTACTGTGACTGTGACTATGACTGTAGCACCATCCAGGTGCTCAGCCTCTGCTTGATCACTCAGCAAATGACTAGGCTTATCCACTTTTGGTTTCTTCCACATATTCATAACTATACTGTTTGTTTTTTGTTACAGATGCCAGATGTTAGTTAGTACGGGAGGTCCAAATAGAGCATATCAAGGCTTACCTTGTGAAGCCGTCTGGTGGTTCTAACAAAACGGTCATTCTTGCATCTTGTATCTTTGGATGAACATTAGATAGTAATAGATATCTTTCTGATATGCTGGCTGCTAATGGGTGTAAAGTCTAATATTTCACACTGACATTCACAATGGTGAAGACTTTTAAAAGCTGCTGTTAAGACATGGTAGCTGTATTACATAATACAGAATAACTGTATGTTTTGTACTAAATCTTTTTATTATGCTCTACAATGTGTTGCTTATGTGGACTGACCGGTCTGATATTGTAATCCTGACTTTGCAGAATTGAGGAAATGCTCTGCTCAGCAGAGCGCCTAACAATCAGTACTCGGATTCAGAGATTGAGAGTTGCAGAGATTCAGAGATCAGAGATAAGGGTGCATTGGTTTGCATTGGTTTCCATTGTGCGGCATTGAGGGACTACAAAACAGATGCAAAGATGCACGGATTCAGACATGGGGTGCATTGGTTTCCGTTGTGTGACATTGAGGGACTAGAAAACAGAACTGGAAATGCATTGGTTTCCACAAGGGTGGTGACTTACTGTATATTAGACAGGTAAAGCATCAATAATAACTCCTCAATGTCCTCCCCTTGTACAGGTGCCTTCGTCCACCCTGGATTTTGTGAAGGAGAAGGGGGTGGAGGTCAGAGTTCTACAGACAGAAAAGGCTGTCGTCGAATACAACAACCTGGTTGGCCAGGGAGCCAAAGTGGGTGGAGTCTTTCACTCCACATGCTAGTAGTGAGATATGGTTTCCAAGTTGATCCCTAGGTGAATGGTTGACCCTGACAGGGGGCATTTTGCCGACTAGGCAGTTGTCTAGGGTGCCATGAGGGGGGATGGGGGGGGGGGGGGGGCACCGGGGCGACCACCAGACTTTAAAAGGATCCCAGGCTAGTAAGCCTCCTAAGGAAAAATACATCTTACATAGCCTACATATACTTGTCCTCTATAACTAGAATTGAACATTTAAAACACAATAAAATCACATTTTTATCCCTTGGGGCAAGTTGGGGGCACTTTTCTGTGCCTGTCATGGGAGATTTTCCCTGGAGCCCCCCTTACGGGTCCATTTGTAAGGGGGCTCCAGGGGAAATCTTGCCTGGGGCTCCAAATTGCTTAGAAATGCCACTGGACCCTGATGACCTGTGTCATACCTGATGACACTGGCCCACCTGTAGACTGCATCGAGGGAGGGGTATTTGCTTCAAGTTGCTGGAAGTAACCTGCCACATAGTGTGTTCAGCTGTAATGTTAGCCTCCAGAACGTTTGGATACTAGCTCCACATGAACAAGATGTGGCCGCCAATTCCATTGCGTTGCTCCAATGTTTGTAGATGACGGCAGACAAATCTCAATGGTGTGCTCATATTATAGTCAGTGGGATGATGGTGGCCTCATTTGGCCAAATGCAAATCTTTATATAAATACATCACACAATAATGGTAATACATTTTCAACACAATTTGGATTATTGAATGATTAAACGAAATGCTCATTATCATCAATTGAAATGTTCCCTTTAATATTGTGATGCCATGCATTTTACCTTCTTATCAGAAATGATCTTGCTTTTTTTTCTTCTAGTAATAAAATGTCCATAAATGATGCCATTAATGTATCTGTGCTTTATTGCTGGGCATGTTTAGGTTTGTAATAAATAAATGATTGATCATTAAAATATGATGTATTATATAGCAACCGTCGAGTGCGACCTTCAGTTGCACTCGACTCCATCACACAAGTAATCCTCCCCTCCATAACAATAATGAACTGGTACTTTAGTGACATCACCAACAGGAAAGTCTTTTGGACAACATGTTATTTCACAACTTGTTTACAATATCGTATATAGTCATTTCTTCTCTAATGTGGTTGTAAAATCATACAGCTCAACTATTGTTACATATAATCAACAGCTCGACTCTTGTTACATATAATAAAGATAGAAAGCAATTAATTGAATTGTTATTTCAATAATATCTTATTCTTAATCTTGAGTATTAGCCATATTGAGTAAAATCACAACTCCTTGAGTCTCAGGCAGCTCAAATTAAAGAGATGATGACATGTATGTGAAGCCATTGGGAATACACTATTTTGGTTAGCCATATCTGATGAACATTGTATGACATTCATATTTTGAACTTGCTGAATAAATAAAAAATAATTTAAGGGGCAAGACCACTCGGCCTTTAGTGTTGTTCATTTTTGATGGCACAAAGACCAAATGCCAGGGCAGGAAGGCAGTCAAACGAAACGTGATTTCAGTCCATTTAAATAAATATTGGGTTTATGGTTAGGGATGCAGTATTTTTACAATCTGATCCATGCTCAGTCCTGCACCCATCTAAGTCACTGACTGCCTAGAATGGTGTACATCTACATGGCAGGAAAGAGACACTGGTGAAAGACAAAGGAGAAATTTAGTGCATATTAACCATAAGGAATATTTTAAAGAAATATTACAAAATACTGCACAATGGATGGATGTAGCCTCAGGCTCAGGGCATGCTGTTTTTGGGGGGCGCAAACCCGAACTTGGTGGCAACCACGGCCTCATGGCCCGTGCTCCCCGTTAAACGCCCGCCTTGCTTCTTATCTGTTTAGTTGCTATGCTGCCTATTAACGTATTCTGTACTCAATGTATGCCCCCTACAGGTGCTGAATGTGTAATTACATCACTTGACTGACTGTACAAGTCAGTCTGGACTTCAAACTGCCTGCCACACATTGTACATTAATATATATTATGGAAGCATAGTGCACCCATAATTCAAATGGAAATGTTATATTCAGTTCCTTGTCAAAACAGAACCTGTTTGCGATTTGTAACGTGGAAAATGTGTTTGAGTCAGCGTGATTAATAAACTTTGCGATAGGTTGAGTTGAGTCACGAGTGTAGAGCATAGGTCTAGAGGCCAGATAAACAATCGCGCTGTGATTGGCTAGGTTGTTGTCTGGCAACCGATGATTTTAGCTGATCTAATGAGTTTTCGAGTATTAATTTGTAATATCATTGTAATTAATACACAAAGAGTTTGTGTATTTGTAAATACATACATCAAACTCGTTTTACGAGTTGTGGTTGTTGTCCATATGCCACCTCTTTAGACTATTGTATAATATTATGTTTATACAACAGACATAACACAGAATCTCTACAGTGCACTGTTATAGATGCTGGCCAATCAAAGCGCTGCTCGCGAGAGGCTCCACGCTGAGCCAATCACGCGCCATTCAAGGGTGACGCTGTAAGTAGAGAACTCTAGCTGTAAGTGAAGCGGTCAGAGCCATAGATTGTAGACAGAGTTACGACAACGCTGTTCACTTCATGGGGCCAGTACAATGGCGGCTCTTCTACTTGGACTTGAATAGAGAATGGGGACAACAAATAGGGACAAGTTCTGGACCTGAAGTAGGCAGAGATGCATTGGACCCAGGCAACAGCCCAGCGTCCATGATCTTAAATCGCTTTATTTTAGATCGTTTTAGTAACAGTGCAACACAATCCTGTTGACATGTTGAAAACAATGCATTTCAAACTCCAATTCGTCCCTATTCGGGCTGCATGAACAGCGCTCGGGCACCCAGTTGCTGGCCCCTCAATGTCACACTCTTCTACTAGATGGCTCTGGAAGAGGCCAAGTGATTGGTTCGATGAGCCCTCCCTCCCGCCGTGTAATCCCATGGTCGAGGAGTAAGTAGCTGGCTGGGGTTTTGTTCACCATGTTGGATCAACTGCTTCAATCAGTTGCATTTGCGACCTGTAGTAGTTGTTTATGGTCACCTCAACGGCGACAGTGCCTAAACGTTTAGGTGGCCTACGCCAAAATCAGAGCCCCGTGGCTGTCCGAGCTGTCGGATCCTCGGAGGGGCATTTGTACAAAGGGGATTCGGACTGGAGTATCCAGGCTTCCATCACGAGTTGTCCGATTTGGGTACCCTGCTGGCTTCTTCCGCGGTCCATGGCAGCACCATCCGGAGAGAGAGAGACAGTAGGCTACAGAAATAAACCAATCACGTTAATTACTGTGTAAATAATTATACCGTTCCGTTCTCGTGGATGTATGGTCTCGTCTCGGGCTGCAGCGCGAGTGGACTCCGCGTCTGACCAGCGTTGGACATGCGGGGAACCGATGGAAAGAAAGTGAGTTGACTGGAAAGGAGGATTTGTTTTCGCATTAGGATTATAAAAGCCAAAAGGCTTCGTCGCTTTGATGTTCCAAAAATGATGTGGATTTGTGTCTTCTCGGCCGGCTGCGGTCTGGCCCGCTGACTTCCAAGTGGATGGCGAGGCCTGGAGGAGTGTACGAGCGACGGTGTGGTGGTTTAGCCTAGGCCAGGCTGCACCTCTGATTTATCTGGTCAGGAACCACCACGGTCTCTTGGGACATCGCCACTGTTTAGGATATATAACAGGCCTATGTCTAACATCTGTAATCTCCCATTTGCAGCAGCACAGCACAAAGCTGACCGACGGCGGACACACAGCAGCTCCGGTGCTGGACGAGACCTCATGGCAAACTTGTCTGAATTTGAAAGATGAAGAAGGCACTGTTTCCCATGTGACATTGTTTAGATATTAGGGAAAGTGAATATTTGTTTTGTTTTGTTTTTAGTCGTAGGGGTGGGGGGAGAGGGAGATGCCACTTTTGAATATGAGGGAGATGTAGGGTGGCGTTGAGGGGGGCGAGGGTTGTTGTTTACTATCTGCATATTTATTTATTTTTTTGCTTTGCATCACATTTGACAGGTGCAGTCACTGTGTAAGGCCTATGTAGTCGAAGTCAGACTTGCATAGTGTTCTCCCCCTCAAATGATCACGACATGCCTTCCGTTAGCAGCCATGCAGGGCTGCAGAAAAGCCTAATGGTGTGCAAGCTGGGAAATTAATTTGCAGGAAGTGGGTCAAACCCTTAGAGGCTTAATGATAAGGTGGTAGATGAGAGGTTTTGTGTGTCTTGCGAAGATTTGAAATCACTGATAAGTTTGATATTTTTTATTTTTTTTAGGCAAATCCATTTTACATCTCTTTTTAATTTTTTTGATGAATCGAGATACCGCACGCCATCGTGGCCAACACTGTCCCTCTGGCCATTCATCTTCACTTCTGGAAGTGGTTTCTTTCAAGGCACACTTCCCCTCCATCCTCCTCTCTCGGCCTCCTCATCCTCTCCTCCGTTCGTCCCCGTTGAGTGAATGGCTCTTTGTGGCACGACTGCCACCAACCCAGCGAAGATGATGGCCGCTTACAACGGTGGCTCCTCGGCGGTCGCCGCCCACCATCCCCACCAGCGCCACCACCACCAGCTGCCACATCTCCCACCCCCGCACATGCACCACCAGCAGCACCACCCTGCGCACGGCCAGCAGCACCACCTGCAGCAGCAGCACCCCGGCTCCGCCGCTGCCGTCCACCCGGTTCAGCAGCAGCAGCAGCAGCAGCACACTTCCACGGCCGCCGCTGCAGCGGCTGCGGCTGCTGCCGCTGCCGTGATGCTGAACCCGAGTCAGCAGCAGCCCTACTTCCCTTCCCCTGCTCCTGGACAAGCCCCTGGGCCCACGGCGGCGGCGGCACCGGCCCAGCTTCAGGCCGCCGCTGTCAAAGCCCACCACCATCACCACCACCACCACCATCAACAGCAGCAACAGCAGCAGCAGCAACACTCTCACCACTTACAACCCCAGCTGGACATCGAGCCTGACAGACCCATTGGCTATGGAGCTTTTGGGGTTGTCTGGTAAGTGTGGCCTGTGTTGTTATTTCTGCTTGTGCGGTTGCAGCATCACGCTGTGGAGCAGACAGAGGAGCGTGACGTGGTGGTGTCACTATCGCTCTAAACCAAAAGTACACAAAGTTCAGCACTAGAGTAGACCTAGGCGATGTATCAACAGTTGTTCTGTTTCCTGTGGGGAAGTATGTCTCGGTAACACACATCCTAAAGTCCTCTTCTTCTCTCTGTAAGTCACTTGTATAAAAACAGGTGATTTCTTTATTTTCTCAAGCTTAAAGGGGAATTCCACTAGTTTTCAACATTTTACCATGCCATATGAACCACTTAAGGTATCCCTAAGGCCTAAGGTATGTTACCTTAGGCCTTAGGGATACCTTAAGTGTTTCACAACAACATGAAAATGATCAGGAGGAAGTACTTGTCTAGCAACAACAAAACAATTAATAATTACAACTTAAATGAAAAGCAATGAAATCGGCTTTAATAAAAAGGGCACAAATTCAATCGTGAACAAGGGGGAATATTTACCAGATTGAAGCCAATAAACATTCTAATAACACAATACCTTTCACAACAGTAAAGGTTTTCCACGGGAGTTCAGGATATTCCCATGAGAATCACCATGGGTAAAACTTAACATGAAATGTAAAAGACCTAATCCAATTAATGGCCGTAGTCTAGGACAAAATTGACGACTCAAATAGAGCAGCCTGCAGCCAGCCAGCCAGCCAGGAATATGAGAGCAGCACTTCTTTGACATTTTCAATAATAGTTTCTCATCAGCTATTTAATATTTATCACAGATGTGGACCCAGACCTTAATAGGATTCAGAAGGCTTGCAGTCGGTTTAAACTGATATCATCTTAATAACATATGAATATTAACTGAAACATTTTCAGAACATTATTTTGCAGTCTTGTACAAAATGAATAAACTAAAAAAAAGGACTGAGGTCAGCACATTAGATTTCACATTCACCAGTCATCTCATATAAACTGTTAAAATCTGAGTTTGGGTGGTGCCCGCTGACCTAGTGGTCTCGGCGCATACAACATATAGGCTCTGGCCTGGCAGCATGTCACGTGTTCGAGTACCATTCATGACGACCTTTGCTGCATGTCTCTCCGCTTCTCTCTCTCTCTCTGTCTCTCTGTCTCTCTCTCTCTCTCTCTCTGTCTCTCTCTCTCTCTCTCTCTCTATCTATCCTGTCAATCTCCACTGTAACTATCAATAAAGGCACAAATATTAAAAAAATAAAATAAAATAAAAATAACAATGGAAGTTCGGGTAAGTTGTGTAACACTGCAATACAATTTTCTGTTGCTGTTATACAGTAACTGTGATTCAGAGTGCCAATGCAGAAAAACTGCTTATTAATCACTGATTTATTGGGCCTAAGAGTACACTGAACTCTGGTAACAAGTTTCTGCTCGTGCTTTCACTGCTGAATATCTCTCCACATTTAGGTCAAACAACCTTGCTTTTATTTGATCTGCAGTTAGACCTCTTTAAAGCGTACCTGGCCCATGTGTGCACGTTTGTTTGCGTACACGTGGGATGATGTTTTGCATCTTTGAAATGGCTGTCGTTTACTACTGTGGTTAATTAGCCTAGTTGTTTCGTGAGCCTTTGTTTCAGCATTAGTCATAGATGCACGTGTCAGGCTTCTTAGAACATCCCAGGTCGTTAGGCTGCTGCCATCTGGTTGTCTTCCCTGATCCTATTTGGAAGGTTTACCGGCGGTCGCACAGGGAGGGCCTGAGAGGAGTAGGACAGAATGCTCTTACTTGATGTGAAAGGGAGACTTGAAGTGAAAAGAAATGTCTCCCTTTCCATTTAAAGAGTGAACACCTGGTGTCCCAAATAAGGCACAAAGATCACCAGCACTCACCATGTCTGTTATTTTTTATTTATTTATTTTTTCGTTTGGCACAGGCAGAGCATTCTTTAGCATAAGGTGTCACTTTTTTAAAAGGGGAATCTTGAGTGCTGGGATTTGAAGTTACAGTATATTGAATAGCTGACTCAAGTCCCCGGCATTCAGTTTATTATTAGTGATAAGAAAGAAGACAGAGAGTAAGCCATTTCCAGGATTTGATCCAAGAACAGTAGAGTAGAGTTGTTTAACACATGCTATGACCCTTGAAGGGCACTTAAACAAAGGCAACATTTTTTTTTGCGTGTTTCCCCCTGGCCCCAATATAACTCGTATTACAAATTTAGTAATGCAAGAAACTCCAGAGTGCCTTAACTAAGAGTAAAGAAATGCAGGCCTACAAACGACAGTGTAGAGTCAAGAGTTCCAAACAATGAAGTGGTACAAAGTAACTAGGATAGCAGGTAAACATGAAACCTATATTAAACATTAACACACAAGCTACCGGTAATGGTATAGGTATTTTGTAAAGATGCATACATTTGGTGGTAGGACTAATTCTTAGTCCTACCATAACACTATAGAGTCTGGCATCTTCTCACACTAGAAGACGTTTAATAAGTCTTTTAATATTGCACTATTTGCAAGAATGTCACATATATGATTCTGGGCTCTGTCAGGCAGAAATCTCCTAGCTCCAAAATGTTCATCTTTTCAGGAAATGAAAACAATACTGCCTCAACAAAGTTGCTATTGTAATGTGGCATTCTACAGTAACAGTATGTCGAAGTTAGCTGCTTTAACAGTTTGAGGATCAGTGTGAATTAGCTGGTTTACCCAGATGTACTTCTTAATACTTTATATTGGTTCAGTATGTTGTTAACCAAAACACAAGCAGTGTTCAATAGCATTGATTTGTGTGTGTGCGTGCACGTGCGTGCGTGAGCGTGCGTGTGTGTGTGTGTGTGTGTGTGTGTGTGTGTGTGTGTGTGTGTGTGTGTGTGTGTGCACATGCACACGTGTGTGCAACTGTGCATGCCTGTATGTGTGTTTGTGTGTGCATGCGCAGTAGGGAAATATGAAAAAAGCCAATAGGGAAATAATAATTTGTTGTTGGTTGAACGTGCAGCATGCGGAAAGACTGATGCCCTGCAAGATGGAACATTTGATCAGTTGTTACTCGTTAGTTACTTGTGAAGTGAATTAATTCGTTGACCAAGCTGGCATATCCTGGCCAGCATCTCCCGGGGCTTCCGGTGTTTAAATGCATCCACCGTGATGCATTCCACAGGATGTTGCTGCACTCTGACTAGGGCTGGGCTGCATGACAAAACCTCATATCACGATATAGCTCATTTTATATCCATGGCCATTTATATTATGCTTTATATGCTTGGCCATCATCTGGCCAAGCACAGCAAGGCTACCCCGCATGCCTCAGGGTTTTGGAGGTGAGAAAGGGTTTAGGATTCTTCTTACCAGGCTGAATTGATGACAGCCATAACTCTGACAGTGTACAGCTGTACACGTGCCTTAATGAGGGGCACTTGAGGTCATCAGGTTCAGCAACTTGTCACTGGAAACCTTGTATGTCTTCTGATCGTTAAAGATATAAAACTAAATAAATAAATAAATGCATGTTCATAACACTTTACAGCACATCAGTTGTAGATTGGCTATTTTCTTTATTACTTTCAGATTGTCTCGGCGAACTGCGGACTGTGTATTCTCTGAAGGCTGGATACATGGGGCCATTATCCCTAATCTACAATGAAAAACATTTTAAAATACTTCAAATAGCTGATCTACACTGACACACAATTTGTAGATTGGCTATTTTTCAAAACATCGAATAAAAAAAATAACTTACCTGGAAAAATATAAAGAATTGAATAAAGAAGTTGAAATGATGTCTACATGTTAACAGTTAGACAAACATCCTCTGACAAAATTCCCTTTCGTATCCATTATCGAATATATATATATCAAGTAAAATATCTGGGTGTAATAGGGCCACAACAATGAATCGATTAATCATAATCAAATTGATTACTAAATTAGTTGTCAACTAATTTACTAACAGATTAATCGGATCGGCAACTATTCACTAGAGTTATCATTTCATTCCGTACTTAACCATAGTTTTCCCAGTGTTAAGTAAACTACAATCACATGTACAGTATGCAGTCAAAATAAGACTAAAGACACCATGAGTTGCTTTCATTTATTTTATTTGGATAGCAGCCTAATCCGCAGCTAATCAAATGTATTTTTGAATGAATTAATCATAATCCGATGCATCAATTATGAGAATAATCGTTTGTTGCAGCCCTAGTGTGTAACAATAGTTCTGTAAACCTGCATGATTGTGACAGCAGCAGCAGTGCTCATACTGTACACTACTGTGCTCCATGTGCTGCTGATCAGAGTAGCTTAAATAGCAATCCTCCTGGCCATGGCCCACTAAGCCTTTCTTTAACACACACACACACACACACACACACACACACACACACACACACACACACACACACACACACACACACACACACACACACACACACACACGCTCTCTCTCCCCTCACTGTTTAGTCTACCTTTCTTCTTGTCAGTCCCTGTCTCTTTATCTAGGCCACGGTATCGATTTGTCACTTGCCAAAGAATTGTATTTATAGTATATGCTTGGATAGAAAATAAATCTAGTATGTTGCTGTTATCATTGTTCTTATTGCTACTGAAGTAACTCCATTCCTCGAACAGCTAAACCCGAAAAAGGACAAAGTTGAAATAAGCGTAATGATCAGAACACTTTCTTACATACAAAGGATGTACAGTATCCTCCAGGTGCTACTTGGTGATCACCTCTCCTGGGGCTGGTTATAGTGGACACCTCATAACAAAGGCTATAGGAGTGTATTAGAAAAATATAGAAGATAATTCTGGTGTCCCCGAACAAACATGTTCAGGCCTTGTTGCGGTCAGCTGCTATTACTGGGTCATTAACCTTTCATAAGCTTAAAAATGATACAGGACTGTGTGTGTAAATCGGTACACATGACTATAGAGATCATGTGTACCAATATAATACGTGAGAGATTTTGATACAATCTGAAGGAATATAAATGTGTTTTACATATGTCAGCCTCCTGGTGGCGCTACGAAGAGCAGATGTAGAAAACCCCAGGCAAATTTCCTTGGCCTTTCTAGGGAGTCTGCATCCAAGGTTTTACACAGATCAGTGCAGTAACAGTTAAAGGTAAAAACACAAATGGGCCAATTATAGCATCACCATGAGGCTGATGTGAAATTGTCATTTCTTTCTCAGCCCAGTGGGAATGTGTGCTCAAAGAATAGCCCTCAAATTGCGCTCTATGATCATGATTTGAGGCATTTTGTTCAAAATGAACCAATCCTGCAAAATTTGGAAGGCAATCTGAGCCAGTGGAGATGGAATGGGGTGAAGTGGACAGGTCCGTGTCGATCACATGGCTGTAGAGATAAGGCATGCCGATTTGGCTGATGTGTTGTTGCGGTCTCCAACCAATAAGTGGCTTCAATTGGAAACCCTTTCTAAACTTAAAGGAAGGACATCACAAGGTGAACAAGTTTTAATATCCAACCTTTCCTCACAAAAGTAATTTAATTTTTTATTTGTTAATGCAGTTGAATTAATGCTGACTGAATGAGTACAAACAAATAATATTGATTGATTGGATTACATTACCAAACGAAAAACCAATGGGACCTAGAGACCTAAGAAAATAAGGGGGGCTAGGCCACACCACCTATAGAGATGTTGAAGCTGTGCCCCTCTCCCCTATTTTAAAAAGGCAGGTGTGTGTGTGTGGGTGGGTGTAGTGTGTGCGTGTGTGCGTGTGTGTGTGTGTGTGTGTTGCAAGGCAGAGACTGATTGAGAGTTTGCGTTTGTGTGTATGATGTCATGTCATGGCTACGCAACAGTATGGATTCAAATCTGTACAAGTAATGTGACATTTTATTTACAAAAAACTGTTTAGCGTTGACACCTGGGTAGTGTCTGCTCTATTTGGTATCGACCGTGCCAATGGTGGAGGCTAGCTGTTCGCAGATGTAGGCACGGACGGACACGCATATGAACACCGTGTTTGAGTTAATTGTGATAATTGTGTGTCATTACCTGGGCCGTCATTCAGGCTGTTTTCACTATCTAGGAAAAGGTCAAGAATATACTGTATATGCATATACTGTATGATGTAACTAACTCCTGCCTTGTATTGAACAAGGCAGGAGTTCATTGTCATGTCCCACTTTGGGCATGACAATGAACTCTGCTCTTCAGTTCAGTTTTAGTTGTTTACGGTCCGTCATCAACTCAATGTGTTTTGTCTGGATACCTCACAATAGGAAATCAAATCAAGGAAATAAACAAAAACATGTGTAAAAAAGTAAACACAGGCAGAAGAGTAAATCAGAACGGTCTGAAGTGAGTGGTGCAACGGCACACACTGTTGGTACCCCAAAGATAGGGACACAGGGACAGACGAAGGTGGGCATTTGGGTTCACTGTACCACTCATGGACAAACATGGACAATGTGTGAGGCCATTTGCACACCACTGCCACTGGGTTAATGAGGAATAACTTCAGGAAGTTAATAACTTAATGTCTTCCTATCTCTCCTCACAGGTCAGTTACAGACCCCAGAGATGGAAAGCGTGTCGCCCTCAAAAAGATGCCCAATGTCTTCCAAAACCTTGTATCCTGTAAGAGAGTGTTCAGAGAGTTGAAGATGCTCTGCTTCTTCAAACATGATAATGTGAGTAGCATGTGATGTTGTCCTGCACAGAAAACTAAAATGATTTCCTCCTCCTGTAGAACACCATCTTCATCATGGAATCGTTCCTCAATTCAGATGCACTAGTTTCCCCGTTGATGTATTTTTGAGACACAAACATTGCCTTATGATTGGTCAGAATGAAATGACGCTTGATGATAAGAGTGCAGGAGGTATTTTTCTCCTGTATGTTTCTCAAACACACTCTTGATTTTCTTATTCTCTAAAATAAGGTGTGTGACTTGATTGATACGGGTGCAACTGCTCTGATGTTTAAAATCTATTGACTAATATTCACACAGCCTTGCCCGTAGGTCAGGTGTAGGCAGTCACGACTCAATACTAGAACAGACTCTGTAATCATGATAGTCTGCCAACTTAAGAAACTGGACGTTTCAATGCAATTTTCTGAAATTATCAATCTTGCATACGCAGCAGTCAAATCTCAGTTTGGGCTCGGAAATGTGTTCCGACGAGGCAAGCTAACAGGCTTCCAAACATATTAACATACCTATTCATATGTAAACTGACATTGTTCTGAGATTGACTATTTGGATTTTTAAATAATTACTTAATAGTTATTCCTTAATTTTCGCCATGATACTTTGTTAGTTATTTGGCATAGTATGCAGTTTCTGTTTGCAAAGTCTTAGTCTAAAAGCCAAATAGAATTGTAAGCTTAAGGTTCAATGAAAAAACACTTTTGAGGGTGCCTGCTGGCTGAGTGGTCCATGCGCATGCCACATAAGCTTTGGCATGACAGCACGTGTCTTGTGTTCTAATCCTGTTCACAACGACCCTTGGTGCATGTCTCTTTCTTTCTAACTTCACTACTATCAATCAAGGCATGAAAGCTAAAAACAAATATCTAAAGAAAAAACACATTTGAATTGAAAATCATCATTATTTCTAGTAGCTTCGGTTCTCTATTACCACGGACATGAGTACATCATAATTCATATTCTCTACATAACCCATGACCTAAGACTAGCAGTACAAGTACAGTATGACAGAACAAGACTAGTAGAGGTTCATATGTCGGCCGACAAGGGCTCATTAGCATCAGCAAAAGGCTCTGTTAGCAGGGCTGAAGAGCTGAGAACGCTGAGAGTAAACGGTGGTACACAGTACACACTCATTGAATGAGTATATGTGGAAAATCTGGGTGGATGTGTTGCAGAGGCAGAAACAAGAAATCTCAGGCCCAGAGGACAAAGCTAAAAATAAAGTTGTTGTTGTTGAAGGCCAGAAGTGACTGATTTATACATCGTCCACTGCTGTTGACCACATCAGTGATTTTGTTTTTCTTCTGAATTTTACTGGTGATCTACAACACTATGATTCCCATTTGTGAGAGCACTTTCCCTGCAATTAATGAGATGCCCAAGACATCTTTTCATTGTGAAGATGGGAAAGAGGGAGAGATAAAAGGGGAGAGACATGCAGCAAAGGTCGTCATGAACGGAATTTGAACACCCAACACACTGTCAAGCCAGAGCCTAAATGTGACATGCGCCTGGACCACTAGGCCAGTGGGTGCCCCTTAATCCACGTTGTTAATCTTTTTTGAAGTGATGTTCTCACATCTTCCAATAAGCACTCAAATGTGTCCAAGTTTGTGTGTGTGTGTTTGTCAGCACCGGTGCCATCACTAAACGGTGCCATACATCCAGCCAACACTAGGGGTCACTAACCGAACAGCATGTTTGCCGAGTCCTATGTGTTTGTTGGTGTCAGCACAGTTGCCATTATGTCATTGTATAAGCTAATTTTCCCTTGTGTATCTTTAACTTTTGTTGTTACCAGTATTTATTGCCGCTTGTTATGTGGGACAAACTTGTGATATGTGGCTATTATTCTTTCTATCATTACGACTTTGCTACTTGTTGTTTACATTGTAAATGTGACTGAAAACCTTTCATCAGGACTACAATGTGCTCTGTAGGGTGTATTTCCAAACATATTTGCATTTTGAGGTTTTATGAGTGGTGCAAAGACTTACTGGGGGTCCAGTGGCCATGACAGTTCGTAGTTGTTTCAGATCCTGACGTTGGATGTGTTATCTGTTTGACAACAAGCCATGGGAACTGGAATATAGCAATATAGTAATACTGTCTTACCGGACCAGACCAGAACAGTGGCCTTGTGGTTAGAGTGTCTGCCCTGGAACTGGGAGGCCGGGGTTCGATTCCCGGTCGGGTCATACCAAAGACTGTAAAAATGGGACCCAATGCCTCCCTGCTTGGCACTCAGCATTAAAGGGATGGATTGGGGGTCAAATAAACTAATGATTCCCGAGCGCGGCGCACGCTGCAGCTCACCGCTCCAAGAGATGGTTCAAAACTCAAAAGCGGAGAACTAATTTCACTGCGGTAACGTGAGTGACTAATCTGACGACTTTGACTTTAAACTGTTAAAGACAGGGTATCATGCTAATATCAACTTTTTCTCATTTTAACTATGACAAAGTTGTGATAACATTCGCAAATGCAAACATATGGCTATATAAAGCCGTTTCTATGCTGTATCTGGTCGGAGGACACTCTTCTGAAAAACCCCTCCCACCAGCTCGGAAAGGCCCGAGCCAAAACAGCGCGTCACCAGTAGAACACGCTGACGTCACACCTCTAGGAACACATAGGAACACATGTTAAAAACTCCTCGGAATTCCATTATTTTAGCGTCATGTTAATGAAGTAAATAAAAATCTTTTTTGGTTAGCATGACCAGGGACCGCTATACTATGCACTCGAGATTTTTTGTAAATAATCCGCCAGCCGTTTTTGCATTATCTACGGGGAAACACGGCTGTGCACGGCTCGCATTTCTACACAGGCTTGGGGGGCGTGTCTTTCTTGAGTCACTGTATCCAACCTCCAGGCTGGTTCCAGCGGGCCACGCTCGCTAGCCTGCCCATGAAGAGATTACGTCTCTTGGGCAGGCTAGTGAGGTTTACTCGGTGTCGGTATGGGGGGGAAATAGACAGAGTTGCGATATTGAGGGGGCAGAAAATAGTCTGGTTACGTGGTTCATGTACTTGCGCGAGCCCATAGACTCTAATGTATGTATGTAGTAACTTCTTCCTGTTCTCTCCCCAGCTAGTTATCTATATAACGTAATATAGGCTATAATATAAAAAATAGCTCTTTAATGTGAGCAAGGCGGGGAGTTATAATCAGTAATATTGTTATAACCAGAATTATTTCGACCAGATGTAAACCATATGGCATAATGACGGTCGTATTGCAGTATAAATAAAGCCTCTGTATAGCCTGGCTCAGCCCTGAATCAGCACCGTAAAAATACTACCTTATTTTTTCTTTGTGATTCAAGTAAATAATGAAGTGAGACGAGTGAAACAGAATGGCAGTCCGTTTCACTTCATTGAGGTATAGCCTCTGTATTCAACAATCAACCATTATTATTGAGCGTCATTCGGAATCTGAATATTAGAAGAACATTAGCTCCGTCGGAACCCCACTCTCTGCTCCGTCCCTCCGCTCCCATCTCTAGTTCAACTTCTTAGATACAAGAAATAATAATCACACCGCTGCCGTGGGATCGTCCAGTAATAATACTAGCAATAATAACAGAAAATAACTTTAACGCCAAACACATGGGTTTGGTCATTGCATCCACTGCTGCTGGACTGCCGAACTGCTGATGTAGACTGCTGATGTAGCATTTTAGCTATCCCCCCATATGCCAACACACATTTTCACTAAATATCCCCGGTAATTCACATCGATAATTAAAAATAATACTCTCTATGTTGGCCCGGGGGGCTAGAATTGTCCGCGTTGCCGGGAGAAGACCAAAAACAGTTTCAAAAAGGAAAAGAATAGATGCAATGATTCAGCCCGGTTGGAAGTCAAAGCTAGTTAGCTAGCTTCCTTGGGCTAATGCAACCAGCCCCGCAATGCCTGTGCTGGATAGCATAGCATAGCATAGTAGGCTATCCTACTACTATGCTATGCTATGCTACTGTGGATAACTTTAGCCGGAAGCTCAGCTGCACAACCTGCTCGTAGAAGTTGGCCGAGCGTACCACTGTATACGTCACGCAATGGCACGTTCGGCTGTTTTCCCGAAGCAACAGCTTTTCAGGGAAGCAGGGGGGGGCGCTCAACTTCTTTCTTCAACTCTGCCTATATATTGTATTTTTTCTGAAACGACTTTTTTTCTGGACATCTTTAGGGGGTCATTGATAGATATGCGTCATTAGTTTTTAAAGGAAATATCCGTGATACCTACTCTTTAATGAGAAAACGCTGGACTTCTGATGTTTGATCTCTTAATTTGTAAACCCAGGTTAAACAACAGTATTAATGGATGTGGAATCCATTACAACCAAGAAATAGATTCTGAATATCAAACCTGCTGTCACAGCAACACGCCTATCAGAATCCAACACTTCTCCAACCCAGAAATATGTCAATATTTGTCATGGCATTTATCTCCCAGTGTATTTTGTCCTGTCCTGATCCCCAGGACGTCTGGGAGGAAATGTATTGCACATTGTACTCGAGTAAAATCAATTTCAACAACATTGATTGCGACACACATGGTCAGAGTGGAACCATCACAAGAATCTTTGTTTACTTTGATTTAACCCAGTTTGTACAGTGAGGCTGTTGTGTTATACTGTAGCTTGTAGTGCTTGGTGCCATGCTACGAGTTTGTAGATCTGCTTTCTTAAAAAAAAGAAAAAATCTAATTTTTGAATATAACACCTTCATCTTACTGCATTAATTACAGTCAACTTGGTCTCGTTCTCTGTCCACAGGTATTATCTGCTCTGGACATTCTGCAGCCTCCACACATTGACTACTTTGAAGAGATGTATCCTTCACTGTTGCATTTGGCCAGACTTTATGTTGAAGTGTTTAGCAGCCCAATTACATCTGTCCTTGTTCATGTGCCGTGTCTTCTGCACTTGATTGCACTTGATTCTGTCATTCTCAAACTGCGACGTACTCTAATATACAACCTGATCTTTTTTGTGATCACATTTTTGTGAGTTTTGATTTGACCTATCCAACCACATTTTTCTGCTTACCATTGGTAAGATTCATGCAGTGTTCGAAATTGTAGGAATTGATTATCAGACTCCAGCTCCTGAAGCTTGACTTGCACAAGAGGGCACTCCGTGAGTGGGCTGCATCGATGGGTTTGGATCCAGGCTAAGGAGTTGAAGCTTGCTCTGATTTATGGCATGCGAAAACATACATTTACATTGCCAAAGCAATTGACAAAATACAAGTTGAAAATGAGTCGGTCAGATGGGTACAGCGTTTTGTAAACAGAGCTATGTCTACAGTACATTGCTACATTGCATCTTTGTATACATGTTATACAGCTGGGGCACCCACTACTTTCGAAATGGCAAGCTAAAAGAGATCTGGCCTAGTCTTGATGAACGTCACTGGAGTCCTCCAGTGACTCTGGCCTGATCACAACCCATATGGGATGATCTTCACCAGTTGACAGATCTGACTACTTATGGTTGATTTATGTTAGTCTGGCCTCAATCTGACTCTGATTCATCCAGGGACATCCCTCTTTAGTGGACAGGATTTGTGTCAGGTGATATTCTGGGCAAGATTTGACTAGCCTTGGATTGCCTTGATCTAGACACAATCAAGACGTCACTAATTCGTCCCAGTCCTGACCGTGCTTACTGGGTAGCTTCTTTTAGTAAAACCCTTGGCTCTATTGTAGCCTTAACCAGCCACCCTACAGCTATGTGGTGACTGAATTGATGCAAAGTGACCTCCATAAGATCATCGTATCACCACAGCCTCTAAGCTCCGACCACGTCAAGGTCTTTCTTTATCAGATCCTCCGAGGTATGTTCACTTGTACAGTAAGGTCTCATTAATGATATCATTTTATGTTCATTCATTGTACCCTACCATTTATTGCTACATTGAAATGAAACACACTTCTTTGCAATTTGGGATTTAACGTTTAATATTTGGAAGATGATAGCTTAGATTAGAGAACTTAATGTTGCATTTTATTAGGTGTAAAATGGAGGGTAGCATACAAAACCAAAGCAATACGGTTGCATGCAAAGTTCAAAGAGACTACATGTGAATTCAAACCAGACATCACCCACAAATGTTGCGAAATCATGACACAGTGATAATGCAACATGATTGAGGCAGGACACAAGCATTACCCAAGTATTTGTGTGTGTGTGTGTGTGTGTGTGTGTGTGTGTGTGTGTGTGTGTGTGTGTGTGTGTGTGTGTGTGTGTGTGTGTGTGTGTGTGTGTGTGTGTGTGTGTGTGTGTGTGTGTGTGTGTGTGTGTGTGTGTGTGGGTCTGTCTGTGAGTGTTAGAATTCCAGTATACTCCATATCTAAATCTCTGTTTTTGCCATTTTCCTGCAGGACTTAAATACCTCCACTCAGCAGGCATTCTACATCGAGACATCAAACCTGGAAACCTCCTTGTTAACAGCAATTGTGTGCTGAAGGTGCGTTTTGATATGATCACAGCTATGATTATTATAAAATGACAGCAACAGTCAGCTATACAATAACAACACTTTATATTCTCTACTTCTTTTCTACGTTATGCGTTGAAGCAAATAACCTATTTGTTCATCTGCATCATAAATTATTACCACTATCAAGATTTCAGCAGAAACATCTTCATTTATTATTCAACATTCTGCCTTTATGTAATGCCAGGAATGCCTGTTTACACAATGTGCCAAATGAAAGAGATTCCGTTCAGTCCAGGGGTTTTCAACAGGTGGTCCGGGGACCACCAGTGGTCCCTGAGAGGACTCCAGGTGGTCCCCAGCTAAATGGAAAGTTGGTTAACCAGATGTAACTCTTTGAAAGCTTAAACATGATACCAAATGAACCCTTGCGGGTCCATTTGGTTTTATGTTTACACTCTCAAGAGTTAAAATTTTCATCATCTGAATAAGTTTTGTGGACAAAAGCATAATAAATCTTTAGTTTTGGGATCTGTGGGGCTAAAATCTCATCAAATGGTGTTCCATAGCTCAGATGCTGAATAAATAGTGGTCCCTGGTATGAAAAAGGTTGGACTAAACCACTGGTTTAGTCTGAATGAAGCTGTGCTGGCACTGCTCCCTTCAGCTGTCAGTGTGTGACCTGCTGTCCTCCAGATCTGTGACTTTGGTCTTGCGCGGGTGGAGGAGACGGACGAGTCGCGCCACATGACCCAGGAGGTGGTGACCCAGTACTACCGCGCCCCAGAGATCCTCATGGGGAGTCGCCACTACTCCAATGCCATTGACATCTGGTCGGTGGGTTGCATTTTTGCTGAGCTGCTGGGACGACGCATCCTCTTCCAAGCCCAAAGTCCCATTCAGCAGGTAACTGACGTAGTAAATACACACATTTCTTTTTAGCATGTTTAGCTTATGACTGATCGCAACCATGTAAAAAGAAAAAAAAAAAAACAGTCGGAATCCCTTATTTGCATTATGGCTCAAAACGAGATGAAACGGGCATGATTGTGTGTGTCATCACTAGAAGTCATCACTAGAAATCATCAACCCAGCCTCGTGGTGATGAAAATGGTGATTACCAACGGTGATTGCTTGGCATTGCCAAGCATCACTATGGGCTCAGAAAATCACCTGGCACTTTCTAAGGGAGAGCTCTGGTGCCCTCAAAGAGTTAAGATGAACAGAGAGTTGTGGTTTCTAAGATGACAAAAAGCTCCACTGAGATTCAGTGAAGATGTTTAACATTAATATTTGAAATTCTGCTATATGTTAGTTAACTCAAAAATATCTATTTTCTATCATTTATTTTTGCCAGAATCTAAAAGTTTGTTTTTTATTCTGCAGTTTGTAATTTTGCAGAGGCTCTTAATTTGCAACTTACAATTTAAGCATTTAGCAGATGCTCTTAATCTAGACTAGAGACACGTATAGACACTATAAAAGTGAGACCAAAAGTGAATCACACCTAAAACTTTAGGAGCCAGTTAGGAATGATTAACTGTTCTCCGAATGTATTAATGAAACGTTCTGCATTTATCCTAGCTGGATCTGATCACTGACCTTTTGGGGACTCCTTCTCTGGAAGCTATGAGGACAGCGTGTGAAGGTGCACGTGCACACATCCTCAGGGGACCTCATAAGCAGGTGAACCATGGCTATGTGATTGATTAGTATTCATATTAACAGTGGGACGAATGGTTACCGAAGGTTCAATGACAGTACGGGTCAATGCTAAATGTGCTACGCAAGTAAAAGCACTAAGACTAGAAGTTTTTCTTATCTTTGTAGTTGTAGTTGTGTATCTTTTTCCTCCTAATGACTTGATTATTTAATAATTATTTTTATTGTGTTTCTCTATAACATAACATGACTATAGCATAGCACAACATGACGTCGTATACCGTGACATAGTATACCATGACTATACCATGACATGCGTAACATTACATGACAACATAACATAACGCATAACATAACATTGTGGAAGAGGAGAAGAAAGAAAATAGGAAAACAATAGAACACACACACACACACACACACACACACACACACACACACACACACACACACACACACACACACACAAACACACCCCCACACACACGCACGCACACACACACACACACACACACACACACACACACACACACACACACACACACACACACACACACACACACACACACAGCCATCTTGGTCACAACCATAACCCCACCGCACAGAGATTTAGTCTTGTTTTGTTCTTGGGTCCATAGTATAGAGAGGTAAAAAATAACAAGATCTGTCAGTCAGGAATGACTGGGAAAGTGATTTCCTCTGTGTAGGTGACACACACAAACTTTTGGGACAATAAAATAATTTCTAAGATGAAAAACGAAACAAAAAGTCTTGTATCATGCCGTTTTCGACTTCTTCCTAATTATATATTATATTACGATATTGTGTTTGTTGTCATGATTTGTCACGACCTGAGTTGGCTTTGGCCGTGGCGTAATCGTCTTGATATAAATTATAAGTATCTGATCCTCATTAAGTATCTGAGCATTGCCAAACAGTGCTGTAATAGCATTAGGCACGATGAGTGTCCCAGTTAGTGCTGTCAGTGTCTCAATGATTTCAGACCAAAATCAGAGATGTACATAACCAGAACAATACAGTATGTTTGTGTTACTGGTCTGGTGGCATTTTTTACAAGTGGGGTCAATGTTTATATCTTCGTATATCTTTGAATGCTTAGTTTTTGCCCAGTAGACGAAAGCTAAGGGGGAGAAAAAACATGATTTTCAATTAGTTGGGCTAAGGTGGAGAAGGTCTGTAAGTCAAATTGTCGTTCAAACTGGCTCCAAATTTGAAAAGATTGACTATTATTTGTATACATGAAGGGGGTGCAAATGAGAGGGCAATGTAGCAGAGAAGACAGAGATAGAAGCCTTGAAGAGAGATCCTCCATCTCTGTAGTTGTGTAGTTTACATCCCAACCAAAGAGATCCAGGTTTTATTTTGTGCAAAAACTCCTTATTGAGTATTTCCCCTACCAAAAGCCCTCAATTAATTGAATGGGGCATTGGGGCTTATTTCCCTCAAAAATAAAATAAATAATAATAAAATTATAATAATAAAAATATGTATGGCTCTTCATAATATAAATAATATCTCTAGTTGCACAGTTTACCGCTTATTTCAAATAAAATAAGGGAATTAGCACAACACCCCACTGCCCAATTCCATCGATTCAACGTTGAATTTTGGTTATCTGACCAAAATTCAACGTTGAATCAATGCATTTTGCTATCTGGGTAGCTACTGTATATTTTTACTTTTTTCCCCTCTATGTTGCTTCTACTTTGATGTTGCAGCTGCTTCCCTGCAGATAGACACTTGCTTCGTCCTGCAGATGATTGTCAACAAATCATCAAAACAAAGCATTTGTGAGGCTCAGGACAGGCGGTGCTAATGGCTGAGGTTGGGGGTTGTGTGGGGTGGGGCAGAATTTTTACTCAATCACATCAAGGCAGTCTCTAGCAGTTTCATAATGAGCCAATAGGAGTGGAGTGGAGGTGAGGTGGAGTTAGATTCTGTTTTTAAACAAATCTGTTTACAAACAGTCTGAGTTGCCTTTATTACCTTTAAGAAAGCCTTCTGGACTGGAATTCTCAATGTAATGGCTGTTGTTGGTAGGGCATTCCACGTCAGTGGCATAGGAGCCAAATTCATTTAACCGCTTGTTGGAGCCGGATCGGGGGTTGAACGTGGTTTGTGGTACTCTGGAGTTGTGACCATGGACTTTGTTGACATAGGACATCACCCCTTTTACAACCAGTACTTATTTAAATGAAGTGTAGTGTTTGGTGTTAATGTGAACATTATGCTAATTTTATATAGGGCTAGCATAGAATCTATCCTGAGATATGGAATCTCAAGTTGGTATGGAAATCTGACTGTGAAATACAAAGCTCAAATAGAAAGAACCATTAAAACGTCTGGAAAGATCATGGGCCTATCTTCTCCCCCCTTGACGGCGGCACGGTGGCAGAGTGGTTAAGATCACTGCCTCACAGTAAGAGGGTACTGGGTTCGATTCCCGGTCTCGGAAGGTGCTGGGTTCGATTCCCAGTACGACCTGTGGGAGTTTGCATGTTCTCCCCGTGACCGCGTGGGTTTCCTCCGGGCACTCCGGTTTCCTCCCACCTGAATGAAACATGCAGTGTAAATGAGTTATGATTGTGCGTGAATGCTTGGTGTTGGTCGGAGGGGCCGTTGCGCACAGATTGGTTGCCACGCTTCTGTCAGTCTGCCCCAGGGCAGCTGTGGCTACAACGTAGTTACCATCACCGGTATGTATGGGTGATAGGGTGTGAATGGGATAGTCTGTAAAGCGCTTTGGGTATCTTGAAAGGCGCTATATAAGTCTAAGTATTATTTTTATTATTATTTGACCCCCCCCCCCCCCCTTGAGCCATATTTGAAGAAACGGTAATAAGGAAAGCTAGGAATGTAACCTCTGACCCCTCACATTCTGCATTCAGAATACGAATTACCGGTAATGATATCAGGTAGAAGTATAGGGTGCCAGTGCAAACATAACAGATATAAATACTCATTCGTACCTCTCTCCATCAAACTGGTGAATAGGTAGCCGTCTTCTAAACAAAGGGGAAAGCACTTAGGGTTTATGTGTTATGTGTTCCTGTATTTTTGTATTGTATTTTGACTTGTTATTTGTCTATTGTCTTATGTATGCAGTTGTGGTCCTGTCTCCCAAGACAAATTTCTCCTCCGGGAGACAAATAAACTTAAAACTTGAAACTTGAACTTGATGAATGGATGTTCATGAAGTCATGAACGCCAAACAGAACAGAGTGCATAATGCTCTGAGTGCGTCCTCCCATGCAGTTCGCTAGGCTATTACTGACACGTTCATCTTCTAACTTAGCCAGACTCTCGTCAAAATGTCAAAGAAGAAAGCGCCATTAAGGAATTATTTTTGTGAACTAAACGGGGACGGGGCGCCGAGTCTCTCCGATCCAGAGGTCTCTTTGGTCGGGGAGGCATGGCATGTACTCCCCTTGGCGAACGCAGCGACTGCGAGATGTGCTAAATGGGCTATGCCGCTAGCATCCAAATCTAGTCGATAAAACTGCATTTTCATACAGGGATAAAGGATTTCGTTCAGCAAGCTTTTGATAAGCACGAGAAAAGCAAAAGAACTTCAAGATAGTTGAAACAATAAATAACGATCGTGTGTGTGTGTGTGTGCGCGCGCGCGTGTGGGAGAGAGAGAACCCACGTTGATTTGTCTATAGCTGAAAGCCAGGGGAATTCCACCCAAAAAAGGGAATTCCACCCATTTCCAACATATTACTATGTTGTTAAATACACCTGATTGATGTTGTGTTGTGTGGTTCCCCCATTCTGTCTCCTAGAAATGGAGAAATTAACATGGTGAAACCTATTTTACCATGTTAATATTTTTTTCTTTTAGGGCCTTTTTCCTGAGTGTGTACAAATGGAATAGGTACATTTGGACACAGGTGTGTGTGTGTGTGTGTGTGTGTGTGTGTGTGTGTGTGTGTGTGTGTGTGTGTGTGTGTGTGGATAGAGATATAGTTTGGAAAGGCTCAGGATTTTTTTTGCTTTAATCCCTGTTATTAGCACGTTGGTCCAAAACCCTTAACAATACTTTAACAAATTCTCCTTATTTAACAGCATTTGATAACTTTACTGCTGCAGGTGGATATGCTGTTTGGCTAAAACACTATTCATTAGGGTTTTAGTCAGTAACATTTTCTCATGCTATTACAGCTGATTTAATAGTATTGAATCAGTGTCATGGATTTCAATGTTTGGGGGCACCCAACTTCTATTGGGCTAAAATCTACTGAAACATACCTCCATGATAAGTGAGAATGTGAAGTTAATATAGGCATACAAATGTGCCTTGCTGCAATGTGCGCTGCACTGCCGTGCTGCCGCGCTGTCGGGCCGCTGCGCCGCCGCGCCGCCGCGGTAATTTGCTACTCAAAAACATTTTCAAATGTTGGCATGTACTTAATATTCACCAAACCAGGGTATAACTCCCAACACGGGAGTCTGGACATTGCGTCAGCTATATTAACGAGTAGTATTTCGTACAGCTTAACTTAAAAAATTGGAACTATCCCTTTAACAGATGATACGTGAATGCTTATAATCACATAATGACATGTTGAATTATTTCCCCAGCCATCCCTTCCTGTTCTGTATACTCTGTCAAGCCAAGCCACACATGAAGCTGTGCACCTTCTTTGCAGGATGCTGGTGTTTGACCCTGTGAGTATGGATACTAATTCACATTGACTTATGTATATACTGTACATTTTTTAATCAAAATTAGGTAGGGTGGCTTTTTTAAACATTAACACATTTAACATTGTTGTTGAAAGCAAAAGCTCTACATTTTTACTGTAGAGCAGGGGTTTTCAACTGGTGGTCCGGGGCCCACCAGTGGTCCTTGAGAGGGTTCCAGGTGGTCCCCAGGCTAAATGATGAAAAGTTGGTTAACCAGATGTAACTCTTGAGAATGTAAACATGAAACCAAATGGACCCTTGCGGGTCCATTTGGTTTCATGTTTACACCCTCAAGAGTTAAAATATTCATCATCTGAATTAGCACCACTTAATTAAGAAGTTTACACTGTGTTGTTGGCAAAATACCGCCTGGAATTGTGGACAAAACCAAAATAATTCTTTAATTTCAGGTCTTTGGGGTGAAAATGTAATCAAATGGTGGTCCGCGGCTCAAATGCTGAATAAATGGTGGTCCCTGGAGTCAAAAAGGTTGAAAACCCCTGCTGTAGAGCATTTAGAGCAGTGTTTTCCCATCTAAATGATGGACAGTTGGTTAAACAGATGTAACTCTTTGAGAGCGTAAAAATGAACTACACTCTCAAGAGTTAAAATATTCATCATCTGAATAGCCTGAAGTCTACACACTAGAGAATGTAGAAGATTAATGGTCATTAATCCTGTTTTGCCTGTTTTGTTCCGGCCTGGAATTGTGGACAAAAGCGAAAAGAAATCTTTAGTCTTGGGGTCTGTGGGGCTAAAATCTCCTCAAATGGTGGTCCGTTGCTCAAATTCTGAATAACCTTGTATCAAAAAGGTTGAAAACCACTGCCGTAGAGCACAGGTTTTCAACCTACTGTAAGGGCAATTATTTATTCAGAATTTGTTATTAGCATAACATCTTTTTAATTAGGCGTCCGCTGTCCGTGGCCAAATTCATATTTTGTAAGCGTCATTGACTAGAAAATGTTTGAGAGTCGCTGTTCTAGGGAGTCTGAACTTCTCTGTTCTGGTCTTCAGTCGAAGAGGATCTCAGCGAAGGACGCCCTGGCTCACCCTTACCTGGATGAGGGCCGACTGAGATACCACACCTGCATGTGCAAGTGCTGCTTCACCACCTCCTCCGGTCGCGTTTACACCAGCGACTTTGAGCCCGTCACCAACCCCAAGTTTGACGACGGCTTCGAGAAGAATCTCAGCTCTGTGCGGCAGGTCAAGGGTGAGTTGCATTATGTACCCTACGACTTAATCTGAGATCACAATGTGATTTATATATATTACGCAAGTGAGTCATGATGACAAAGGTGGCATACACTACACTATACGTGTGTGTGTGTGTGTGTGTGTGTGTGTGTGTGTGTGTGTGTGTGTGTGTGTGTGTGTGTGTGTGTGTGTGTGTGTGTGTGTGTGTGTGTGTGTGTGTGTGTGTGTGTGTGTGTGTGTGTGTGTGTGTGTGTGTGTGTGCGCGTGCATGCGTGTTGAGGTCAGGACTCCTTCAAAATGGGCTTTAAAAACAGTCCTTTTGCATGTTATGAAGCACAACTTGTGTTGGATTTAGAATGGCGGTCACACTCCTGTCACTATGACTCATAAAAGGAGTTCAAAATGCAGTTTAACCTCAGTCTGTCATCATGGCATCAAGTGCAAACAAATCTGTCGGCTCCATTTAGGCCTACAGTATAGACACGAAATGCCCAAATATTGACATTCATTGACTGACCGATGCAGAGATTCACACAGATTCTAACGTGATGCCCATGGTCAGCCATTGAGTAGTTTGCATGCCTAGCCTTTTGAAGAAAAGCAATTGGTCTTCATAGCATTTGCTGTATGTGCACTGAAATACACTGAAAGGGTGGATTTGTATAGCTGATGAATGACCTACCTAATACCTGTGCCATAGCTAAGATTTATACAGACTTCTGGTATTACAGTTTGTACAATGTAGCTCTTGTGATCACATGGTGCTGGTGAAGTGGCAGGTTTGTGGCTGTACCCTCGCCCATGGTGCTGAATATAATCATCACTATAACTTTAATCTTTTTCCATTTCCCACAGAGATCATCCATCAGTTCATCTTGGAACAGCAGAAAGGGAACAGAGTACCTCTCTGTATTAACCCACAATCAGCTGCTTTCAAAAGCTTTATTAGGTAAGAAGAATGCTCTGTTTGCTTTTAGCATAGTCAATCATTCTCAATCTCAACCAGTGGAACGGGATCAAAAACAAGCTTTTTGGGTGTTCCAACTGCTTCAAACAGGGCGATAGTGTGTTCTATTATTTGATTGTGAGTTCATGGAGAGGTTATAATGTGGAAGCCAAAGTAAGCATTTCACACTTCTGATGAAGTTCAACAACGTAACAGTGTTCCTCTATTAAAGGTGTTTTGTCCAGGAAGGGGTCGGTATTGGGGCGAAATGGTGTGATCTTGGATAACCAGTATATAATACTACGAATCATGTCTGTCTGTCTGTGACTTCCTGCGCAATGCACTGTGCAATGACGCCAAATCACGCATGCCACGGCGCACGGATAGCCTCAATGAACCTCACATAGCACAGCCCTGTCATCCAGCATCAATTATGCGCAGCTTACAAGCACCAAACATTATACCCGTCATTTACATTTAATACATTTTCATTAAAATCCCATCTTCGCGCAGATCATGTGTCACCAGACACACATTTATTTATGGTCACAGTTTGTTGTACAACACAGGATCGCTTCCCCTTTTGCGTACAGCGCTCTCTGTCCTCGCTGTTCCGCCTGCCAGGCGGCTGATCCACACACGGGCACGGCTCGATGATACTCGCGCTACTACGATCACCTACAATTTATTTCCATGTTTGAAACGCTGGCGAAGGCGTGAGCGCCGAAACGCGTTCGTTTCTCTAAGACTATGCTGCTGTGAAATGAAATAAAAGAAAACTCATGAACTATATGCGAGTGCGGATATTTCCTCTATACGTTAACTTATTTCTATCACACTACAATCTACACCGCCTGGATATTCATTACGTGTGGCAGCCATGGCACACACTCCTCTCCAAAGTTATTTGCAAGTTTCAACTGCTCACTCAAAACCAACAAGAAAGAATCCCAGGAGGACTGTGTGTCCCCATATGCGCCTGTGTACATGTGTTTGATGTGGTGTATGCACAAGTGCGTTTGGAGTGGGAATGCGACAATCTATAGATTGCTAAAAAGTAAAAAACACAACATAACGCACACACCCACTCACACCGAGACCGCATAAACGCACACTCACCAGACACACACTGGCTACTCACCGTGAAGTTACTGCAGCACTCTCCGGCGAAAATAGCCAACCTGCAGACTCACTATGCGTCTCTCAAGCCAGAGCTAAAAACTGCACATTGTGCCCGCAAATTGGTCGAGCCTTTGATCTGTGAGACTGTGAGAAATATATTTGGGAGTACCGGGCTATGTGACTGAGCATAGGCTACTTTATATGTAGCCCTGAAACTAGCCATGCATCGCATGATAATGACTGTCTGAGCACAAAACGCCGGTCCCGTTGAAAATGAACTGGAAGGCGTGATTTGTTACTGGAAGGCATGATTTGTTTGCCGTCTGTAAAGCCCCTTAGTCTTTAATCCTTGCCCCATAACTCTGGTACCGTAAAATCCTAAAAACCTGTATTTCCCCAGAATTGGAGTAATTGGGTGTCTCTGAGACCAGAGTAGACCAATTACATCTCAAAATGAATTCATCAATAATATAATTGCACTACCCACACTTTACATTTGGTTTTCAGGTAAATAAAGTAATCAACATATATGGAAATAGTTTACAAACTATAAAAGATCATTTCTCCATACTGTGCTTCTATCCATGCGCTGTAAATGACATTTGACAGATGTATTATTCTGTAGTTGTAATATACACATTTATATAAAAATGTCATAAAAGCGTATTTTAATATCAAATTCAAATTTGGATGGACCAGAATGTTTTACATAAGTCAGGGGTTTTAAACAGGTGGCCCGAGGACCACCAGTGGTCCCTGAGAGGGTTCCAGGTGGTCCCTAGGCTAAATGATGGAAAGCTGGTTAACCAAATGGACACTTGCGGGTCCATTTGGTTTCATGTTTATGTCAAGAGTTAAAATATTCACCATCTGAATTAGCCCAAGTCTACACACAACTAGAGAATGTCGAAGATTAATGGTCATTTTGATCTGTATGTTTGACTGTTTTGTTTCCAAAATCCAGCCTGGTATTGTGGACAGAAGCAAAGTAAGTCTTTAGTTTTGTGGTATGTGAGTCTAAAATGTCAAATGGTGGTCCGTGGCTGAAATTCTGAATTCTGAAAGTGGGCCCTGGTATGAAAAAGGTTGAAAACCACTGACATAAGTGAAAGGAATGGTTTACTATTCAATGTGGTTGAAATAAACTCTTTGTCTCTGTACAGTTCCACAGTGGCCCAGCCGTCTGAAATGCCCCCGTCTCCACTGGTGTGGGAATAGCTGCTGTTGCAAAAAGTCTTCTCACTGCTCCTGCAACTGACCAAGCTGCTGACCCTGGGAACAAGAACACACCTGACAGAATGAACCTCCAAGGAGGAGCGAGCGTGTACCAACTTTGGCACCGCATGCACGGTTCCTTTTAATTTTTTTTGCACGCAAAGTTTGAATGAACATAACTTTGTAGTCTTATTATACTTCTGTTCAGGGGTTTGTGCCCATCCAATGTGCACATCCCCTTTCAGACAGGAGGTAGGAAATGGGTTTTCCAGTTCTGTTATTCCCTTTCCCCCCCAAAAAAACTGCGTAGCATTTCACTGGAGAGCAGGACAGAGTCCTACCTGTGTGTGTACATTCATAGTAATGAAAATGAAAAATATAAAAAAAAGGAAAAGTATAAACCACTGATTGTTGGATATTAGACGGTTTTGTATGCAAGTGTATAAAAGCAATGCTTTATAGACCAAATCAGAATGTTTATTTGTAAATAAATACGATAATTACCGCTTCCAGGTTGATAAGCCACCTGGGAGCTTTACATTAAATCTAGAAGGAGCGAATGCTGTGAGGCATGGACAGGGATTCGATAGCTATTGTAACAAAGAGTTTTATTTTTTTTATGCGGTTTCCCTGAAAAAAAAAAAGTCTTTTTAAGACTATCTTTAATTGGAATGTTTACTGCCCTACAAGATTAGATCACACTGAAATCAACCCAGCCGCATAAATGTTGACTATAATAGTCAGTCAAATGTTCGCTAATCAAAGTTTACTTTATATTCAGACAATCTATTTAGATTTCTTAGTCAAGCCTTTACAATGTACTCTTAATGGCTCTGCCAAGTCGACGGCTGGGGCCGGAGGTGATGTTTTAGACCCTGTCTCTGTTTGTCCGTCTGTGTACTTGAGGCAAATTTTTGGAAAACGGATGGAACGATCTGCACCTCACCTTTGTGCATACAGACACAGATAAAGGAAGTACATCCACTCCATCCATTTTTTCTCATGGTGGTCCTATACCAGCATGCTTTACTTTTTATTAATTCTTGGACCAGGTTGTTCAGCCAGGATTCATAGGACGACGTTAAAACGTCCCATATAGCCCACTCCTTTTTTTGCCTAACCAGATATTGCTATTTTGCATTTTTTTCAAATCGCACTTTTTTGCTAATCAATTTTGTCCAAAACTCTATGCCATTCCAATTGGCTATACCTGTATTTGCCTTCCAATTTTTAGGGGAAGGGCCTATTTTACAAAAATGCCAAAAATCAATACGTTGCGTTACGTTGTACCCTATTTTAAATCCTATATTTTAGGGACCTCTACATAGTGAAGAACCTAAAACAAGCTTGCTCCATATGGATGTCGTTAAAAAAACTATTTTTCCCAGTAGCTTTCTCTGGACCAATCCATGACTTCCACAGGCCTTAGTAGGCCACCTGGCCTGGAGGTGATATTTGCAGGAGAGCCCCTTTCTGCTGCTAGGTTTTCGTACCCTATTTGATGACGTATTAGTTGCTAATTCGGCTCAACATACTGTATATCTGAAGTTTTTAAGACACCCTGTTCTAACATGTTTTAACTTCATACAAACATAAAATACAAACCCGAAGCTAAACAATATGTAGAATATTTTTTTACTTGTTTTCATGTGCCTACACTGAATTCAGTACATTAATTTGGGTGCAGGAACAACTTATTTAAAATAGTTAAGCGTACAGTGCGTTACAGTCTTGGCGTGCTTAAAAATTAGGCCAACAGTTTCGCTATGATGAATAAATAAATGTTTTCTAGCCAAAGATTAGAGCAGTGGTTCTCAAACTGGTTTTGCACTAGGACGCAATTTTATGTTGACCATGAAGTCAGGAGTCACAACCCCAATATATGATATATTTATTTGTTTCTATATTAAAAGTCTTTTTTGTCTGTGACCCTGTCAGAACATCTTAAAGTCCACTTTTTGTCCTGAACAACTGGTTCAGAAACACTGGATTATAGGCTGCATGTAAACGTGCATACACTTATGAGTGTAAATGCAGTGCATGTTTTACAGTTACACCCCTAAGCTTGCATAGATTGTCAGGGGTAAATCTATGCAAGTTTTATACACAAAGCCCCAGTAATTGCAGTTTCAACTTTATACCACAACTTTAAGCAAACATTACAAGAGCCAGCCCCATAAAACGCCAACATAAGTTGATTTGGGGTAACCGGAAATATTTTATATATGTATATTTATAGTCTAGTTTTATTTCTGTTTGAAATGAGAACGATGAAAAATAACGTTGATCAGACTTGAAGATTTTTTTACACTGAATCCACACTGAAGCCACAGCACAGTAATCTACCTGGAAGTTAGTCCTTTATTGTGCATTTTGTTTTGTGCTTGCCTGTCAAAAGCTAGACATTTAAAGATGACTGCAGTGATTTTCCCCCCTCTAAATCAGGATCATCGGGTACAATGATTAAACTAGGATGAAGATTTCTTTCATATGCATAAGTGTTTGTAGAAAGATGTGGGAGGGTAATTTCTATTGGGCCTTTGGCTTTCAGGAAGAAACCAAACATGCACAAGGAAGACATATTTGAATATTCTAACCACACCTGAAGGTCTATTAAAGTAATGTTAACTCCATAGACACTTGCAAAACAGAGAATTTTTAAAAAAAAAGAATCACGGCACTCCATCTTTAAGAGTGAGACACAGACATTCCCTGTGCATGTCGCATCACGAGTGTGTCTTTCATTCTTAAAATCAGGTGAACAATTGAAGTCATTTGACCTCTTTCCCCTACTCAAAATGCAGTTCATCTCATTTCCGTAGGTCTACATAGTTATTTATTTATAAAGGAAGGAGTTTACTGCACGACAGGAAAACTTAACACAGCTGAAGGTACACGTGACCAATGAACTGCTGTTTAATTTATATAGTATGTGATGTATCGCTAAATGATTACAGTATGAGAAATGTACTGTCGCCTCAATCAGATTGTTAGTGTATTTTTCACTGAAGGAATGTACCATGTATTCTCTTTCTGTGTGCGCAATTAGGACCTCACCAACAGTTAACCAACCTGCATAAAAACAAACAAAAAAAAATGTGAACACATAAAAAAGGTGGAAAACATATTGTGACTTGAGGGGGGATTACACCTTTTTTCCTAGAAATGAAGGACCAGGGGAAAAAAAACATTAACATGGTGAATCACATCTTGATAATGCCATCAGTTGTTTTTCACCATGTTAATTATTTCTTCTTTCATACCCTTTTTTTCTGAGTATATTTGGCTCCATTTGTACGCTCTCAGAAAAATGTTGAAAATGGGTGGAATACCATTTTAGAGTGGTTTTGGAATCTAAAAAAATATTGTAATCTCTCTTTAATACTAACAAATATAAAAAAATGAAAAATTATGAATGACTTATGAATTTAAGCAGGGTATTCTGATGTTAGTTGACAGTGACACGGTGCTGAGAAACAGTCCATGATTTGCCCTATCGTCTCTCAGAAAGAAAATCGTAATTGCATGTCTGATCTTGGCCATTCCTATTTGGATTAGTAGGGCAAAACATGCCAGCAATATGATTTGTATATATTGTGTCAAATCAAACGTTCATTCATGGATTACATTTTTAATGACGGGGTCCTCACTGTATTCCAGGAAGCAAGTAACATGTTAATGAAGCATCTGTTCTTGTGTATATGATTCATTATTATTTTTAATAATCAAAGACTAATTTATACTGTCACACGATGGTTCACTTGTCGGAAATCTAGCCAATCTAGGACTACAAACCCTGTGTTCATCATCTGCCATATACTCTCTTCGTGAATAACCACCCTACTTCCACACTCCTTTCATAAAAGCTTTTGAAGTAAATTATTTAATATATTAGACTTATTTTCTATTCTGTTTTAGATGATTCTATGGCATGCATTCTTTCATACGTGTGTGTGTGTGTGTGTGTGTGTGTGTGTGTGTGTGTGTGTGTGTGTGTGTGTGTGTGTGCGCGCGCACGCATATAAGATTTTTAATTTCAAGCATAATCTCCAGAACACAACAAAAACCTTCCTCAATACTGCTGTATAGAAAGGTTTATCGCCATGCAAATTTCTAGGGTTGTAAAGTTTGTTATTTTCAAGACCTGCATATAAATGTAAATAGTTGTTGATTTCAATGCTGTGAGTAGGTTCTGTAGAGCAGCAAACGCAAACTAATGATGATTCACAATGTACAACGGTTATGTTAATTGTATGTTGTGTGGACAACAGTTGTGGGTGACACCTAAAACTAGAAGTATTTACTTTGTTCTCGTCATTTCTTTGATTAGCAGAACACTACTGTGTGAATATGTATATATATACAGTATATATATAAAAAAGGATTCACCATGTCGGTCTCTACCTCTTGAACTCAATAACTTGGTTTGTTTACCTACACACAGGTTCATGTTTTCTTGTGGAGATTGGTTGTTAACCACATGAACGTCCATTCAGGCTTTTATATTGAAAATGATCAAATATCGTCCCTGTCCCTTTTCCCCTTGCCATCCAGCCAATCTGACACTATATCTAAATGGAAAGACTATTCACCTACAATTTTCTTATCAGACCTTTGTATTGATGAACCTAAGCAACAACAGCCAAGTTTCCTGACTGTTAGTCAACTTTGCATTATATTTGATAGGATACAGCAGGGAGGGGAAGTAATTCACCTTGGCCTCTGATGGTTGCGTTCAAATCTCAGTGAGAAAGGGATTGGTTTTCCATACTAGGGAAGTTTATATAATACTACTACAGTTCTGAGTACATAAAATTAACCTTGACAGGAATTGAACTTGTATAAAGAAAATAAATGTCATCCTATTTCATGAGTTCTCCAGTGTTTTATTGTAATTAACATTCTTGTAAGCAATAGTTTTTATCACCATGCAAAATGAATCTGCTAACTCAGAACAGCCAATGGAGGCTATTCATTTTTGTGCCGATAGGGAAACGGATGTGTTGCTTTCTCAGGAATTAACACAACCAGCAGGGGTACATGTTGTTACACCCCCTCCCTTCCCCCTCTTTTCTGTTTGAGATATTTGTGTACATAAAGTAGTTTCTTATTACTTTGTGTTAGAATGAAGTACCGTACAGTAGCTTGTTTTTGGAAAAGCAAAGAGAAAAAGAGTAACTGACAAGCTTTGTGTCACGGACAAACAAACTGTTGTGAGTGACTTATTTGGATTCTAGAGCATATTGCTATCAAACACATTTTTATATATTTGAAATTTTTACTCGGACACGAAGTAATTTGAATACAATTTACAGTATACACAGTACATAGGTTCTACTCTGCGCTCAAAACATGAAGGTAATAGGAAGGAACCCGATTGACCTGTGACATTTGGGGAGGGCGGGGCAGTGGTGGAAAGTAACTGTACTCCAGTACACTTTTTGGGTATTGATTTTGAGGTATTAATTTCCAATACTTGTACTTCTACTCCACTACATCTCAGAGCCAAAATGTTTACTTTTAATCCAATGCAATTATTTGGAAACTTTAGTTACTAGTTAGTTTGGAAATTTTTAATTTGGATTAGAATACATACATTAACCACTTAACCCTGTATATATTTCGACCATTTGAAAATATCAGATGTACAAGCTCACAATGCGAGTAGTACTCATACTTTTAGTAAGTTGAGCACATTTAGATGCGATACTTTTGTACTTTTACTTGAGTACATTTTGAACACAGGACTCCTGCTTATAATGGAGTACATCTACATCACACAGTACTGTACAACATTTGAGTACTTTTTCCACCACTGGGTGGGGTTCTATTAATAAAACATGTGAGGTCTCTCATCAAAAAGTGTAGATTTGGAAAATGGTGAAATCATTAAATGTGACATAAAGAATGCCAATGCTTCTTCATTGTTACTTGCCTCCTTTTCCCCCACACAATTCATCAGCTGGTAGAATACAACCAATACCTACTATATGTAATATACACTGTAATACACATTTTTACATGTTAGGTTAATCAGAGATTTGATATGTTAATAATTATTCAGTGAATGCATTCGTCTTTCAATGTGACACACCATATTAATAGACTACTGTAATATGGCCAGCTTCAGTGTAGAGGATCATTGGTTGTCCGCTACAATTTCCCTTGCCTGTTTTAATAGAGCTGAAGATAACATGTTGTTAAGGTGTAATAACTTTATTTATATAGCACTTTTTAAAAACAAGTTTACAAAGTGCTTCACATACAGTAGGCTACATCAGTAAAACAAACAAAAATACAAGTCATCAAAAACAGCAGACATCAGAAGTCAGACAAGACGGAGACTAGGTGATTGTCAAAGCCTTAGCGTAATAATGGTTTTTAAAAGCCTTTTAAAAGTGGATAAGGAGGTGGTCTGTCTGATTTCTAAAGGGAGTTGTTTCCAGAGTAAAAGGAGCGAAAAAGCGACAGTTACACTGAGCTACACTTGTAATTCATATTTCAGCCAATGAAAAAGTCAACCAATTTCAACCCACCATTTCTAGTTTGACCTGTCTATACTTGCCCTGTTGTTTACAGGGCTACTTGTTGCTTTTTGTATCATATGTGCTAGGAAAAACAAACCCATGAAATACCCAGTTGCTGGGTAAATGGTTCAATTCAAACCTTAACATTGCCAAAGCAAGTGTCACAAAATACAATAGCCTACAATAAAATATGGGAAAGTGTACCTACAGTTGGAGGGGTGCAGAGTTTTGTAAACTGAGTTATGTGATTGTTTTATATAGGCTTATAACAGGGCTATTTTTAAAGAAATAGAATTGATTATTTGCATCTTAGGGAGAAATGGCCATGGAGCTGCCTGGATGTGATGTTATTCATATACCAAGTTGCTTGTATTTCGAAGGATTGCGGATATGGCAACCTGTCTGGTTCGCTAAATAGGCTACATTCTGGGACCTTGTCACCTTGCACATGTTATCAGTGCTGCTACCTTAATATCTTACCTTTATATCTTAATATCTACCTCTAATATCACTTACACTGTTAAGGAAAAATAGCATGATCTTACATTTAGACTATAATAGAAACTGCAAGAGACCAAGACTGATTTTGAACATTGCAAAAGTCAAATCAATCATTATCAACCTCTGAGATACTGCTGTCTCGGGTCACAACCCACTGTTGGCGAACTCACATCTCTCCAATCCAGGGCTCTGAAAAACAGTGCAAAAGTATGCTGTGGAATCCACCCCACTTGGACTCCCAGAAAGGATGCGCTGTACAGTATGACTGTCTAACTTCAGCCTGCCGTCCATCCTTGCCTCCACCAAGTCATTGTTCTTCCACTCACAGCCGTCCCTGTAGCGACAGCTTCCACATTTCCATGCATCCTCGATGTCCACGCCGCGGGCTTCTCTCTGGCCCTTCCAGTAGGCCAGGTGTCCTGCCAGCTCTGCCCTCAGCTGAGTCTCTTTAAACTGGACGCGCATTGTCCCATCGGTGGCATCGATGATGTAGATGACCTGTAATCTATCAGCCCGTCTGATCTTTGACAAGACCACAGTGCTTAGTACACGATCCAGGAGTTCTCCAAAGGTACTGCAACCACAAATCTCTGTCTCGAGACTCTGCTGAGGCTGCAGTTGGAGATGCTGAATAAACTGCTCTCTGTTCACACCTCCGCTCACCATACAGTCAAATAGGAGCTTATGCATAGCTGCCTATTGTGTAAGTAAAGTGGTTTGTTATTGTTTGCAAATGTATTTAATCAGCCATATAGTTAAAATACAAAAGTGTGTTCTATGCAAAGATAGTTACCTGAAATTGATGCTCTCCAGAATCTTCAGTAAAAAGCTCAACATCTTTATGTAATCTCTTGACTTGGCTGAGGACCAGTTTTTTCTGCTTGTCATAATGCAGCGTGTCAATTGTCCCTGTGAAGAATGTGTTGTCCAGCACTCCAAACACAGGGAAGTCCATCACAATTTTTCCTGGAAGATAGCACCAGCACAGACAGGAATCAGACACCAGCACAGACATACACCAATTGAGAAGAAGATATTCTTTCATGTGAACCTTTGCCAGAAGACTGACGTCAGGGCCACTACTAACCTGCTTCAAGTTTGGACATCTTCTCTAAAATACTGAGCAACTTTAAGGACTCCTGGTGTTCCCTGGTCATTTGTAGGCCAAAACGTTTTGCATGATGGCCCATCTGGTCGAAATCTGCGTTGCCACAGGTACGTGAGGTAACTACATGGGCCAAAGCTGTTAGAATTATACAAATGGTGCATTTATATAACCCCTCTATCCACATCGCTTTACATAGAGCATTTACATTCACCCGTTCACACAAATTCATATATGACAGGAGAAACTATGCAAGGCACGACCAGCACATTTGGGAACATTTTTTACAGCTTTCATGGCTGTTGTGTGGTATTAGATGCAAATGTATTGTATATAAAGAGGGGAGAGGTTTTGTCTGCCCATGGCAGGCAATGGCTAGCCTAGTGTGACTTCTCATATATCCACTCTTCTGGATAGCAGATCTTCTCTGCAAAGTCTGGAATCGTATGGGGCCCTCACTGGGTCCTTCCCAAGTTGTGTTTACTTTGCTCTTAAAGGGGGGACCACATCTGTGGTCATTATATAGCCATACCCAAGAATACATGCCAATTTTTGTGCATTAAAAAAATATTAATAAATTAAAAAATATAAATAAAAACTACAATATACTGTGTGTGTGTGTGTGTGTGTGTGTGTGTGTGTGTGTGTGTGTGTGTGTGTGTGTGTGTGTGTGTGTGTGTGTGTACTGTATATATATATATATATATATGAACACATTATATGGTAGAAATAAGCCACATAGCAGTAAAATGGCAGTTGAGAAACGGATTCTAAACAGTGACACGTGTATATAGCTCATCGTAAGCCATCCCTCGCACTATGCCACTATGCTTTGGTTCAGAAACCCTCTGTGCCCGATAATCGGGTGGGATCCCTAATAAAAAAACACCATTTTCGGTTCACCTGACCTTTAACTGCACTGCTGTCTGAACTCACCATGGTTGGGTACATCATGGCTCCTTGGTTCAAAAGACTTCTGCTTCTCTTTCAGTGTGTTAATCATCTTCATCTCGCATGACCTCTGCTCACACAACTGGCTAACACTCAGATTCTTTAGGTGGAATTGTTCCATGGGAGTTGGTTTGGGAATGTAAACAATCGATCTCCTGCGCTTCTTTGGCCATACAAGACTGCAATAATAAGGTGGAATTCAGCACAGTACCAAAATGACAGAGGAGCATGTGTAGGCCTACCACTCAAACAAATGTATGAGTAAAACCTCAATGAAAGCATTAAACAAGAACAGAGCAGGTTTATAGGTCACATTGTATGTGCATGTGATCATGTACATACCTACAGCATGCACAGATTTACAGTATGAAGATGGTTGGTTACCTGGGATCTTTGCTGTCCCCTGGTGTCCTACAAATAACATTGTCAGCAGAATGTCCTTCAGGTGTAACTAAATTATGAGTCAAAAGTAGATTATTTATATACAGCAGTTAACGTGAAGTTATCTTCAAATCTGCAGAGCATGAAAACCTTTGCTAGCTTTGGTTTTCCAGTGCAGTCAGATCTCTCACCCCAGCCTGACACACTATAACCAATTATTAAGTAGCTACAACTACTTTGCAATATAATACATAACCATGGTTAAAATAAACACAAATTCAGGCCTACCTGTTTGGTTTACAGCTTTGTCTGTTGACGACATGCCAATCATGAATGAACTTTGAACCTAAAAAGTATAAAATATGAACTATGTAGAGATGGCCAAACACTGAAGTCCCTCTTGCCCCTTCCAAGGATATACTAAGAGTGAGAGACCGTCATCAACACCAATGGATGGATGCAAATGCAGTCACACCAGTGTTTAAGGTTGATCAGACATCACTTCTTTGTTTTGCTAATCAGGTTATAGAGTACCGACACCCAGATACTGCTTGCACAGAGACAATTGGTCAAATCCTCCTGCATTTGAATTGGTCTGGTTTGCTACTTTGCATAAGGTATTTGGGTGTAATCTACTTAAAATGTTTTTTTCTTCTGTTTTTGGAGTTGAGCTTGAGCTGGCTACAAATTATAAATGGCTTCTCCAGTATCCTGGTGATATAGGCTGTTTTTTTTTAATATCATGACATGTTACTTGATAGTATGTTTGTACAAATTCCTGAGGGGAAACATATATGGCCCCAGGTCCAACCCACATCAACAAACATTGCATATACAGTATGACTGTGTCCATATAAATCAAGATATCAACACTAACCTCACCTCAAATACTAACAATTACAAGCTGGATCTGGCCACGTCAAACCCTGTACGTTTAAGACACACTCAATATTTGTCCAGAGCAGAATTATTCCATATGTTGATCTGCCTCTCCCCATGCCAAAGTGCTGGCTTACCCAAGGATACTGTAACTGATTGAACCGATTGAATTGGAAATGCATTGCATTGGTTAAAAGATCATAGTCCATTCTATGTAAATGCACAAGTCAATTTATGATGATCCTCAGGAGGAGATTTTTAAAATAAAACTAAAACAGTAGATATATTTAAAACAACGCTATTATTAAGAGATGGGTAAGATGCATATACAATATATCTGTCTGTCTGTCTGTCTGTCTGTCTGTCTGTCTGTCTGTCTGTCTGTCTGTCTGTCTGTCTGTCTGTCTGTCTGTCTGTCTGTCTGTCTGCAACACTACATTCCTGGTTGCTGTTGCACAGTCCTGTGTAGGCCACAATGTCACGACAGCACCCCCCTGTAACTGATTGGACAACAGTGTAACTGCAGAGTCTATCCCAATGATGAGAATGCCAAGTGAAAATTCCTGTCATGCTGAAGTTGTCCTTCTTTGACCCCAAAGAAAAGACTCATAAACTCACCTTCAGACACACGTTCACGGAAACACTCATCATGTTCGTTTGTAACCCCACCAAGGAGCCCATGAACATCTTGCTGAGGGACATCAGTGTCGTCACAGAAGGAGACGAAGTTGCCAGTTTAAAAAGTTGTGGGGAAGGAACACCCATTCCATGAGCACTGGCTGGGCATGGCTTCTCGGTGGCCACTGCCTCCACTCAGCCACGTTACACAAACTGAATCGGTTTCTGAAAAACTCATCAGCCGTGAAGCTGAGAGTGTTGAGGAGCACTAACCACTTGAAGGTGTTGAAGTTAATGATGGAAAAACACTTCCTGGACTCTTCCTGGGAGTAATAGCCTCTTGGGACCTCTGTGGAGCGTCCCAACCCAGCCAGGACATGCACACATTACCGCAAACTGAGGACCTCAGCTGTAAAGACAGAATTGCTGGTGAGCGGCAGGAGCTCATACACATTTTTAACAATTTTACCAAAAAAGGAGTTAAAAGGGCGTTGATTAGAACTCGTACTAAAAAACGAACTGATATATCCGAAGAGGTTCCTGGTTTTGCCAAGGGAACATTGGCCTCCCAAAACATTGGAGTGCATCGGGACAGCCAGGAGATGCACACAATACCGCTTACAAAGCACTGTCTTCAAGGTAAGAAGCAAAAGTTATGCATCAACTCCCCAAGAAACTCGTGGTTCCTGAAGAAGCTGTTCCTGAAGAAGCTGTTTAGAACTCGTTCTAAAGAACCAGCGGCTGCTTCTGAAGAGGTTCCTGACCTTGGCATGGGAACATTGTCCTCCCAAAGTATTGGTGGAGCACACCAGGACTTCCAGGGTACACAAATGTCACTAGTTACAGAATCTCTTGACAAAAGCAATGCTAAGGAGAGAAAGCTGCATGGAGCTGGCTCTAAAGAACAAACGGCCGGACTTGGAGAAACACAGGACAGCCAAGGGGAGCTTGACGAGCTGCATGACAAAGGAGGAGTTGAAAGTGAGGAGAAAAAGCCACATGGAGGAGGTGCTAGAGAAGGAATGGCTCCTTCAAAATCAGCTCCTCACCTTGTCCTGGTAGCAGAACCTCAGCCCAGCCAGGGCATGCAAACAGAGTCGGTTCCAGAGGAGCTCTTCGGCGGAGGAGTAGGGGGTGGTGAAGAGCGAGAACCATTTGTAGTTGGACTTAATGATGCTAGTGGAGCAGACACTGGTGACGGAATGTCCCTTGCACAAGATCTCTGTAAAGGGGGAATTGAAGGCGAGGCAAAAAAGCTACTTATCAACTCTCTAATGAACTACAAAGGAGTTCTAAAAACAGTACTTAGCACTTGTTCTGAAGAACAAACGGTTCCTGATATTGTCCTGGGATCGTCAGCCTCCCAAAGCATTTGTGGAGTGCCCCGGGGCAGCCAAGGGGATCTAGAGAAGCTCCTCTGTAAAGGAAGAGTCAACAGCTCTCCGGAAAACTACAAAGAAAGAGTTCTAAATATGTCAGCTGCTTCTGAGGAGGTTCCTGACCCTGCCTCAGTAGCATCAGCCTCCCAAAGCGTTTGGGGAGCCCCCTGGGTCAGCCAATGTAAAGAGATAGAGGAGAACTTGTGTAAACCAGGAGTCAATAGCGAAGAGAAAATGCCACATAGAGAAGGTTCATCCCAGGTTCATTATCATCATTATCATCACTATCATTATCATTACCATTACCATGGAGGTGGACCAGCAGGCTCTAGAGATGAGACAGCCCTTTCACAAGCAGATTCTAGGCTTCGGCCAGGAGTGGAAGCCTTGCAAGGTGTTTATGGAGAGCAGATACTGACAGTTACACCACCAGTGGATCGCCTTGGCAAAAGAGGAGTTGGAGTTGATGAGGAGCAAGAATCATCAACATCTCAGGCCCTTTGCAGAGCCCCCCACACCAAGCCTGGGAGCCTGCATCCATCCTTGCATGCTACAACTAAATGGAACCCGCAAATCTTCGGAGTAAGAGCTGGCGACAAGGAACAAATGGCACCTGGAGGTGACATTGATCAAACTTTTACAGCAGCGGACTCGGTGAATGGAATGGCCCTTCCACAAACAGATCCTGGTCTCGGCCCTAGAAGAGAAGAAGTGTCCCAGCCCAGCCAGGACATGCACACTTTGGTGGTTATGGAGGAAATGGTAGACCGCACCGGTGGAGCAGGCCGTGAGGACAAAGCGGTTGTCCCACAAGCAGATCGAGGAGAGGAAGCCTCGCAGGACGTTTGCAGAGAGTCCCATGGAAGCCAGGAGGAGCTTCCGTGCAGCAAGGGAGTGTGCACTGAGGAACAGCATATGCCTGTACACGAACATAGCATTGTTGTTGCCGTGAGCACCGGAAAACCGCTTGGCCAGAGAACAACAGCCTCAGCCAATGCCAGGCCCAGAAAGAAGAAGCAGCAGGAACAGCAGAAAGCGGCCAGTTCAATAGATGAAATACATGGAGCTGGATTTGGTGGTTTGGCCTGGTGGGAGAAGCAAGACAGTAGGTACGAGTATAAGCGTAAGTATTGGGTAATGTAAATTAAGGCAGTGGTTCCCAAACATTGTATGTCAAGGACCCTCAAATTGCAGTAGCAAATAGCAGTGTTTCTCAACCAAAAGGCAGCCAGCCTTTTGCGTTGGCAGTTCAAATAAACTATTTATTGTAAGATACCTTTTACAGGCAGGCTATATCTTATCTTATCTTATTTTTTACTGCTTATCTAAGTCAGTTTTATTACTTGAGTGAGCGGAGTGGTTGCAAGCGATTGGTGCGTGGTCGGTTGGCGGTCCCTCGAGGTACTCCGATTGGCCGCTTTAAGTGATGATGTAGTGGTGATGTAGATGTAGGCCTACTTGTGCGCAACGTGCAAGTTTGCACTCTTCTGAGGTTTGAAATATTAATTTGTAATATTATTTTTAAGGAGCGCTTAATGTTTGTTAATGCCATTTTACACCATAGACAGTAAAGAAAAAAATGTTTGTTTGAGACAAAAAACAAACATTATGACCCATTAAACTTCAGCACACACAGGTGTGATTTTTTGTTTTTAACGAAAGGCTGCTTTAATTACTTGCACGAGCAGAGTGAGAAAAGTGCTGTAATCGGTCCGCAGTCGGTCAGACCACCAGGAACAAACTTTGATTGGCTGCATTAGTTGATGATGTAATTCTGATGGAAGTAAGGTATCCTTATAACTATTATCAGAAGTATTGTCATTATCTCCTGGAGGTGGCAGGGGTCTGCTCGCTTGCTCTGCTTATGCACAAGTAGGCCATGTGCAACAGAGTGCAGTCATTTATCCCTTCACCAAATGTATTAAACATTAATAGCCCATCTAAAATTTAACAAAGTGTTTAGTGCTAATACAGTGTGCTATTCCACCAATGCCCTGCAATTGGTTATTTGATTTGCTCTGGCAGATCTCTCTTTATTTCCAAATTCAGAATCCAGACAAACCCACTTTATTGTTAGATTTTCAATTTCATTCATGTCTGAATGATCATATTGCTTTGCTGTTTCTCATAAATGACCTGGTGGTAATACAAACATCAATTAAAGGTGTTTGAGGTTGTTGTTTTGGTGTGGTCTCTTATGGCCCCCCAATGCCAGCGGTCTGGGTACATTGCTGATTTTGGCCCAAGACTGATCTTTCAGTGTTCACACCTTTAGGAACTGGGAATTCATTAGCAATCTCACTCCCCTGTCACATACCTGTGTTAGACCAGGGACTTCATTAGGCCTACTTTCCAAGAATCTCCAAAGGACAGATGGAACAAATTACTCACCCTTCGGTGTCTTCAAAATAAAATGGTGAAATATTCCTGCAGATTGTTGTATATTTTTTAAGTTTAATTATATAACATTAAAAGAAACAAAAACAAAAAAACTAACATACAAACAAATAGATGTTTGATTTGTGCCCTGGAAATTGCCCAAAATGAACATTAATAGATTTTGTAAAACAATCTGAAGTATTGCCAAGCATATAACCTCAGTAAACCTAACCCTATAAACTTAACCTTAGAGGCAGTGCATGTTTGGAAATGCAATATATCTGAGCACGCTCTCAGTAAGAATCCATAGAAGACCCTCCTAGAATGCTTGGACAGACACGGACAATACTATATTTGTAGTAATGTTAGGCCTTAATGTCAAATGTTCGTGGATGTTCAAAGGCATGGATATTTGACATTACTTCAGACTATTTCCATATTATAATTTGTATTTGAAAATATATTCTATTTAACATGCAGACATTAGGCTAATGATATATTTCATATGCAGCTCTATATTCGAACTTCTATCCATAGCATGAAACCACCTAACATTCATGAGTGGAAACTTGTTGCCATGCTGCTATATTTAAAATACTGTTGTAATTATTATTGATTATCTGTCAAGTGCAAATTATAAGGACGTTCTACAAAACAAGCAATAAATGTAGTTGTGTATAGACAGAAAGTCTCTCATATAATCAGACCCTGTACGAGACTTGTGATTGGACGGCCTAGCTAGACCCTAGTGGATTAAGAGAGATGTAGGGGGTATAAATCTGCCCTGTTTGCTATGATTATTCAGAGATCTCCAAGTCTCTCACACTTCTTTTTCAGCATGCAAAACTTGGCTGATGAGGTGACATACAGTAGCTCTCACCTCTTTCTTCAGAGACCATCTATTTGTTTATTAGGTTTCGTGGCATTCCATCACTCTGCTTTCACACTTGTGAGTCTCCCTGATAAATAATATCTGCATTTTTAAACCTACAGTTTTGTGCTTGGCGTAAGGAACATTGTTTAATGTTGTTTGACAGATGCTAGGTTGATTTTTATGTAATTTAATATGCTAATTTGTCTTGCAATTTGTAATCACTCTCTGGATGAGAGCATGCTCAATGCCTACTTTGTAAATTTCATGTGTCTGCCTTCACAATGACTGATGATATCTCTCAGGAGCAGCTATGTTACCCACACTCTAATGTCTCATGTGTCAGGGCCCAATTTAGCGTGGGGGCCCAAGTCGGCTTATATTTGGTATTTATAGTGGGTGTGCTACTAACCATTTTGGGGAACTTGGTGGTCATCGTGTCTATTTCTCATTTCAAGCAGTTGCACAGCCCGACAAATATCTTGATTCTATCGCTGGCCTTGGCAGATCTTCTCCTGGGCATCACTGTCATGCCATTCAGTGCCATCCGAGCAGTTCAGGGGTGCTGGTTCTACGGAGACACGTTTTGCCTCCTCCACTCCAGCTTTGACTTTTTCCTCACTTCTGTCTCCATCTTCCATCTGATCTGCATCGCTGTGGATAGACATGAGGCGATATGCAACCCTCTGCATTATTCCACGACCATCACCATGTCTGTGGCTTGGCTTATGGTATTTGCCAGCTGGGCATTGGCTGCAATCTACTCTTATGGGCTCCTGTATTCGGGTGCTAACATAGTAGGTATAGAGGATTATCTAAAATCCATCTATTGCCTTGGGAGCTGTAACCTTCTTTTTAATATCCTTTGGGGAAGCCTTGACACAATCATAGCCTTTATCTTTCCTTGTACTGTAATGGTGGGCTTGTACACTAAAGTATTTCTTGTGGCTAAAGAGCATGCAAGAAAGATTAACGATATTAACAACGCAAATCCAAATAGTGGACTGATTCGACGGTCTGAGCACAAGGCAGCTAAAACATTGGCCGTTGTTGTCGGTGTGTTCATATTTTGTTGGATGCCTTTCTTTTTGAATTCTATCATTGATGCCTACACAGGTTTCAACACACCTGCTGCTCTATTTGAGGTGTTTGTCTGGCTGGGTTACTTCAACTCAACTGTGAACCCAATTATATATGCCCTGTTTTATCCATGGTTCAGAAAATGTTTTCATCTTATTGTTACATTGAAGATATTCGGCCACGATTCTTCAACCATGAATTTATCAAACTAAAACTATGAAGTAAGCTGATTGTATGATCATGTGCATGCTGATATACAGTATATTTTAAAACAAATCCACTTTTATTTGTATTACCTGTGTTACTAATAGGTTTTATATGTATGTAATTGTATTATTTTCTAACCTGGAATAGCCCTGTTAAATGTTTGTACTGTAGTCTATTCTACTCTATTCAGTAAGCCTATGTCATTTATTTTTATAATAGCCTACTATTTCGGTGTTCTCAGTTCTCACTGCATTTTTTAATATTCCAATTTATATATTTCTGTACTGTATGTTACACTTTTATTTGTCTAGTGGGTTGATCTTAACAGGTTGCGTAAAAGTTTGCTTCTAGTGATGCCACTTCCCCTCATTAGCAGGCTGACTAATAGGAGCCGTGCATGACCTGTCTTGAGCTGGCATTGTGTCTGTCCATGGGTTGCATGCAGGAGCACCTTGTGCTTGAGGTGCCCGCTGCTAACCCCTCTCAACTGTTTGCTGTCGTTTGCTGCTGCAAGCGGAGGCAAACAAGAGAAATCTGTCTGGTTTGCAAACATGTCTGCTCAGTGTAGTACACTGGGGTTGTGAGCACATCTGTTTAGTATAGTGCACCATGTGTTGGTACTGTTCTATTGAGTGGGGCATTCTCCTGTGCTGTGGGCACGTACTGCCGTCATTTGCCGCTGCAAACGGTGGCTGGTCCTGGGCCATGGACATGTCTTCATGTATATGTGTTTGGACCGTTTAACAAATTAACATAGGAGAAGCTCTATCCAGTCTGCCTTGCCTCTGCTGTTTTTGTTTGTTTCAGTTAAGTTGGGTTAATTTGTGCAAACTGACTGAATTGGGCTGTAAATAACTTAATAATGTAAATGTACTGTAGACTTTGGCCACCCATTGTCCTCTTCCACACTACGAAAGTACTCAGTTGAATTTATGTTTGGCAGCTGTCACATTTTATTATTAACAAGTCATTTATGCCATTTCTTGTTTGATTAGATCAGAAAATATGATTTTGTTTTTTCTTTTTGTCTGCAGTAAATTAATTTATACAAATGGCAGAAACTTGTTTTCCAATTTCATCACAAATGATTGGCTTGGAAAAAAAGGAGAAAAAATGGGAGCAAAACAAATATTTCAGCATAATATACAAACGTGGGCTAAAGCCAACATGTACAGTGCAATGAAAGTGTGTGTGTGTGTGTGTGTGTGTGTGTGTGTGTGTGTGTGTGTGTGTGTGCGTGCGTGCGTGCGTGCATAGGTCTAGGCTCATAGGTCTTGACTGGTAGTCTTTTGCTATTCTCTCATTTTCACGGCCCTATTTTGAAATGTTTCAAAAGTAAAAAGAAATAGAAATATTACTCAAGGGGTTCAGTTAATTAAAATTCAGCTTACCCAGTATGTGTGGATTTTCGTTCACTTTTAGATGATCACATATTGGTGGAAGCATCTGTAATGGGGTTACACAGTGGCAGCCCCTATTCAGACGCACCACCATTCTTGTTACAGGTGTGTATGGAAAAATATATTAAGTACACAATAATAGTGCAATTACAGACATTTATCTTAATATTAAAAAAATGCACTGTTAATTATGAAGAATTATAAGAATTATTTATTTACCTTTTGTTATTTTGTGTGCTTAAAATACTTTTCCAGTGTGTGAAATATTCATGTACTGTAAAATGCAATTGAATAAAAAGGAAAAACTATGAACTTAAGTATTACCACATCCAGGCAAAAATATAGATGGGACAAAGCCTTGCTCTGTTTCTTTTCATACATAATAGCTATAAGGGAGTGGAGAAATTAAATAGCAAGAAAATGTGAGCAATGTTTTGCAAAATGCCACAAGCATTTCACCATGATATGCTCATATAAGTTGAAAGACAACTTGGAATTTTACTTTGCAAGAGTTACCCCAGGCTGTTTTATGGGTTATTATGTCCTTATCAGTCAAGGGGTCAAACTTGAGATCTGCCATTTTTAGTGCGACACTGCCGCACAACTAAGTATAAATCAGACTTTTACTGTCATTCTCTCCTTCGCTGGGTCAAAAAAAAGAAAAGAAAAGAAAAACGAAACAAGAAAAAAGACCACATTCATCCACTCTTTTGATTCTGAAGACAACAAGCAGTGGTCCATCTGGAGGGCATTCCTCAGTTATTCCATGAAATTTCTGTTGTAATCATATGACAATCGGCGCTTAGCAGCAGTGGTTTGAGCATGCTGATTGGAGGAAGGGAGGCCAGGGGAGAGGCGATGATTGGCTTTCAACGTACTAGACGTATCTTCCTGGTAGGAAAAAAAAAAACGATTAGTCAATTCTACAACCTATCAGAGCCGTGCACACATAGAGGTAGGAAGGTATAGCATTCAGAAGAATTGCTTTTTTCCAAAGTCTCTTGAACATGAACACAGCTAAAAGTGCTTGGTTGTGCTGGCCCAAAATAGCTGATCTACAAACTTTCAACACAACGCAGTGTGACAAATTGTGAGCTTGTAGATCTGCTATTTTTGCTATTTGCCCAAATTGCCGTCTCATGGAATTCCAGTCCCTGCCTCTCTAACACTCCCTGTACTTCCCTGTAATCTATAATGTTATGTAAGTGATTAGTGATATAGACGGGTCACCTTAATGTTTTTATATTTCACTTTTTTGTTTAAGAGATGAAATAACCTCTACTCACCCTGTTGCCCAGATGAAGACATTGCAGTAGGAGGTCACGAGACACCCCGGTGGCACGCTTGTATCTCTGGTCAATCATTTTGTTCAAGTCATGGAAACTGTCTAACAGCCTGCAATGTTTAACACAACATGAAATTAAATGATGGGGAGATGGATGAATGGTTTTCCGCTCATTTAATTTTTTTTTTGGTGACTGAGCAACATGGAAAATATGATCCTAATTTCCTTGGCCAATGCGTAATGAGCCTGTTATGTGTATACTTGCAGATACTCTAAGCAGACGTACTGTATGTGTGCACCCATGCACACTCTAGACTCTCTAGCATGTTTCAGAAATTCATGATCTACGAGGATTAAAAAAAAAATCACAGCACAATTTAAAATGATTTAATCATGTCACTTTGAAACTGTGATACCTTCTATTTGACATGCTGGATTTGTTTTCCACCTGCACAAGAAGCATTTATGCATTCCATAGTGCCAATTTGCCAATCATTTATTTATTTCTAACATTTAATTACCCCCAATATTGTACGTTGTATATTTTTATCTGATCGACAATTCCTGTTATGGGAATCATTCTGTGTACTGTGTTTAGCCTGTAATCGCCACCTTGAAAAATACTACCTTATTTCATTTCTTCTGATAATTATGTGTCAAGCCATACTGAGTTGCCTTCTTAATCTTCTCACACCTATTCTAATACATATACATATAATAATAGATATACATATTGATTACATTTTCAGGGTTGGGGCATGATTGCAGTAATCATGCTCCAACCCTGAATTTTTAGTCAACAATAGAGAGGCTTTGTGGTTCTCCTTGTGGTTCCCAATATCAATCACTAGAGGGCGATCTTGCCGTTTCACATCTAGCCTACTGTTTCACACTTTGACAGAGTGACATTTATCATTCAACTTTTACAGACATGCATCATTAAAGGTTTCTCCATAATGAATGTGAAAATAACTACTTTCTTTGTGATTTGACCTAGGCTATGACAAAACAGAAGCCATTTCTTCCTACTATTTATTGCAAACGCAGTGAGGTATATAGTATGAAAGCCAGAAATGTGAGTGAGAGAGCCCAAACAGTATATGGATAGACGTGCAGCGTCTTACTAATACTAAATACTTACCCTTGGTCCTGGTTAGCCCTGGTACCGTCTGGTTCATCCCTGAGGAGCTGGGTCAGTGTGGGGACAGCGTCTGGGTCACAGGAGTATGGTACAGGCAGCGAGGGGAAGGCCTTGGCAAACACAGCACTCTAAACAGGAGACATGGGGATGTTCAACTTCTCCAACTAAACATTATCCATTTGAGGTGGCCCTGTATGTATGTCTTACCTCAAGCCTGCATGTGTTATGTTTTACCACCTACCGCTACAAAAATATGTACATTTTTGGGACAAAGACATGAAATTGAACTTGTAGGCCTACAACACTACATTTACATGGGTAAATGTACAGTCAGGCCAAGTAGACTATTTTTACACATTCCTTATAACAGGGCTTGACACGAACTTTTTAAAGGTCAAGTAAATGTCCGATTCATTCCCACCCACTTCACTGTCTGGGCCAAAATTCACTTGGCCGGGGCAGAGGTCATCAATATGCAGGCTCCAGGGGATCTCTGCGGCAAAGTTGCTTATCAGATAAGGTTCAGTTTAAACACGTTACAACTATAGCAGGCATCCTGTCTTATTAGTGCCTGTTATGAATATATGAATATGAACAGTGCGGAGCAAATATGTTATTAGGAGGATCAGATCAACGAAATTAATTCTGTAGGCCTAAGTAATATGTGGAGTGTGTCTTGAGGGTTTGATAAGGTCAGCTCAACATATTGAATAGTCCCCTTCATGACGTGGCATGACATGACACACTGAAAATGCAGGTGTTCATAGTAAATGTGACCTGTGGTCACAATAGACCTTTACTGTCTAAACCCCTAAGGGCTTAGACAATAGACCTTTAGGTAAGTGTCCTAGGGTGTCCACCCTAGCACACTTTCCAGCCAGGCTCATTCATTCCAATGTACTAAATATCATGGGACTTTACACAATAAATACTGGTTCATCTTTGGAACCAGACTTTCAAAATCTCTTCCAAATCCATCAACAAGGCATGCCCTATGGCTATGCAGTGGAAAAATCATATAGGAAAGCTATTGCTGGAGAGGTTTGTCTATCACATACTTAGCTTTGTGGCACCCAAAGGGCCACCATGCTTGCATATTATTGCTCTTTCTATCTATCTATCTATCTATCTATCTATCTATCTATCTATCTATCTATCTATCTATCTATCTATCTATCTATCTATCTATCTATCTATCTATCTATCTATCTATCTATCTATCTATCTATCTATCTATCAATCATGCCGGGTTCTTATTCAGCCCACTATAAGCTTTTTTGTTTTCTTTTGTGGAAAGATGGAAGATAATAAATTCTGAACCGAAGCACTATCCTTTTGGGCCTTCAAATACAATACAACTGACTTTGTTTTACCAATAACATAATATTAAGGAAACTCTTATACTCAAACTGTATGTCACCTAAAAAAAAAGCTAATTCTGTTTACCTGGACCACACTGGATACCAGGAATCAATTTTCAATCATTTTAGACCTACATGTTTGTGACAGCATGAATGATGCTTCTACTTCCGGTGCCAACGGCAACGGGTCATATTTTTTCTTGCAACTTTCACCATAAACACCATCACCCGTTTGCCCTTGATCACTGCAATTATGATTTTTTTTATCATAAATAAGTCAAATCAAGCCGTATAGCCGCAGCGATTGTTGGATTACAATCAGGACATACAGACCGCGCACGTACAAGCGAGCAGCCGACGATTTTGTAATTTCTATTTCGAGTATGACCTGCCGTTAGACGATTATGCAAGAAAATGATAATCTCCTAAAATTAATCTTCTATTTTAGACAACACAACCTTATACGTCATGTATGTCGCTGGCCCACTGTCCATAATTTGAATGAATCAATTCGTAGGCATAGGTTAATGATCTATCGCGTCTTGTCTTGATTGTGGCCCATAACTTATTGAGAACGGATACTCCATCACTAGGCTTAAGAACAAGGTGACTTGGTTGGCTAGCTTCACATGGCTCAAGTTTGGCAGAGTCATTGTCAATGCCTTGTCAAAGTATTTCAGTGTCATAGGAACAGAACTTGGCTCTGTCAGTCATTAATCTATGGAATGTCAATTCTGTTCATTTACTGTATTACATGAGATTGAAAACAAGAGTGTACCAGATTCTGATAGGTCGACGGCGTGTCTCTCTCTTCCACAGCACTGACTGGCCACCACTGGCCAGGTGCGTCCTCCTGGCCCCCATCCAATGAGTCCTGAGGAAAGGCTGTCCACGTGTCTTGTGATTGGTGTATTGATGAGCCGTCCACCAAGCTTGATGTCCAATGAGAATTTTCATCTGTAATGACATGGTTTACAAGTGCTGGCACACCAATTCACACATGCGCATACATGTCGCACAGTTTGTCAAATGATATATGATATGATATATGATCATATGATATATGATGATATATACTTTGAACCTGATGTTTCAACACTAGCAAAAGTGCAAGCTCATAATGTGTCATATGACAGGCCTTAAGTGGTTAATGTCATTGTATTAACCTCAAAAGACAGGTCCGAAACAGCGGGATCTCTAAACGCGAGTATGTATGCTACCTCCTACTCCTACCCCTCTGTGTCTCCTCTGAGTGTGCTTTTAGCCTTTCAGGTACAAGACCTGAAGTACTGTAACACAATGTCGTCGGTTCCAATCCGGGCACAGCAAGATCTCAACCCACGTTTAAGACAGACCCTGTCAATTTTTGTGTTTCTTTGTTTGTGTTTCTTTTTCTAAAATCACACTGGGGTCTACGGCATATTGTGCATAATTGGTTCTCATTATATCAGTAGTAGTAGTAGTAGTAGTAGACTAGTAGTAGTAGTTATTTTTGTTGTTAAGGAAGCATTGGTGGTTTAAACAATTAAAGCGGACATGATGAGGTTTGGCCATCCATTTTCGAGACATAAAACTGCCAGCTCTACTGAGAGAGATTTGGTGTAGCCCCTGTGTTTGTTTGTGTGAATATCCCTTTAACTGCTGCCCCATAACCTGAGGCTAATAAGAGCTTACAGTCCCAAGCTCTCTGTGCTGGGTACCTCCCTCGCTTCATCTCCCCTATGCCCGGCTCAATGAATGATTAATATCGAGGGAGAGAGAGGGAGGGAGAGAGAGAGAGAGAGAGAGAGAGAGAGAGAGAGAGAGAGAGAGAGAGAGAGAGAGAGAGAGAGAGAGAGAGAGAGAGAGAGAGAGAGAGAGAGAAGGGAGGAAAGTAGAATGAGGAGATGAAAAACAAAGTGAGAGAGGAGAATGCTTTGCTATGGTATCTAGGAATCCAGGTCAGATGAGTCTTTGGACTGACTGTTTTGTGCTTTTCTTTCTTTCCTTCTTTTGTTTATTTTCACAGATGCCTGAAACAGTTCTGAGTATTGGTCATTCATGTTATTATCCTATACATCTCTTACAGTATGTCGTCTAGTAAGTTCCTCTTTATAAGCAGTTCCTGCTTACTGATGCATGTGCCCTAGAGATGACATGAAGGAACAACAGTTTTCTATCTCTGTTCTGTTTTGAGGCAGGAGTTCAGAGAAGAAGGGAAGATATAACCTGATTGTCAGCTCTGTAGCAGTGGGCAGCAAACTGTGTGATGTAGTGAAGAAACAAAAGTACTAAGTTGTATATGCTTTTTTTAAACTATGGGAGTATAGTGTGGGGAAAATGTAATATTTGAGTCATTGTAAACTTGTTTTATGGCCACATATTATGAAATACAGTCAATAATGCACTGCTACTATCACTTTTATAAATAAGTAAATATATACAGTACATCTCTTCACGCGCTCCCTCTATCTCTCTCTCCTGTTCTCTCTCACTCTTGACATTCAGAGCACAGTCTGCTCAGCCGGCCAGTAATCAAACCGGGTATTCATTGATCATTTAATCGTACGCACATGCGCCCCTGAAACACTTACGCTATTGGGTGACCCCAACCATGTGTTCTATAACAGCTTATAGTCATGTGGGTTGTGACACTGAGGCAGGCCAGACAGACGACTGGAGGTCTGAAAACACAACTTTACTATGCTTTTAGTGTCAGCTCGGTCAGCCATAACCACTGATCTGACAGGACAACCCTACTAATGCTTTATGAAAGTGTGTGGGGGGGGGGGGGGGGGGGGAGAAAGACAGAGGGACAAAGAGAGAGACACAGCATGAGGAGACGTGGAATCGGGAGAGAGAATGAGCGACAGAGAGGGAGAGAGACACAGAGATGGACGAAAACATACATAGACAAAAGAGATGGAGAGAGCTATACAGACATGTTAACAAAGAGAAAGGGAGAGGCAGACAGGCAGGCACAAAGAGAACACTCGGCCAGACAAACGGATGCAGAGGGGAGTGTCATATTAGAGACACTGTGTAGCAACCATCACAAAACTTACCTACACTACCCCTTTTCCCACAAGGCACCGGGGCAGACAGGGCAAATCCCTTGCACCATGCCGGGTCTCCCTCCGCTTGCATGAACACTCCGAATTCATCCTCCTCCTCCGTGTCCTCCTGCCTCCCCCTGTCCTGGTCACCCGGCTCGCCGGCCACGGTGTTGCTCCGCACCTTATCCCTCCTGTCTCTGTCCTCCTGACCCCGTTCCTCCTCTCCGCTCGCTAGCGCGGCGCTGTCCCCTTCATTCCCCCTCTCACTCCCTCCTTCCAACTTTCTCTCTGTCACTGTGGCCACCCCTACCTCCAGACAGGGCAGGCCTGTTGCCATGGCTCCCATGGGGGGCAGAGGGGGGGCAGGATTAGCTGGGGAGGGCGCATGTGAGGTAGAGGGATCAAGGCGAGCCGAGCTAGCGGTAGTAGCAGTGGTGGACGGAGGGCTTCGCGAAAGTGGGCCGGAGGTCTCCTCATTGACAACGGCACAAGAGATCTTTGCAGTAGTGCTATTGATAGGGTTCTGGAAGAATGAACTAGTGCGGGACACTGAGTTAGGCGGAGAACAGGCCATAGCCTCTCCATTCTGTTTCCGCTCTCCTGCTTTCCCAATGTCCTCTCGAAACCGCTCCATTCTCCATACATGCGCAGACTCCATCTTAACACACTCATTGGTAAACTCATTCAGCTTCTCGCCTATGTCGTGCTCGTTTTTAACATGTGCTTTAATAGCGTCATTTTGCAGTCCTTTGTTGATTTCTTTCCTCTGAATCGCCTCCTCTTTGCTCTCAGCTGTTTTCTGCAGCCATACTAAATTCTCTCCTTCCTGTAACTCTGCATCCTCCCCTCCTCTGTATTCTCTTGACGCCTCACCTCCCTTTTCATTATCTGTCAGATTATATAGCTCCGTTCCACTACACTCTGCCTCTTCTATTGCCTTTTTGTCTTGCTCTTCTGTGATCCCCACAGCTGTCTCAAACACAGATGCATCTCCAAGGCCATGCACCTTTATTTGATGTGGATGAGCCTTGTTACTCTCTTCCTGCACCTGCCTGTCCTTGCTGTTTCCAAATGGGTTCTCTAAAGAGTTTGCACTGGGGCTTATGCCCTTCTCAGACGGGGTGTCTTTGTTCAATTCAGACACTAGTCCGTTAAAACTATCAATCACAGTGCTGGCCACATAACACACGTCATTGCCAAAGTGCAATGCTTGCGGAAGAAAGGTGTTATCCAATTCTTCTACAGTTTTTTCTTTCAATTCAACTGTATCCAAAACCCCAGAGTTGCTTTCCCCTATGGGCTCTCTCTTGTCAGTGTACCGGTTGTTGTCTGTTGCTTTGTTTGCCTGCACTACCCAACCCGAACCGGACCCCTGCTCTACAGTGGAAATGCTGCCCTCTACAGGGCTGGATGGCTCTGTGGTTTGGAAAGCAGAGTGAGGAACAGGGCTGTGGGGAGGACAGTGGGAGGAGAGAGGGAAAGTGTCTCTCTCAGAGCAGCGGGACATGTTACTCTTCCCTGCGTCCTCTGGACATTCTGACTTGGTTGACTCATGTTCAACCCCATTAACTTGTTCCAGGGCAATCTTTCCTATCCCAGGGTTTACCATCTCTAGAGGGGGTTCAGGAGTAGATTTGACTACAGCACAGGTTAAGCTATCCGTCTCTTCTGTGTCATTACCGTCTCCACTGTGTCTCGCGGTAAAATCATTGTTTATATCTGGGTTGTGGTTATTGCTGTCACAAGTTTCTATATGCATTCTCGCCCCCCCTTTGGCAAAATCACAGAAATCATTGCATTGTGAGGTCTGCGCCTGCAAAGCTACCCACATCTCTCTGGTCTCCTCGGTTACGTCATCTCGTTCCTTGCAACTGCTCTTGCTGGAGGGTGGCACGGAGGACTCATGAGACTTTAACCTGGTAAGACCCTCCCTCTTCTCCATCATGCCTTCCAGTTCCTTTGCACTTTTTATCTCCTCCACTTCATGGCCAAGTCTGGCCACCAGTGTACAAGCATCTTCCGCTGATATTTTATCTCCATCCGGGCCCACCTGCTTTCCTCCTGTTCCTCTCCTTAAGCATGGAACGCAGGTCTTATCCAAAGTGTCGTCGCAATGTCTGGAGCTCCTGTTTTCTCCTTCACTGTCCTGCTTCAGACCCCTGCTGTCCTGCAGTGAACAGGGAGCCTGTTCACTGCTCACGCTATCACCAGGAAAGCCTCCTTTGTCTCTCTCTTCCTGCTTTTCTTGTGGAGTGACTCCTCCGGCAACCTCCTCCTCTTCCTCCCTGGCCCGCTTCTCTCTTTGGAGGCCTGTTTTCTCCTGTGCTCTGCCTGCGACTGGGGTGCCGCAGGACTTCCTCCATCTCCGGCCGGAACGTACTCTAACGCGGTTTACGCAAATCGGAGGAGTCGGCCCGCTGTCCCTCCTCCCTGCTGGAGGTTCTCTGCTCCCTCCTCCCCCTCCCACTTTACCTCTCAGCCAACCTCCCACCAGTGTTGATGATGGGCCTGATGATGGGCAAGCCCCTGGCTTGGCTGTTGAATACAGACAGCTGCCTTTCTCAGACCGGAGGAGGAGGCATTGTGTCTGCGTCTTCCCGCCGCCTTCTGAGGTTTTCAGGGTAGCGACCGTTACCAGAGCCCCTATACCAGCCTGCCTGACATTTACGCCCAAGGGTAGTCCATATCCCATCCGATCCCACTCCTCGTACACATCTCCGGGCCTGGGACAGGAAGGCGAATTATCTTGCCCTGTTGCGGGTGCAACTGCAGGAGCCTGTATTTCTCCCACCAGCCCACCAGCCTTTCGGCGGTTCTTGGAGAAGAGGGCCCAAGCTCTAAGGCCCCTAACTAGAGGCAGGTCCCCAAAGCCAAGGTCCAATCGGCTGGGGAAAAGCAGTGGGCCTTTGGGGCATTTCTGGAGCATCTCTTTAGCGGAGGCTGACACGTTCAGACAGGGGTAGTTGTTGTTGTTATTTTGTTGGAGCATAGTGCTTGTTTGGTTAATCCTTGCTTTTTTTTGTATAAAAGTCTCATTCATGAGGTACTGCCACCCCTCTGTCGAGTATCACTGAAATGCAACAGCTCATTTTCCTACAAATTGGATGGAAGAAATGATTCGTGGTGATGTAAAGAGCTTCCCTACTATCAATAATTCCTCATCAAACAAACAAATGAGAGCTCATTCTGAGGAGGACAAAAGCAGAGAAAATGCATTTTTTTGCCTGACATTGAATCAGACTGGAGTTTCAGACTCCTAATTAGTGCTTAGCTTTCACAGGCCCTCGGCAAAGAGAGACGGCCCCCTGTAGCCGTCGGAGCTGTCAAAATTGATTATGAAGAAGATAATGACTGGATTTTGGGTTTGTTTTGTTTCTTCCGAATGATTCCTGATGACAGCGTTGTCAACACTCTTCTGCCAGCAACAGCAGCTCCATCCCAGCCTCTGTAAACTACGCTCTTCTTACAGTTGTATCTTGGAGTAAACGCGGACAACAAACAACCTAAAGAGAGGGGAAACAAAGCAGGCAATCAGAGCCTTATGAGACAAAACATGTGATTTGGTGAATCACAGGTGGAGGGGTGGATAGATATCCTGCTAATGTATCGGCATCAGCTATCAGCATCAGGCCTTATTTGTCATATCTGTTCATATTTGTATTGCTGTATTGTATCAGGAAAAGAATGGTATCGGCCCTTAATTGTCAGGCGAATATGCCAGTCTAACCAGCGGTTAAAGGGATATTCTACTTTCAACACTTTGAACACCCCAAGCAGTTTATAAGTTACCCCTTTCATTTTAGCTGCCCCGCCCCGTTCCTATACAAACGCATTATAACTTAAAACTCCACTTAAAAACCATGACAGATTCTTCAAAAACAACCCATCTTTTTTCATCTTTTTGGCTGAGTTTCATTTACAGTTTTCATTTATTTTTAAAATATTGTTTTATTCATTTGGGTGGACCCTTTCACGTATTAGGAGGACAATATCAGTCACCAGAAAAAAGATGGGTTGTTTTTGAATAAAATGGAGTTTTAATTTATAATGGGTTTGTAGGAAGGAGGCGGGGCAGCTAAAATGAACATCAAATATCTAAATACTGAATGGAGTAACTTAGAAACTGTCTGGTGTGTTCACATCAGACTGAGTGAGTAGACCATAAAATGGCCCAAAAGTTTTTTGAAAGTTGCCAAAATGGCAAGTTAGGAGTCTGCTATGAACACAACACAAAATATACTGTAGATAGCTGCAAACTCAACACAAGAGCACACTTCATGGTATCGGTGTTCGGTATTTGGAACACAGAAATTGTGGTGTGTGTGTGTGTATATATATATATATATATATATATATACACACACACACACACACACACACACACACACACACACACACACACACACACACACACACATATATATATATATATATATATATATATATATATATATGAACATCAAGGGTCAAGGGTCAACCAATTAAAACCACCTTGAGCATTCTGCAATTTTCAAAATCTAACATATAGGAGATTAACAATGGACACAATCAGCCTGAGTGAGGAGACTGGGTATCAACTTGATTTGATCAACCATCCATCACGTTATGATAAATACATATAGGCCTATAGCCAACACAAAAGACAAAAGCAGTTTGTAATCAACCATCCATCACGTTATGATAAATAGCCTACATAGGCACCAGCAGCACACTGAATATGAAATGCAGTTTGTAATTTAGGCTACACCATACAGTAGGCCACATTCATGTTCTCCGATTTTGACTGTTACATTATTGTTAATAATAATATTAATATTAATAGTGTACAATAATCAACACGTTCGCCACAAAATATCAACCCAATATCTTTGCCAAATGTAAAAAATGGTAAATTTGGAGAAACCATGAAGCACAATTAACATATAGGCTACTATAGCTGGTCCAGCATTTTATAGCCTAAAACGGTTTAAGATCTCACCATGGTCGATCCTTTTAGGCCAGGCTTGGTGTCTTTGTTAGATGATCTCTGCGTGTATATCCTTGAATTGTTTGCATACGGAGCTTTATCGCCAAATGAATGTTCATCAGGCTGTGGACTAGCATCATCCTTCACGGACGGCGTACAGGCGCTATAAAATCATATGGAACGACGGTCGTTGCTTGCTGTGTTTGGGGCTGGGCCAGTGCCAGCAATCCCTTCTTCTTCTCTACACATATCTATACTGTAGAGAACGCAGTCCTATATGTTCTTTTCATTGCACCCTCTCCCTCTCGTCTCGTTCTATATCCATCCACCGCCATTCATGTGGTGATGATGATGATGTGATGCTGACCCGTCGTGGTTTCAGCGTCAGCACCAGCAGCATCGTGCTTGCGTGTCCGCATCCTCCTCCTTACCGCAGTAGCTGCGTGCGAGACGGGGAGGATAGCTATTTAACTTGCAGCCCACTCACCCTCTCAAACACGCACACGCGTCGTAGCTTTACGTCGCACGACATCAGCACCGTGATCGTGAGTACATCGAATATGCTTAGGCTATGCAGAGACGTGCACACATAGACCCCAAAAGGGTGCTTCAGCCCCTGCCCCCTTTGCCCGTCTGTAAAAGAACTGCCCTTTCTAGAACACGAATGCAACATTTAGGCCTTCACCGGAAAAACTTTATTGAGGCGTTGCACCCATGGATATATATAAGAAGAAAGCTTTCCTATGGTTGCACCGACGTCACAAAGTGGGCGGTACCGCAAGTGGCAGCCATGATGGAGATACTCGGATGTAAACAGCACTAGGCTAATACAGACACTCAGACCGTCATTCAGGTTTTCAACACTGTGGTAATGTACTGGTGATGTCAAAAGAAACAAAAGGTTCAAAACACGTTCAAAATCACGATATTTAGAGAAATTAGCAATATGCGGTCAAGATCCACACCAGCTTCCTCTTGGACCACGGTGACCCAAGGCTTCTGCCCTCTGTTCAGTACCCAGACATTGTCAACTACTGTATTTGATTTTTTTCACCAAGCCCAACATCAGAAGAGTGACGTAAAAGCATACAAAAGCTTGGAGGCTACAACCAACCAGATGGTGTGTGGATGGGGCAGGGCCGTAGGGAGGGCAACGCGCATAACGCGCAGTGCGTTGGGCCCCACGTGACCGGCAGGGCACAATTAAAAATAAAAATAAAAATCTATAAATATGCATTTTCCCGAGAAAACTGTTGAATCTGCTTTGTGCCCCTCTCCAGAGACATGGTGCCCCCCTGTTTGTCACGCAGTCCTAATTTCGTCAAATAGATTTGGGAAATAGATAAGGGGATTTCAAAGCCACGTGCGGGCACAGACTGTGCGCACTGCGCAGCATTGGAGATGTCCACAGAACCGCCAGTTCAATTCATCTCCTTATTTATGGATTGTCCTATAAACAGCTCTAGACAGCTGCCTGCTGTCGGTCACTTGCTTGTGTTTAGGTAAGGCATATAATATAATTAAATACATTAATTAACTTGTGACAATGCTGCTGCTTTCACGTTTCCACTGAAATCCCGACGGTTACATTTGTCTTGATTCCGCTTCGTAGAGAAGACCTACCTGCATATCCTATACAGCATCTGAGAGAATGATTTTTGCCCGTCACGCTGCATTTTGAAATGTACAAAATGGTCCAGAATTGAAGGAGATATGAATGATCAAAAAGATGTCTGTTTTCCCGCGAATTTCCCGACTTTTTTTTTTTGCAATTTACTAATGTTTAGTTTAATAACGTTTTGCAGACTTGGGATAAATGCTCGCCACATACAGCAAAAAACATGGAACATGTTTTTTCAACATAACATGTTGAATGGTAAGAAATGATCGAGAATTGACCGAACTGTAATTGTTTGAAAATACGAACTAAAATACTCAGCCAGGCTGCGGGCTTATTCAGGGCCGCAGCGCCACTACTAGGTTTTGGAGGCCCTAAGTATAACTGGTCAGGGATGCCCCCCACCACCACCTCACCCTACACACGCCCCCACCTCTCTGTGTAGGCTGCAAGGGTGCAGCCTACATGAAAATTTCAGTAGGATTTCACAGGGGCTGTGGTTAATTTGCTGGTCCAGGCTATAGCTTGGGCCAGGAATTCAGGGAAGGAAAAACAGGGGTTGACACTAAGGTCTCGGAGGCACTTGCCATCGGAACGTAAAAATGAAACCAAATGGACCCTTGCGGGTCCATTTGGTTTCATTTTACACTCTCAAGAGTTAAAATTCATCATCTTAATTAGCCCCGGTCTACACAACTAGAGAATGAAGATTAGGTCATTTTGATCTGTATGTTAATTTGCCTGTTTTGTTTCCCAAACCCAGCCTGGAATTGTGTAGGCCTATAGCTAGAAAGCAGGGAAAGACACAGAGGCAGAGTGCAATGACTGCCTCAAAGACAAATTTATCTTGTGGTGTGTTATAGTGCACTAAGTTGTACACTTGCCCGATCGGGCAACCAGGTAGCAGTCTTCACTTGCCCGACCATTTTTTTTTTTTACTTTCCCCGGGCAAGCAGGCAAGTGTTGGTGTCAACCCATGAAAAAAATCGCCCTTGCAACTGAGAAACAATGAGTAGTGGTGGGGGATTCGGGGAACTATACATTACAATGGCATTAGGAAGGTTGTTCCAAGGTGTTAGACTTCATTAATTCAGCCTTTTGTTATCAAATGAGTCAAAACCTGTTTAACTGGTTCTGGAGACTGGAGGTGTTGGATCGTTCTGAAAACAACAGGATGGCTAATGGCCCATCACTGCTTATGTGAAACGGTGGCCCTGTGAGAAATACAACATTTTTGTCTTTTTTGTTGGGAGTGGGGAGTGGGGGGTGGGGGGTGGGGGGGCACCAGAAAGCATTTGTGCTTAGGGCACCCAAATGGCTAGCAACGGCCCAGATGGTGTGTGGATGGGTGAGAGCTGGAGTACCAGATCCTCAATGACAGATGCATTGTGAAAGCTAAGGTAATATTGTTAGATTTACTTCTTATCTCTCTTTTGCATATAGAAATTGTGTACTCAACACACCTTTGACTGAACAAGTTCACATCTGTGTTAAAGTATATCCTACTGCTGAGGCAGCCATGTGGCATCCAGATATTCACAAGATAATATAGGAAACTGATAACTGATAAAAGAAAATAAATCCTTAAACTACAGTATAATTCCATTCATCATTCATGATTATTTTATATTTATTAGAATACTTCACATATGCATTATCCACAAACTCCAATCACACTATTAATTATTACAGATTAGAATAGTGTCAAGTATGTAGAATTTGTAGGCCTACATATGAAATAAAGCTGTACTGTAATGGTCCGTTTGTGTACTCTTATTTGTAAACTATGAGTATCAGTTACTGACCTACAGTATAAAGGTCCATTTGTACACATCAGTTACAGACCCCAAGGACCCACTAGGACCCCGAGAGTCAGTGGAATATTTTTCCTTTGGTGAAAAACAATCGCGTTCTGACCAAGAAGTCCATTTTATCTGTGTGGTGGGCTCCTTGTGGTGTTTCCACGAAGGAAAGTAGTATTTCTAATCACACAAGCCGTGTTTGTTTTGGTGACTTTTCCACTACAGAAGAGTGGGCTGGTCGGGTACAGTAATGGCAGATTGCATTGTATGTTACAGAGGAGCTCCAATGCAAGGCAGACTCATGGAAGCAGTGGAGCCCTGGACCAGAGCTAGCTCTCTTGTAGGTGAAGGAAATGCAAATAGCCTAACAGGAGAAGGAGTTTTCTGAAGTGAGTCCTGAACTTGAAACACACCATTTTGCTTTGAACAAATGTTAATTAAGAGATCCTTGTCATTACACCACAACTCCACTAGCACTTATTTATTTTCCAAAAGTGCCATATTATGGGATTTCAGTCTCTGCCCCTCTAACACTCTCTACACGTCCTCACACACAATGGGAAGATGTAATGTAATTGGTTTACGCCTGCTTCTTCTCCTTCAAAGTCCAGCCTCTCTGTTTAAAGAAAATTTGTCACTATGAGCTACTCCCCACACCCCGTATTCATGGGTCTCATCTGTAGTCCTCCACCAGCCGTGTTTAGGACCTCACAGAGTACCTCACATGCACTGCACTGAATCTATTCGGAATAGAATCCCTTCAGAATAGAATTGGCCATGTAAATACCGCATTCGGACTAGAATATCCCATTCAGAATGAAATTCCATTGGGAAATGACTTCCCTGTTCCATGTAAACAGGTGGGTACAAATCTCTATTCGGAATTAAAGTATTCATTCCGAATAGATTCTGTGCATGTAAAAGCGGCCACAGTAGCCTCGACCCCCAAGCCAAAGAGATTCTATATAAAGAAGCGACACTCCCAAAGATGTCCCATAGAAACAACCAGCCCCCGGTCAAAGAGATTCTATATAAAGAGGCGACACTCCCATAGAAGCCCCATAGAAACAAACAGCCCCTAGTGCCTCCACCATATAGGAGTGATGACGTAACTTCCTGTTGCTCTTAAGACTACTGTTCTGACCGGCTCTGACTACAGAGGAATCGCCACTAGATGGCGGGAGCGGCACACGCCGCCATTTTGGAGTGATGACGTCAGCGGCGCCATAGAGTGGTGCTACTGTTCCGCCATCTGGTGGTGACTCCAATAATTGCATTATGTCGGCTCTTTATATAAACCTTAGAGTATATATTAAATAGAGAGGACACCGGAAGTTCCCAGCTCTCATCCACTTGCATTAAGTTGCTCACCCAGCGCATGAGGCGATTTCACTCCTCTTTGAGTTGGAAAAAACAGAGTGCATTCTGGGAAAATGGGCCGAGAACATGAACGTGAGGCACGTGCGTTGTGTGTACTTCCTGTTCCTCTTAAAAGACTACTGTTCTGACTACAGTTATTGGAATCGCCACTAGATGCCGGGAGCGGAGGTTGCCGCCATCCTGGAGTGATGACGTCAGCGGTGCCATAGAGAAGACTCACCACTGCGCCATCTGGTGGTGAGTCCAATAATTGCATAGTGTCGCCTCTTTATATAAAACCTCTTTGCCTAAGCATTCAATCAACGGTTACGTGACATTTGCTTGCGAACATAGCCACCTACTGGACATTCCACCAGGTGAGAAGCCAGCAAAATCATAGTCAATACAGTCAAAATCATTTTTAATCATTATTATTTTTTATATGTTTAAAAAAGAAGGAAAAAAGACCACAGCTGTTTTTACAATGGCAAAATACATAATTGGCTATATTTGGAGGTCTTTCACACCCAAACACAAGCCAACAGCACATATGCCTACACCTTAAGGTCGACTTGATTCCCCCACTCTACTTCACTAATTGAATTAAGTTAATCATCATCATCAATACTATAACTAAGCAAATGTCTGTCTGAATGTCTGTCTGTCTGTCTGTCTGTCTGAAACGAGCATAACTCATCACTGGCTGCACCAATCGCTTTGATTTTTCACACAGTCATTGACCATAACATTAGGAAGAGACTGAGGAAGCCCTTTTTTCAAATTAACAAATTGTTGATTAATAATGAATTTATTGGTGCATTAGATTTCCCCATTCGGTTAACATTGGCAATTCCCTTTTCGGCCACAGGGGGAAATGCAAATAGCAACACACACACACACACACACACACACACACACACACACACACACACACACACACACACACACACACACACACACACACACACACACACACACACACACACACACTTTCTGACTGGCCATTGCAGTTTCTGTGCAAAAGTGTGCATTAAAGCAATCCTTAATCAAAATACTTGCATCTTTGGTGATATCACATTACCCACACAGTACATCGTTTGGTGTTCATATATTCACAACGGGTAAGGTCCTAGTTAAGTTAATCACTTACTAAACCTTTAATTGCCTCTGTTCAGGAAAAAAAAATAGAATAAAATCTAATTAAAGGGGAATCCCCACCCATTTTCAACATTTTATTGTCATGAAAATATACCTTAGAGATGTTGTATGGGCATGGTTGGGGGTGGGGTCCTTCAACATGGGCAGGTGTGCAGGGATAATTTCTATGGAGCATCATACTGTGGCCAGGAGAGGGGGATGCAATGTTATGAATGAAGGCATGGGCCACGTGGAGGATCATTTTAGTAACTGTAGGATTGTGAAAAATAAAACTATTTCAAAGTACAGCAGAGCAGACCAGAGCCATATGGGTTGCCACATTTTCAGAGCAGCTATAAACGGTAAAGATGTACCATTTCAAAGTACCTTATAAAGACATAGGCAATGGTGAAGTGACAACACACACATCTTGCAAGCTAAACCTTGGAAGTTGGTGCGTTGCACGGACCACTTAAAAAAAAAGTTCCTCCATTCCGTATTTCCTAGAAATGGAGGTCTGGAAAAAAAAATAACACAGTGAAACGCAACTCATCAGTAGTGTTTCACCATGCTAATGATTTGTACACCCTCAGAAAGAAAATTGGTAGAATTCCCCTAAGTCTCATAGTTGCTACTGTTACTGTATTCCTGATATACCTGTAGAATCAATCAATTCAGAATTTGTCACTATGCAGGCTAGTAGGCCAATCTGTTTCTGATGCAAGGGCGTCATCTAGTGGCCGCTAGTACCCTACACAGTATATGAATCGATTCTACAGTAATTTGATTTGTAATTAAATCTTGCTAAGTCAATACACCCCACCTGCCCGCCCGCACGCCCGTATTTGTCCTTGTTTTTGTCCTTGTTGAGAAATATAGACGTGCGTGCGGGCGGGTCTACATGCTGGGGACCCCTACTCAACATTTCTAACATCAGTTGTTTACTTCTTTTGTTTTATTTGTTATTAATACTTGTATTTTATTTGTTTTTAAAGGATAATGGTGCCTGGTAACACTTTCTGTGTGGAATATATTCTGGATTGTACCTCAAGCCATGGGTGCATTTAGGTACAATGGGTCTGTCATAATTATGATGATCTTGTTTTGTAGTACATTAATAATTGATGCTCAAATAAGTTAACATTGGCAATTTAGATCATACTAACTAAATAATAATAATAATGCATGGATTGTGAAAGTAGATCTAGTAAGCTCAATGTCATGCTTCCAATATTCTCCAACAGGGAAATTATTGACTATTATCCCAGAAGTATTGCAATTATCACAAATACGATATAGCGGTTAGCGAATCAAATTCATAATTGTGACAGGCCTATCGTGTGTGTGCGAGTGTGTGTGTGTGTGTGTGTGTGTGTCCAAATGCTGTTTTTCTTGTTTTGTTTGAATCTCTTTAGTTCTTTTCAAGTGGCAAACATTATTATTAGGTTCAAGGTTGCTTTATTTGGCCATTTCAACACGTTTTGCTCATATACTGTATACTGACCCAGGTTGTACTGTACCGTTAGGACCTTGTTGTGTGTCTGTTGTGGGTGTGTGTCTGTTGTGGGTGTTTGAAACACAAATCTCAATTTTACTTCGATTTGACTAATTTCATTTGTTCAAGACCGGATTTAATTTCTTCAAGACGATTTGACGACTTCCATTAGTTAGTTAGTATACCAATACATTACAGGGTTACACACACACACACACACACACACACACACACACACACACACACACACACACACACACACACACACACACACACACACACACACACACACACACACACACACACACACACAGAGGGAACTATGAGTGAAGCAGTGAGGGCTACGCTGCAAAACAGCATCACAGGGAGGGATAAACTCTTGGGTGAATGGCAGAATAGCATCTAGTTTTCTATTGATACTGCAATAGAAAACCCTCGCCAACTTCATTTGCATTCTAACTAACATATTCAAGCAAAAAATGTTTTATTCAATGAGGTTTGTAAGGACTATGAAGCCATGGAAAAACGTTGAAACCACTAGCAACAACAAATAGCAATAGAAATGCTAGTGCAGTAATAAACTGTATGGGTATGACAGGCTGCCTCCACTCTGTCACGTGCTAAAAGAAAATTTGATTCAGATCACGTGATGTGCTATTAAATCGTGGGTATGACAGTGCACCTTTAAGCAATATGACCTGACTGACATGTATACGTCACAAGGTGTACATAGTATGTTTATTCATATCTTAAACATTTTTCTTCAGAAATGACAAAACAACTGGCTGTGAAAAAAAAAACTCTTTAAGGGAACCCAAAAATGTAACAAAATAGCTGTATATGCACATGCTACTGAGTCTGTTACGGTGACATGTCTATTCTCTCCTGCACCACTCATCTACTTACTGTATATGTCTCACTTTCCAAAAACAAAACCTAGTGTTAAAAAATGAAAAGGCTAATGAGAATTTGGTAGCTTGTTTAACTGAGTGTATATTGTCAGGACTTAATCCACAGGCTACAGCTTAGCACACATTTTCATATCATACTACAGTATATATCAACCTCAACAAAACAGAAAAGGAGAAAATAAATTAAATGTCTTTTGTGGAGGTAAAAATTTGATCAGACATCAGCCATTCCTCAAAGGTTTTGCATGTTGCACCATATCCCTGACCCCTTAAAGCATTTTATACTCCAGGTTTCCTAGAAAAATAAAGAGGACAGAGGCATTTTCAAGAGGCAAACTCAGGCAAATTCATAGAATTGGAAGAAAAAAAAAGAAGAAGAAGAATGCATTAACCACTGTTATTAGGAACATCAGGTACAGAATAATAGAGATGTTGCCAATGTTATTAATACAGTCCTACTCTTTGACCATTTTCAACCAATCTGCATGTATTTGGTCTTCAAATACTTACCGGTATTATAATCTACCATTTTTGCTACTCATTTGATAAGTCTCTCTTTACAAGTGACATCATTGATGGGTTATAAAACAGAAACCACAGAACCATAGAAGCCATTGTTCTAGTGTTTGTGCAAAACAAAAAAGATCTTGTTTGAAATAAACTATAGCCTACATGCCTACAGATGATGCCACTGGTAGGCGGGTTTCTGAACTGTACTCTCGCCCACAGCCTTCCTCTGATACATAAGTGAATAGACAACTTGTCCCATATTATAATGAGGAGTAAGGATCAATTAATATGTATATGATAGCTTGGAAGTGGCTGAAGTGGTCCTTTAAAGTCCCAGTGAAATGAAAAATACATGTTCACCCTAACAATGTATGTGGGTGACTTGCAGGTTTTCTCCCCCAACCATAGGTGTGTGAACATGAAATACATTTAAAGCGCTAAAGTTGTCTTCTTTTAACACCATTTGATTTAAGAGTGTGGAATGCCTCTGCTCTCTTATTTTTGTAATATTTTGAAACCCTCCTTACTTTAGGAACAGCATTCAACCTCTGGATTCCTTCAACTGGGTGTGCCCTAATAGCACCCATGTTCTGTATGTTTTTTCTGAGATCAAGGCTAACCGATCATGGCCCAATCTGTCATTTTAGCAGCATCTTTAGGTATTTAGTTAATTAGCTCATAACTCCTTGCTCACTGTAAGTCATATAGTTTAGCAAAACTTCTAAATTATAAATGTAAAGCATAAAATAGAAAGTCACTGAAAGCTCACACTTTCCTTCAAGAATAGGACATAACATTGTAATATACTGTATATATTGTCCTACTCTTGTTGAATATGAAAATAATTACACATTTCATTTAAGGGAGGGTGCTTTAAACAGCAATTGTATAGATATATTTACAGAAATAACACTTTGGTGTGTTTTAGTTGAAAATTTAAGTTTTCCTTTTTTCTTTTTGCAAATCACCAATCACAAAATCATGTTCAAATCCATGATGGTGCATAGGCAAGTGAAGATCTGACATTTACACGATTTTGAGCAAAACATAAACAACAATAAATATGCAATCAATTGGACATTGGTATGTTTACATTCAGAGTGAAACAGTAAATCCAAACAAACTAATAGACTATACAACAAAACAATAACAAAAAGTGGTCACATTTAAAATGAAAAAAGGAAGAAGAAAAAAACAATCACAGGAAATATATTACTCTGTCATAGTAATAATTGACAAAAGGCTGCAGGGTTTCATAGCTTCATATAGCTCACTAGATTGTATTTAAAATAAAGAGAGAACTATTCCTTTAACACTTTGGTGTTTTGTAGACCTAGCTTACAACAGCATACCACCCTCACCAAAGCATTTTTTTTTTAAAGAAAAGACTTTTGAGTAACTAGTATTAGGCTACAACTTTCTCCCTTCTGCTACTTTTAGTTCCATGGAATCAGGGTACTAAAACTCATACGGAGAGCACTTATAATCTGGCAGCTGCTGAGTCGTCGTTGTCATTGAGGTGCTCGTTGAAGATTCACCTGTGCGAGTTTCTGTGGTAACCAGGTGCTGGGTGATTCTGGTGGTCTTAGTCACCATGGTGACAGTGCTTTCCTGGGCAGAGGACGAGGAGGAGGAGCAGACATGGTGCTCCTCGGACACCTCCTGGGCAGTGAAGCCCAGCCCTGAGGTGTGTAGGCAGAAGCTTCCAGAGACCTCGCCTTCACCAGCTACCTCACCACTCCGCCGGGCCCGGGGAGAGCCCTCTGGGGTTATTTGGAGGAATCCTGAGTAGGAAATGGATGGGAAGAGAGAGGAATATGGAGGTGATGGAAGGAAGGAAGGAAGGAAAGAAAATTATGCAGAGGGGAAGAACAGTAATGAGGGAAAGGAAGCTTAGTCTAATGTAGTGGAGAAAAACAGAAGAGGTGACGTTAACATTGACAATAACCCACCACAACCATCTCCTACGATTGCTAATAATAGATTACTGTAGAAATGGTAAAGGCAAAATGTTCTGCTTAACAGGGGAGGGAAATTGTTTTAGAATGGTTTGATGAACACAAAATGTATATCACAGTGTTGTGTTTCTAACTACATAAAGGATTTCTTAATCATGTATATAATTATACTTTGTTGGGCAGGGTCACATCGATTCTTTGATGGATAGCTCATTCTATTATGAAATTAAGCAATTGTGTATCCTTCAATGCAAAGCAAATTTCATTCTTCTGCTCATAATCATACCTGTGGAGTGTGGCTTCAGGGTGAACTTGGGCACTTTGAACCAAGGGGAAGACTCTTGCTCTCCACTCTCAACCTCTACTTCATCCCAAGTATGTGCCCTGCTTGGGGTGACGTCCATGGTGAGGTCTCCTCCGCACAACGGGTCTGGAGACTCTGAACTGTCCCGGTCCAACATTTCCGTCCTGGCATGTGATGACACCACTCTCACGTTGTCCTCCACCTTCTCCTCTTCTTCCCACATTTTGCTGGATTTGACTTTAAGGCCTTTGTGCTCTCCTTCGGCAGGTCCCGGTGATGAATCCCTGATCAGTTGAATAGTCATGTCCGCATCCTCCTCCCCGCTACTCATCTTGTAAGGAGAGGACAACTCCACCTTGGGAAATTTGATTTTACTACCGAACCTGCCTTTATCATCCTTGGAGCCATTATGGAAACTTGCATCCTTCTCATTGCTGAGGCTTGAACTCAAACCTTCACCTTTGAGTGTAACATCAAAAGAGCCTGTATGTGCCGTAGAGAAAGAGACTTTGGGCGCTTTAATGTTCCCTCCCATTGATATCTCCTCACCTTGCGCCTCACTTGTTTTCACTTCGATTCCTTTATGTTTGGGACTTGACCTTCCAAATGTCGGCTTCATTTTGATTTGGGGAATCTTTATTTTGACATCTTCCTTAGGGAGGCTTGTAGATGCTTCACACTCATCTGTTTCAGGTTGATTTGCCAGCACAAACACCGCTTTCTTTACTTTAGGCATTTTGGGGCCTTCATAGCGGATTTCTGGCCCATATAGGTTCATTCTACCTTCCGGAGAGGAGATGGAGGGCAGTGGGACGCCAAATTTGGGAATTTTGATTTTCTGTGCCTTTTGTGTATCATCATCATCATCATCATTTGATGCACTGATATCAAACTCTATGTCGGGTATTCTGGGCGCTTTGAATTCCAGACTGGGCTTGGAGTGTTCAATTTCTGCCACTAGCCCTACGTTTTGTTTGTCATTTGTCAAAGGACTGCAAAGTTCAACTTCTGGCAGCTCAACCTTGCCCTTGCCAAGTTTGGCCTTTTCAATTTTGAATCGACTGCTTGTCCCTTCACTGTCTTTCCCTTTTTCAGGCTGTTTAACCTCTACTGTTGTGTCTCCACTGCCTTTCATTTTTGGCATTCCAATTTTAAATTTATTTCCTTTTACTTTAGGCTCCTTTACCCCTGTTCCTGATGTGTTGAGATCTATATCAGGTAATTCGATTTTCTTCCTGTTCTTCTTTCCTTCTCCTTTGTGAAGGCCCAAATCGAGCTCCAGGTCTCCCGCTGGACCTTCAATATCTATTGTTGGCATCTTGAGTTTCAAACCCTTTTGATCCCCCTCAACATGGAGACCAGCTTTTCCAAGACTTGTTTCTATTTCAGGGTTTGCGGTCAAATCAAGGTCTGGTGATGTGATCTTTTCCTCGTTGATCTTCCCCATCCCCTCAGCCTTGCCTGATTTGCCCTTTGGCATTACTATGTCTACATGTGGAAGTTTAATATCTGGCCCTTTGAGCTTCCCTCCCTCCATGTTTATGTCTAGCTCTGGACCTTCAATGTCTCTAGACTTCCGGGTAGGTAATGTTATACTGACATTAGGCATCTTAATATGTGGCATCTTTAATTTTCCTCCTTCCATTTCAATATTTTCTCTGAGCAGAGACATATCCACTTCAGGCATTTTCATATGAGGTGTTTTAAATTTCTCTTCTCCATGTCCTTCAATTTCTGGACCTTCCATCTTTGTTGATTTTCCCTTTGGAAGTGATATATCTACCGAGGGCAGTGTCATGTGTGGCATTTTGAATTTTCCTCCAGCTTTTAGTTCTGTATCTGGCACTCCAACTTCAGACTGTCCTTTAGGTAGTGAAATGTCAACAGTAGGAAGTTTCGTGCTAGGCAATTTAATTTTTCCTCCCTTTCCGTCAAATTCTACATCCAAGTCTGCAGTCTCAATTTCTCCCGTTTTTGCTTTGGGTAGAGATATGTCAATATGTGGCATTTGTAAATGAGGCATTTCAATGTCAACATCAGCACCTTCAGTTTTTACTTTTGGAAAAGAAATATCTATATCAGGCATTCTCATATGAGGCATCTTCCCTCCTGCCTGTCCCTCAGTTTCAAAATCTGGGCCTTCAAGCTTGCCAGATTTTCCTTTGGGCAGTGCAATATTGATTTTTGGCATTTTTAATCTTCCTCCTTCACCCTCAATATCTACATCCATATCTGGTGCATCAATCTTTCCAGTCTTTACCTTTGGCAGTGATGTGTCAACATTTGTTTTGACATGAGGTGCCTCAAACTTCCCTCCCTCAACTCCCTCTGTTTCTATATTAAATCCACCAGTCTTCCCACCTTTTCCTTTAGGTAGACATATGTCCACAGTAGGCATTTTTATTTGTGGCACATTGATTTTTGCACTTCCTCCTCCGATTTTCATATCTGGTCCTTCCGTCTTTCCTTTAGGAAGCGATATGTCAACATTAGGCATTTTCACATGAGGCATCTTAAACTTCCCTCCCTCCCCCTTTATTTCAACCTCTGGACCATCCATCTTTCCTTTTGGCAATGAAATATCAATTTCAGGCATTTTCATATGAGGCATTTTCAATTTCCCTCCTTCACCAACAACATCTGGGCCTTCAATCTTACCAGGACTTCCTTTGGGCAGTGAAATATTGACGTTTGGCATTTTAATACCAGGCATTTTGAATTTGCCTCCCTCTCCTTCAATATCGACATCTACATCTGCTGTGCCAATCTTTCCCTTTTGTACTTTAGGGAGAGATATATCAACATTGGGCACTTTTACATGGGGCATCTTAAACTTTCCAGGTTCCTCTCCCTCAATTTTAACATCTGGTATTTTTACCTCTCCAGATTTTCCTTTGGGAAAGGAGATATCTACTGATGGAATTGCAATTTGTGGCATCTTGAATTTTGCTGCATCTCCTTTCAGTTCCACTTCTGGTCCACCAATCTTTCCAGACTTTCCTATTGGAAGAGAAATATCTACATCAGGCATGTCAATGTGAGGCATCTTGAGCTTTCCTCCTTCTGCATCAACTTCAATGTTACCACCAGTTTTTACTTTTGGAAGTGACAAGTCAATATCAGGCATTTTAATGTTTGGCGCCTTGAATTTGACCCCTTCTCCCTCTGTTTTAACTTTAGGAAGAGCAACATCTAAGTCTATCTTGGGAACAGAGACATCAATTGTAGGAATACTGGGGATTTTGAGATTGCCTTCATAACCTCTAATGTCAGCTTCGGAGACATCCACCTCAGCTTTGGGAAGAAGGATTTCTGTTTCTGCTGTCTTAGCGGATTGCAGTGACAGTTCGACTGAGGGCATCTTGATCTTGGCCTTAGCATCTATGTCACCAGTCGGCCTGCTTAAGTCCTTCTCTTTGGATCCAAAACCAGGCATGGAAATTCCAAATGAGGGCATTTTGATTTTAGGCTTTTTAACTTTGACTTTAACTTTCCCAGCTCCATCAAACTCTACTGAGGGTGCCCTGATTTCACCTTCTGGTGGGCTGAGAGACATGTTCCCCTTGGGGCCATGTCCTTCCCAATCACCACTCTTGGCTCTGCCACCAAATTTGGGCAGAGAGAACTTTGGCTTTTTTAGGGAAATGTTCGGCATCTCAAAGCTTCCTCCTGAAGACGGCCTCCCTCCTTCTGCTTTTAGCAGTTCCAATTCGCCGTCATCCCCTTTATGTTTAGTCAGACCAAAGTCAAGATCCACTTTGGGAGCAGAGATGTCAACTGTTGGTAGCTTGACAGTAGGAAGCTTGATTGATCCGCCTGTTCCTTCTATAGCTCCTGACCCAATATCACCCCCTTTCACTTTCACTTTAGATGGTTTTACATTTAGATCTGCTCCGATATCACCTTTGCCTTTTGCGCCAACCATTGGCAAGGATGGCATACCAGGATCACTGATGTCCACTTTGTGTTTTTTGTCTTTCTGTACAGAGGGGATGTTAAAGCCAAGTTCAAATTTGGGTACGTTAATATCAAGAGTTGGCATATGGAGACCACTCGCTTTTTTACCAGATGTGACTTCAGCACCTTCGATGTCTACATCGACACCTTTAGGTTTCAGTTTAGGAAGTGATATGTCAGTCGTAGGCAAACTGAACTTTCCGCCCTTGCTTCCACCTGCCTCAACATTGACATCTCCCTCCACCTTTCCTTTGGGAAGTGCAATGTCTATAGATGGCATGTGAATATTTCCTCCTTCTACACCAGGGCCTTCAATCCTCAATTCCCCTTCTGGTGATTTCATTGTAGGAAGACTGATGTCAAATGATGGCATATTGAACTTTCCACCTTTGAGCTCAGGTCCTTCAATGTCAATTTCTCCCCCCTTAGCTTTCATTTTTGGAAGGGAAAGGTCAATTGAGGGCATGTGAAATTTACCTCCTTTTCCTCCAGGTCCTTCAATGTTAATATCTCCTCCCGCTTTGCCTTTGGGGGCTGAAACATCAATGCTTGGCAATTCCATCTCTGGTCCTCCTACTTTGACATCCCCTTCAGGCAGCTTCATCTTAGGAAGTGAAATTTCAAATTTAGGCATTTTGAATTTGCCTCCTTTTCCTTCTGGACCGTCAATGTGAACATCACCCTCAGCTTTTCCTTTGGGAAGTGAAATGTCAAGTGATGGCATGTTGAACTCTTTACCCTTCAATTCAGGTCCTTCAATTTCAAATCCTCCTCCCTTACCTTTAACTTTAGGAAGAGAAAGGTCAACTGAGGGCATGTGGAATTTCCCTCCTTTTCCTCCATGACCTTCAATTTCAATATCTCCCTCTGTTTTCCCTTTGGGGAGGGAAATATCAATGCTTGGCAATTCCATCTCTGCTCCTCCTACTTTGACATCCCCTTCGGGCAACTTCATCTTAGGAAGTGAAATGTCAAATTTAGGCATTTTGAATTTACCTCCTTTCCCTTCAGGACCTTCAATGTCAATATCTCCCTCTGCTTTGCCTTTAGGAAGTGAAATATCAATGCTTGGCATTTCAGCTCCTTCTACTTTGACACCCCCTTCTGGAAGATTAAACTTAGGAAGTGAAACGTCAAATTTTGGCATTTTGAATTTACTTCCTTTCCCTTCAGGACCTTCAACGTGGACATCACCCTCAACTTTACCTTTGGGAAGTGAAATGTCAAGGGATGGCATATTGAACTTTCCACCTTTCAGTTCAGGCCCTTCGATCTCAATTTCTCCTGCCTTACCTTTCATTTTAGGAAGAGAAAGGTCAACTGAGGGCATGTGGAACTTCCCTCCCTTTTCTCCATGGCCTTCAATTTCAATATCTCCCTCTTTTTTCCCTTTGGGGAGTGAAATATCAATGCTTGGCAATTCCATCTCTGCTCCTCCTACTTTGACATCCCCTTCGGGCAACTTCATCTTAGGAAGTGAAATGTCAAATTTAGGCATTTTGAATTTACCTCCTTTCCCTTCAGGACCTTCAATGTCAATATCTGCCTCTGCTTTGCCTTTAGGAAGTGAAATATCAATGCTTGGCATTTCAGGTCCTTCTACTTTGACACCCCCTTCTGGAAGATTAAACTTAGGAAGTGAAACATCAAATTTTGGCATTTTGAATTTACTTCCTTTCCCTTCAGGACCTTCAATGTGGACATCACCCTCAACTTTACCTTTGGGAAGTGAAATGTCAAGTGATGGCATATTGAACTTTCCACCTTTCAGTTCAGGCCCTTCGATCTCAATTTCTCCTGCCTTACCTTTCATTTTAGGAAGGGAAAAGTCAATTGAGGGAATATGAAATTTTCCTCCTTTGCCTCCATGACCTTCAATTTCAATATCTCCCACTGCTTTGCCTTTGGGAAGTGAAATATCAATGCTTGGCATTTCAATTTCTGGTCCTCCTACTTTTCCTTCAGGGCCTTCAATATTTACATTGCCTTCAACCTTTCCTTTGGGAAGTGAAATGTCAATAGATGGCATGTGAATCCTTCCTCCCTTAATATCAGGGCCTCCAATCTCCATTTCTCCCTCTGGTGATTTGATTTTAGGAAGGTTGATGTCAACTGATGGCATGTTGACCTTTCCACTTTTCAATTCAGTTCCTTCAATGTTAAGGTCTCCTCCCTTACCTTTAATTTTAGGAAGAGAGATATCAAGTGAGGGCAAATGAAACTTGCGTCCTTTTGCTCTGTGTGCACCAATGTCAATATCTGCCTCCCCCTTCGGAAGTGACATATCAATGCTTGGCATTTCAATCTTCCCTTTCATATCTGGTCCTTCTACTTTGACATCTGCTTCTGGTAGAGTCAAGGTTGGCAGTGAAACATCAAATTTGGGCATTTTGAATTTGCCTCCCTTTCCTTCAGGACCTTCAATGTCAGTATCTCCTTCTACTTTGCCTTTGGGGAATGAAATGTCAAGTGATGGCATGTTTAACTTCCCACCTTTCAGTTCAGGTCCTTCAACATTAATTTCACCTCCCTTACTTTTCATTTTAGGAAGGGAGAGGTCAATTGAGGGCATGTGGAATTTTCCTCCTTTGCCTCCATGACCATCAATCTCAATATCTCTGTCTGCTTTTCCTTTGGGAAGTGAAATATCAATGCTTGGCATTTCCATCTCTCCTTTCATCTCTGGTCCTCCTACTTTCACACCCGCCTCTGGAAGATTAATCTTCGGAAGTGAAACATCAAATTTGGGCAATTCAAATTTCCCCCCCTTTCTTTCAGGGTGTTCAGTATTGGCATCACCTTCAACGTTTCCTATGGGAAGTGAAATGTCAATGGATGGCATGTGTATCTCCCCTCCTTTTACGTCAGCCCCCCCAATCTTCATCTCTCCCTCTGGTGATTTTATTTTAGGAAGATTGATGTCAAATGATGGCATGTTGAACTTTCCACCTTTCAAATCAGGAGCTTCAATATCAGTTTCTCTGCCTTTACCTTTTATTTTAGGAAGAGAAAAGTCAACTGAGGGCATATGAAATTTTCCTCCTTTGCTCCCATGTCCTTCAATTTCAATATCTCCTTCGACTTTACCTTTGGGAAGTGAAATATCAATGCTTGGCATTTCCGGTGTTTCTGCTTTAACTTCACCCTCTGGAATATTAAACTTGGGAAGTGAAACATCAAATTTGGGCATTTTAAATTTACTTCCTTTTCCTTCAGGCCCTTCAAGTTGGACATCGCCTTCAACTTGTCCTTTAGGAAGTGATATATCAACTTTCCCTTTCATCTCTGGGCCTTCTGGTGGATGAATCTTTGGAAGTGAAATATCAAATGTGGGAATTTTGAATTTGCCTGCCTTTCCTTCAGGACTTTCAAGGTGTACATCACCGTCAGCTTTTCCTCTAGGAAGTGAAATGTCAAGTGATGGCATATCGAACTCTCGACTCTTCAGTTCAGGCCCCTCAATCTCAATTTCCCCTACCTTACTTTTCATTTTAGGAAGGGAGAGGTCAATTGAGGGCATGTGGAATTTCCCTCCTTTTCCTCCATGACCTTCAATGTCAATGTCTCCTCCTGCTTTGCCTTTAGGAAGAGAAATATCAATGCTTGGCATTTCCGGTCCTTCTACTTTGACACCCCCCTCAGGAAGACTGAACTTGGGAAGTGAAACATCAAATTTGGGCATTTTGAATTTACTTCCTTTTCCTCCAGGAAGTTCAAGTTGGACATCACCTTCAACTCGTCCTTTAGGAAGTGAAATATCAACGTCTGGAATTTCAACTTTCCCTTTCATCTCTGGGCCTTCTGGTAGTTTAATCTTTGGAAGTGAAACATCAAATTTGGGCATTTTGAATTTGCCTCCTTTTCCTTCAGGACCCTCAATGTCAATATCTCCCTCTGCTTTGCCTTTGGGAAGTGAAATGTCAAGTGGTGGCATGTTGAACTCTCCACCTTTCAGTTCAGGCCCTTCAATCTCAATTCCTCCTCCCTTACCTTTCATTTTAGGAAGGGAAAGGTCAATTGTAGGCATGTGGAATTTCCCTCCTTTTCCTCCATGACCTTCAATTTCAATCTCTCCCTCTGCTTTGCCTTTGGGGAGCGAAATGTCTATGCTTGGCAATTCCATCTCTGGCCTTGCCACCTTGATACCCCCTTCTGGCAGCTTCATCTTAGGAAGTGAAACATCAAATTTGGGCAATTTGAATTTACCTCCTTTTCCTTCAGGATCTTCGAAGTGGACATCACCTTCAGCATTTCCTGTGGGCAGTGAAACATCAATCGATGGCATGTGGACCTTTCCTATTTCCACATCAGGGCCCTCAATCTTCATTTCTCCCTCTGGTGATATTATTTTAGGAAGATTAATATCAAGGGTTGGCGTGTTGCCTTTTCCACCTTTCAATTCAGGTACCTCAATATCAATTTCTCCCCCCTTACCTTTCATTTTAGGAAGCGAAAAGTCAATTGAGGGCATATGGAATTTAGCTCCTTTGCCTCCATGTCCATCAAGGTCAATATCTCCCTTTGCTTTGCCCTTCGGAAGTGAAATATCAATGCTTGGCACTTCAGGTCCTTTCACACCCACTTCTGGAAGATTAACCTTGGGAAGTGAAACATCAAATTTGGGCATCTTGAATTTACTTCCTTTTCCTTCAGGCCCTTCGAGATGGAGATCACCTTCAATTTCTCTTTCAGGAAGTGAAATATCAATGCTTGGCATTTCAACTTTCCCTTTCATCTCTGGCGCCTCACATTTTACATCCCCTTCTGGCAGATGAATGGTTGGAAGTGAAATATCAAATTTGGGCATTTTGAATTTACCTCCTTTTCCACCAAACCCTTCAAGGTGGACATCACCTTCAACTTTTCCTTTTGGAAGTGAAAGGTCAACATCAGGGCCCCCAAGACTGACTTCCCCCTTGCTTCTGCCTTTAGGAAGTGATACATCAACACTAGGCATTTCAAATTTCCCACCTTTTCCTGAACGAACGTCAATGTCTATATCACCCTCTGCTTTACCTTTAGGAAATGACAGGTCAAGTTTTGGCATTTCAAATATCCCACCTTTAACTTCAGGTCCCTGAATCTTTACATCTCTTTCAGGTAGTTTTACTTTAGGGAGGGCTATATTTGCAGCAGGAATGTTGAATTTGCCTTCCTTTCCCTCCCCTTCAACACTGAGGTCACCCTCTGCATTACCCTTAGGAGGCGTGATGTCAATTGTTGGCATTTTGACACCCCCTCCTTTAACATTAGGACCTTCAATGTTAATTTCACTTCCCTTCATTTTCATTTTAGGCAGAGATATATTAATTGAGGGCAAATGGAACTTTCCTCCCTTTCCCTTGGTCTCTAGGTCTCCCTCCAACTTTCCTTTTGGGGGACATTTTCGTCCTTTTCCAGAAGGCCCTTCACTGTCTATTTTGCCTTCTACTTTCCCTTTGGGTAGAGAGAGATCAATTGTAGGCATGTGGACTCGCTTTCCTTTGGTGTCTCCTTCCCCAATACTGACATCTGCCTCTATTTTTCCTTTGGGTAGTGAGACGTCAATTGATGGAATCTCCAACTCGCTTTTCAATTCAGGACCATCAATATTGACATCACCTGTCTCTGATTTGATGCTTGGTAATGACACGTCCAAAGAGGGCATTTGGATTTTCCCTCCTTTTGCTTCAGGACCTTGTATCTGTATTTCACGTCCTGGGGATTGTACAGTTGGAAGCGAGATATCAACTGATGGCATGCTAAACTTTGCCCCTCCTTTGACATCTGGGGCTTCAACATTAACATTGACTTCTTTGGATTTCCTCTTTGGGAAGGAAATGTCAAAAATGGGTAACTTGAACTTGGCTCCCTTCCCACCACTTCCCTCAAGATTGACATCTCCTTCTGCTTTTCCTTTGGGAACGGACAAGTCAATGGTTGGCATTTCAATCTTATATCCTTTAATTCCAGGGCCTTGAACCTTTAACTCTCCTTCTGGTAGCTGCACGTTGGGCACAGCAGCATCTACTGAGGGTTTGATTCCTTTTACTCCACCAACTTTCAACTCACCCTCAGTCTTCCCCTGGGGAAGTGAAATGTCAAATTTTGGCATCTTCATTTTGCCTGCTGTGATATCAGGACCTTCTACATCAACATCCCCCTTGGGTGATTTCATTTTAGGGAGATGGATATCAAAAGAGGGAATCTGAAACCTCCCTTCCTTTCCTTCAACTTCAATGTCCACCTCTGCTTCACCTTTTGTGAATATGTCCGGACCTTCAACCTTTCCTTTGGGAAGTGAAATGTCAATAGATGGCATGTGAAACTTTCCTCCTTTTACATCAGGATCGTTAATCTTCATGTCTCCCTCTGGTGATTTAATTTTCGGTAGGCCAATATCAAGTGATGGCATGTTGAACTTTCCTCCTTTCAATTCAGGTCCTTCAATGTTAATTTCCCCTTCTTTACCTTTCATGTTAGGAAGAGAAAGGTCAATTGAGGGCATGTGGAATTTCCCTCCTTTTACTCCAGGACCTTCAAATTCAACATCGCCCTCTACTTTGCATTTGGGAAGTGAAATATCAATGTTTGGCATATCTGGTCCTTCTAATTTTAAACCCTCTTCTGGTAGATTCATCTTTGGAAGTGAAACATCAAATTTGGGCATTTTGAATTCCCCCCCCTTTCCTTCAGGACCTTCAAAGTGGACATCACCTTCAACTTTTCCTTTGGGGAGTGAAATGTCAACAGATGGCATTTTGAACGCTCCTTCCAATTCAGGTCCTTCAAGATCAATTTCCCCTCCCTTACCTTTCATTTTAGGAAGTGAAAGGTCAATAGATGGCATATGGAATTTCCTTCCTACACATTCAGTCTCAATATCTCCCTCTGCTTTGCCTTTGGGAATCGAAATATCCATGCTTGGCATTTCCATCTCTCCTTTCATCTCTGGTCCTTCTGTATTGACATCACCTTCTTTCATCTTTGGAAGTGAAATACCAAATCTGGGCATTTTGAATTTACCTTCTTTGCCTTCAGGACCTTCAATGTTGATATCAGCCTCACTGGTCTTCATGTTTGGAAGAGAGATGTCAAATGATGGCAACTTAAAGTTTCCCCCTTTACTTCCTTCAATGTCAATATCTCCTCCCACTTTAGCTGTAGGAAGAGACAAGTCAACTTCAGGCAATGTAAAGCCCCCTTTGACCTCTGGCCCTTCAATACTTATGTTTCTATCTGGTGATGCAATTGATGGGAGAGATACTTCAAAGTCAGGCATCCGGAACTTCCCATCTCCACCAACATAGTGTCCCATATCCACATCAGGTATTTCAATCTTTGGCAAGGATATATCAACCGAAGGCAGGCTGCCTTTCCCATCTGGACATGCAATCTCTAAATCAGGCTTTCCCATTTTTGGCAAAGAGATGTTAGGACCTTTAAAGGATGGCCCATCAACCTCATCAGCAACTCTCTGTCCAGCATCTAGTTCCAAATCCATGGCAGGTCCAGCTATGTCAATGGCAGGCATTTTGATTCCCATTTTTGCATTAGCGTCATACTCTGGGAGTGAGATGTCGCCAGGTTTTCCTGTTACATGTGGTAAAGAGATGTCCATAGATGGCATCTTGATGGATGCATCCTTCCTTGGAATCCCCTCTGTGTTTCCCTCAACATTTGGGCCAGAGATCTGAAGATTAGGGAGGTCAATCTCAGTCCCTCCTTTTATTCTTTCATTGTATTTCATGCCACCCTTATCACCAGGTAAGGAAAGCTCTCCTTCCATCTTCGGAGCTGATATGTCAATATTGGGCATTTTAAGGCCGATATTCCCAGAGCCCATCTTGGCATCCCCATCGACTTCATCAGAATGACGTGACAGTCTAAATTTTGGTAGCTTCAGCTTTGGCATTTTGAGCTTCCCATCTCCTTTGCCGGCATCCGCATCTCCACTCACCTTAGGGGCAGTGACAGCTCCTTTGACAGCAATTGTGGGTTCTTTGATCTCTGCCTTTCCCTCAGGGGTGTTCAAAGAAATGTCAGCTTTCCCGGTAGGACATGCAAATTCCACTTCAGGTGCTGTGAAGCTAGCTCCTCCTTTCTCCAGATCACCATCCTTTTTACCAGACAAACTGAACTCCACTGATGGTGGCTGAAGTTTCACATCAGGCGATTTCAACTCTCCAGACCCGCTAGTTAAGGAGGGGGGGTCCGATTTTGTGTGCTTGGATTTGGGAAAGCTGATTCCAAACTTGTGTCCTTTTACTTTGACTTTAGCTCCAGGTCGGTTGGCATCCTCTTGGCCCTCTAGGTTGCCCATATCCATTTTCGCCCCCGCTGCTGCTCCAGAAAAACCCTTTGTCCTCATTTTGGGGAATCTGGGAGATTAAAAGTGTATAGCACAGGGGGAGGAAATGGAGAGATGATATTATCAGTAAACACAATCGCTGTGAGAAATAGGTTATTTCTTTGAGGCACACTAAACCTCCATGAACAATGACTGAGTGAACAACCTGTGCATCCCTTCACATATCTGAACATGCACTTTGTAATTATGGTCTAAGTTTGTAATGATGATTTTGAGACCCCTAGGAAGAGTAGCTGCTGTCACGTCATGTACAGCAAGCTAATGGAATCTAATAAATACATCAAAAATCAAAAATGTGAATTACAGGGAGTCAAAGAACACCAACCTGATCCTCTTCTTTTTCTTCGCAGAGACTGCTGCTGCTCCCCCCATTGCTTCTCCTTCAGCTTTAGAGCTACTTTGTTTGAACTTTGGGAGTGAAAACTCAACATCCACATCACTGAGCTCTAGCCTGGGCGGAGTGCCCTCTATAACCAGCTCCTCTCTGCCTTTCTTCTCCTTCAACCTCTTCAGACCAAAACGTCCACCTCTCTTCTTCTTGACCTTGAATGGTTTTGGGGTCTTGACACTCTGTAACACATAATTTTAGATTAAGGGTGGTCATGCTATAATACATTCATAAGTATATGTTTTGGAGTTTTATACTGTACAAGCGTAAAATTAGTATATAGCCTAAAGGGTTTTCCAAACAGTAATAAATTGCGCTTTCTAGTTCATACAGGACCGGCGTTTTGTACTTTCAAAACACTGTTATATTGTGCTGAGCCTTTGTTAAATCCTCATGTATAGATTTATTGGACAAAAACATAACACAACTCTTGAGCTTGCACTGCAAAGCATCTGTTTCCTTTTTGTTTAGATTAGACATTTGAGAAAACCTAACCAGCACTTTGAGTTATACTGGAATGAGACAAAACAATTACAGACAATTCAAAGCTATATATTTGACAAATTATTGAGAACTGCACATTAAAAAGTTTCAAATTTCACTGAAATAGTAATACAAATAAGAGTTCTGATGTGCTTTGATTATTTGCAATGATATGTAGCCCCCAGCCAGGACTCAATAGCAACAGCCCTGTCAATCGGTCTCAGTCCTATTGGCACAAGGGTTTGCATGTTGGTCTGTCGAGTGGGAGCTCTGGGTTAAATCCCGACTTCCACGTATCACTACACTCTGGCATAGTCTGCAGGATGTGATGAGGGACATTGTGCGCATGTGGGACATTGTGTGCAGCGGTCCGCAGTGTGAAGTGAGAAGTGCGAGGATGCGCTTCAAAAACTGGAGGGGTGATTGTAGACCCAGCCCAAACGTTAACATTCAGGCATGACTGGTTGCGTGTTGGTCTGGCTAGTGGAAGCTCAGATTGAATGCCACTTTGGCGTATCACTACAATCAGAACAAAATATATAATTTTCATCCAAAGAGACCGAGATTTTCGAATGTGTGTGTGAACTAGGTCAAGAAGTATCGGGGTGCATGGCACAGCCCCCCAAAATGGGGAGTGCGAGTGTTGCTATATACCATTCATTAAAAAATATGACTACCATTTTGGCCATTTTGGCCATGGGTCCTTTGACTTCGACACTTGGAACCCTAGGCCTCACTGCGACTTCACCAGTAGGGATGGTCCTTTTCAGCAGGAAGCTGACTTTATATGGCTCTGCACACTGGAGGATCTTCAGAGCATCTTCATACTTCACGTTGTCAAAGTAGATTCTTGCACTCAGCACCTGGTCACCTGCAAGGACAATTAACAAACAAATAAACAAACAAACAAAAGAATAAATAAACAAAGAAATCGATCTCAATTAAGAGTGTCTTCTAAATGCAAATTGTAAATTGTATAGGATCAAAGAAAGCTGCTCAGTGGAGAAAGTATACTGTATATGAATTCCCAGAAGCACTTTGCAAATAAATTTGACCCTTTACCTTGCTGCAGGCTGAGGTGCTTGGCCGCGGGAGAGTCTTTGAGGACATCCTTTACGAAGATCCCTTTCTCCCCTCCTCCGGTGACACTGTATCCACTGGCTCCAGCCTCCGCCTCCGTCTCCACCACAATCTCTACAGGCTCACTGTTTTCCTCCACCTGATCACGGACGTGCAGAGAGTGTTAGAGAAGAAAGATCTTTTCCAGAATGCAACCCAGCAATCTTTACCTAACTAACTAAACTGACTAAATTTTCAGACTCACTCGGTAGTGTAGTAGTAGTGTAGTGACAGTGCTGGATTAGTGCTTAATCATTGCATTAAAGTGTAATGATTTTGATGTGAAATACAACATATTTGCATAACCAACATGAATGCTCTTGGTTCCCTTAATACATACAGTACATAAAGAAAGGCAGACAGACTAAAATAACATTGGTATTAACAATGCAGCAGATTGTGAGCTTGTAAATCAGCTATTTTCGTGCTTTTACAGTATATGGTGGCTTTATCCAAAGCACTTCCCATAGATTGTGCATCACATTCACACATTTATGGCAGTGCAAACCATACAAGGCAACAGTGCATTGCTCAAGGACACTTCAACTCTGGCGAAGCCCACGTTTGAACTGGCATCCTTGTGGTTAATATCAGCCACTCTAGCCACCGCTGCCCCACAAGTAAAATATCCTTTAGTTTATGTGCTGCATTTTATTTTGACTTGTTATGTCACATACCGCACTCTGTTCTTCTGTGGATGAATCCATCTCGGGTGTGGCCAGTTGGCAGGTGGACTCTCTCAGATGGCTCCTCTTCAAGCTCAGCACCTGTTTCAGCTCTGCATGGAGCTTCTCCTTCTGCACCTGGACAACACAAGCAAGCCACTTACAGCCAAATAAACTTTGACTTTTCTGACTTCGGTCTGCATTAAAATGACAGCAAGAATGACATTTTCTGCAAACATTTCCCAGAATACGGATACTGGGATTAAAAGGTTAATATGCAAGGTGATTGATTCAATTCATGCCTATCCAGCAACAACAGCACTACATATGAAAATAACTACAACACTATAAAGTCCCAGAGAAGCTTGCCACTAAGGCAAATGTTATTTAGAGAAATCAGGCGGCAAATTGAGTGTCAAAGCAACTTGGCAAAGGGACTTTTCTGTGTGGATGTATGGGATATCAAGCCCGAAAAGCAGTTTTTTGACCACTCAGTATAGGCATATCCACATAACCTCCGGAACCTGAATGAATGAATGAATGATAAAATATGTGTTTTAGCTTGTGAAAAGGGGCCACATATTTACAGTGAGTGCCCCAGCTGTGTCATGGTTTCATTATCTGCCATGATCAGAGGTTTTTGTTGTCAGATGCCCCCCCCCCCATCCAGCACTCAGTCACCTGTTGCTGTTGGCTGACAAAAACCCAAGCCCCTGGCATCCCTGCTGAACAGGGTAAAATGAAAGGCTGTTTATGTGGCAGAGAATGACCTCAGCAGTTCAGACTTGGTTATTGTGTCCCAGTCTATGGGGACCATAGCGCCTGGGGATGTAGGGTCAAGAGGTCAGTGACTGTGGTCAGTTGGCAATATCGATTAAGGCCCACAGCTAAATGAGTTAATCAAAATAGCATCTATCCACCATTGTCACATTGTGGCGCTTGGGACTTCAGATCTGTGTATTTTTGTGTATCTCAAACCCTTAACCTAACCTACTGACTGACTGATATGACTGATGTTCTGCCTTATGGCCAGTCCCCTGGGCAGAGTGTTGCGTACCACTCTCTCTGGGCTGTCCTGTTCGTCTGTGGAGCCAATATGGTGCGGGTTACTGCAAGGGGCTGAAGGGGGTCCGTCGGACGGGGGAGCCCGCCTCCTATCTTTTACCTGTCCACACAGAGGAGAGAAAACACTTAAATAATAATACAAAATATATGTGTCATCAAAATACTTGAAGTCATACCCATACATTTCAAAGGCAACAAAATTCAGAGGTACACATTACTTCCCAACGCCCATGTAGTTCTGCCTCTTATCTTGGACGGCCTAGCTTCACAATAAATTTGAGTAGTTTTCATATGAAATGGGCGTACTCCTTTCTGCCTGTTACTCACACGCACACCTATGTAAAATGATGGGCACTCTTATCATCATACAGCTCCTTTTTCGGCCACTCACAATTTTCATCCTGGCCATTCATTATCCTCAAAACTGGCCATTCATTGTCAACGGCATTCAGTCTTCAAAACTGGACATAAGAGGGTCTAGCACCACTCAAAAATAAGATAACACAAAAAACGTTGTGTACTCACGGCTGGTTCTCTGGACTGGCTGAAAACATTGCTGTCCTCTTGGTCTCTGTCAGAGTCTGTAATGCAAGTACAATGATGTTTATTAGGACGATTATTACCACCTTATTACTACCATTTTCTATTCTATGTGGAGGACGAATTTTAATTATAGGTTCAAAGGTTAGAGTCTGTCATAATAATGAATGTCGATTTCAGAATCAGGATGGAGCGGCTTGATGGAATCTTATGAATCTTGGTGAGACTGATCAGCAGGCTACCCCGAGGAGGAGACTACATTTTGAGTTGAAACAGTCAACAGTCAAGGTCACAATCCCCAAACTCAGGGTTAGTAGTATCTCCTGTAGCAGGGCTGAAATTTAGGTTTTATAGTAAATCAGCTAATATACTTTATCATCTTTCAAAAGAGGAAAAGACAATTATCACGTCCACTGTTGATGTCCAAGTCATTTCGGGGAAGGTTTTGGTGCTTAATTGTGATTGGCCTAAAATTGTCACATGTACAAAGGGCCAGAGCTTAAACACAACACCGTCTCTGGACATACTCCAACTATTTTTAGCCAAGGATAGCCTGTCAAAACATGGTTGCTGCATACAGCCTACAGCGTGTTTTTCTCTGAAGTAAGTTTATTCTCGGGCCAACAGACTTATTGACAGGACTATCACAGCAAGGTTAATGCTGGTTTGGCAGTCCTGAGATTCTTTCCATAACCTTGAATGGGATATCTTATACTGTGTGTGGATTAAGCGTGAAATATCTGCATATATACAGTATATACATGTATGTACAATATATATATATATATATATATATATATATATATATATATATATATATATATATATATATATATATATATATATATATATATATATATATATATATATATATATATATATAACCCGTGTGTGTGTGTGTGTGTGTGTGTGTGTGTGTGTGTGTGTGTGTGTGTGTGTGTGAAGATCTGGGAGCCGGGAGAATCTTAGAGGGTGTGTAAAAGCCTGCCCCAGGCTCACATGCAGCCGCCACCATCATTTAATATTTAATATTTAATTAATGATAATTTAATATTCAGGATTTAAATTCAAATATTGCAACAATAGCTGATCTACAAGCTCAAAATGCATCACACTGCAACGTGCTTTGAGCTAGATCAGCAACCTTGCCCTCTGGAGTACAGAGAGTTGTCGATTGTCCATTGGCAAAGTTTGCTATATGCTTTGGTGATGAGATTACTTGTGTGCGTGTCACACACTGGAAAATGTGTGTGTGTGTGTGTGTGTGTGTGTGTGTGTGTGTGTGTGTGTGTGTGTGTGTGTGTGTGTGTGTGTGTGTGTGTGTGTGTGTGTGTGTGTGTGTGTGTGTGTGTGTGTGTGTGTGTTCGTGTGTGTGCGCATTTGTCGCATGCATTTTAAATGTGATGGATCAACACAATTTCGGACTACAATAGGTTATTTTGTTGCAGGACACTGGCACATATATCAGTATTCAAGCATGCAGGATACTGCAGGGTGGCATCACCAGGGTGGCATCACCTGACCGGCTTGCGTGCGTATTCGCCGTAAGTACTTTTGCATGTGTTACAGTATTAGTTTGTGTGTGTGTGTGTGTGTGTGTGTGTGTGTGTGTGTGTGTGTGTGTGTGTGTGTGTGTGTGTGTGTGTGTGTGTGTGTGTGTGTGTGTGTGTGTGTGTGTGTGTGTGTGTGTGTGTGTAAGAGAAGGTGTAGTGTGCGTGCATGCGCATGTGAAGATACACAGCGCAGCGTGTTCAGCGTGGTTGTCATGCCTGTATGGGTGGGTTTGAGGTATCTGGTATCTAGCAGGGCCACAGGAATGCATAGCACACATTCACCCATGTAGTGTATGGTATCACTGGCCCTGCCCAACCTGCCAGACCCATTAAATAACACACACACACACACACACACACACACACACACACACACACACACACACACACACACACACACACACATGCGCGCACACATCATAATCATGTAGCATTTATTGTGATAATGCGGTACTTGCTATGGTTGTACGTTGTACTTACACTAGTTATACATGAAATGGCTAGTATGGGTATGGCCCAGATGTATAAACATGCACGAAAGAAATGTGACAGCATGCACTAAAGGTCACAGGTCATACTTGAAATAGTACAATTAGAAGTACTTTTTGTTAGTATAGTGTGGCTTATCTTCCATCTCACAACGCACATAGGCGCATGTAGCTTGTCTATTCAGAGAAGATACTGTATATGGTATGGAGGTAAAAAAAAAAAAATAACGTGACCAAGTATAGAACCCTGGTGGACCCCTGTCAATGAAATATATAGAGTTCAAGCGGTTAACCTTTAGTTTCAGGCTCATCTCCAACAGTGGCATACAGTAGTCCTACTAACGAATGACAGTACTAAAGTGCCCCATGGTATTTCACATAGATGGACACCTGGGAGTTGTCTATTACAAACACCTTTCTCATCTGGATTACTGGATTACATATTACAGCTGCACTGTAATATGACCGACTGAGTGTTCATTGATTTAACCCAGAGCAACCCGTACGGGTTCATTTGGTTTCATTTGTATACACTCTCAAATGAACAAATTTGGTCTGTGATATAACTGTAGCTGCCATTCCTGACTCTGATCATAGGAAAGCCAATTTTGCATGTAATGTATTTCTTGTTAACTTACAAGATAATCCTACTGTATGTACTGTATGTGACAAGATTGAATTATAAGAGTTGATACTTTGCAACACTATATCATTATATTGTTATTATGCTTAAAATGTTAGTTTTGGCTAAAGTCTGAATCACGCGGATAACATATAGGCTATAACTACAGGCTTTCATTATACCTTTCATAATAACTACAGTACAGACATTATAGCACCATGTAGCATTTTACATAGCATTATACTTACAGTATAGCCTACATTTAACAAACAAGGTTGATTGACATAGGTCATTTCAAAAATGCCTCAATGATAAAACCATAAAAGGCACTAAGACCTGTTTACATCAGTATAAAATAAAAGGAAAACATGACAACTATATGGAGAAGGGGCAGAAGAGCAGTGAGACGGAGGGGCAGAGTGGTGTGCTTCTTGTGCCACTGTCTTGGCGGAATAGGCATGCTTTGGCTAACTAGGCAACAGTCGCCGTTAAATCAATCTTAAATGGCCCAAGTCAGGTAATCAAAAGTGGAGGGTGAAACCAGCTATCAGTGAGTCTGGGGGTGTCACACACAAATGGCAGTGGTAATTCATTGTCTGTTGATTGTATTCAAATTTATAATTTAGGTTTAAATTACATCTTTGCATGTGCAGACCACTACACATTTGCTGTGTAGTGGTCCTTAATTAAGTGGTGAATATTATAACTTGAGAGTGTAAAAATGAAGCAAATTGACCCACATGGGTCCATTTGGTTTCATTTTTACAATACATCTGGCTAACCAACTTTTCATCTTGTTAACTAACTTAGTTAGGGACCACCTGGAACCCTATCAAGGACCACTGTTGGTCCCCCGGATTACTGGTACAAAACCACCGGTATACATGAAGAGCATAATCAAGGCATCCCTTTCTGTCAGTCTGTCTCTCTCTGTCGCACGCGCGTAAACACACACACACACACACACACGTGCGTGGTGTATTATATTATGCATGGAATTAAAAAGAAACAGTATCATTGTGTATATGTGAACACTGGACAGTTTAGGCGGTAATATGCACGGACAGCGTGACAGCGTGTGCGTGTGCAATGTGGAAGGAATCGTGTTTTTTTGGAGGGGGGGGGGGGGACAGGCAGGCAAATGACGACGGCATGTTTACGGTACATGTGTTTTTCTGTGCAGCGCGGCTGAGAAGTCCTGTACGTTTTCTGCGAGGGACACTTGTGTGTAGCCTGTGAGCACTGAGGAGCGCGTATATGATGCATTTGCTTGTCTTTGTGGCTCTTAGAAACACAACATATTAGTAGCCTGGCCTACCAACCTGATTTTTTTTTGGCCTAGGGGGTGCGGGGTGCCGTGGGATCCACACAGCAGATGAGCTTATCTGATTTGATCTCACTAACGTGTCGTCATCCCCGGCCCCTCCCCCTCCTGTCCACTGCTGTGCAACGTCACAACATCAGCGATGCCCACCCCGGAAGCATGACTCTCCCTTCTAGGCCACTGTGGGTAACAAATTAGTCCAGGCTTTCCGTTTTCGCACAAGGCGGACGAAAATGAAAGCCTGGGTGTTCAGGCTAAAACATTAGTAACGTCCGTTTTCTGCATGGCGTGTTAGAGGCTTTGCGGCTCTGAGAAAAACAAAGTAAAGTCTGTTTCCTTGTGTCCTGTTGTTACTTCTACAGAGTAATGTTGGGGCTCATTGTCTCATCGAGGGAAGCATAGTAGCAGTGGTGAATGGACTGGCCAGTTCAGCAAAAGGAGTTTGGAGGCAGAGTCATATAGAGGCAAAGTTCTAACGATATTGACTGGTTTGAAAACCTCCTGTAGCGACCATACACTGCAATACCTTCCATCCACTGATGTTTATTGCCTTTATTGGACTGGCCCCATAAAGTGAACATGTTGTAACTGTTTTGTTGTATGGACCCATGAATTGAACATTGTTCTAACTGTATTGTTGTATGACTCTGGTGTGGGCACAGGCTCGCTATGGTGTGTGGACGGTGTGCTCAAAAATGGTGACGATGTCACAGTAGTCCGGTAGACGGGGATTAAAACTTGCACAAATATGATTTTCATATAAATGGCCACTGTACAGTAAATATGACAGTTGCGTGGATGCAATATAGCCTATGCTGTGTGGACATACTGTATGTGCTGGAGGTGCATAGTGAGATGCGTGCAAACGTTGTGGTTTGGTATGAGAAGCCGCGTAAATGCAAACGGATAAACAAGCCGCTGTCGCATTATAGTAGCTAGATAATTTTGAATAGCCTATATATAAAATATAATAATAATAATAATAATATATAATATATAAAATATAAATTTGCTGCCAAAAACTACTTTGTAGTCAACCCCAACTTCACAACATTAGAAGGTAGAGGTCTAGTTAACCAGAGATATGCAGCAGCCTAATTGTAATTATACAACAGTCATAACTGGTAAGCATTATTCAAATGTTTGCACCTGATGGCTGTAATGAGCAGCAAACCAGTGTGACTGACAGAAGCAGGTGACTTCGACAGCACTCCCTGTTACTGACCAGAATAGAGATAAATTCAATTGTCATGTCGGAGCAACAACATTGACGAAGAGACACAGGAGGGCACAAACATTAAGTGCCATATTAGTCAAGAAATATACTGCAATTATGGGCAAAATAAAACATTATGGATCTGCTGGTCCTTAGATATCTGCACAGGATCTCTGAATGAGTGAATGAAAGGAATGGAGGGGGTGGTGGAGTGGCAGGCGGGGAAGGAGAGAAGAGAAGCAGGTTTAGAATACTTTCCTGCCATGTCTTATTATAGAGCACACCGACACACATCTGCATGCCTGCACGGGGTGGCTGACCTGCTCAGAATGGAGGCCTCTCCCTCACACATGCACTCAGTAGCTTTTATACTGTTGTGATTCCATGGAAAAGAGGGACCAGGTGAATCCAGGTGAAAGCTGCGATCTGCTCATGAAGGTTTTTACAGTAAGCAGGCGACAGCTGTGATACAAGTCAATATTAATAGGGTTAGGGGGACCAAAGGAGCAAACAAAAGTGTTGTTTGATATCACAGCCAGGCCTACTGACATGATCATTTTGAAAAGGGGGCAACCCTTTTCAAACCCATGAAGCTTTGTTGACCACACACACCACATGAGGGATTGCTGCAGGCATCCAGAGTAGTGGGAAACAAAGATTGAGAGATGGCCTCCGGAAAGAGAGGAAAGCACATCCAGCAACTGCAACAGAGAATGCCACTCAAACATTGCATTTGTCTGTAGTATGGTGTGACTGTGTGGCAGATTGTGTGTGTGTTGGTTTTGTGTGGTTGAGTGTAGTAGTAGGGTGTGTGTGAGTAGGTCTAAGTATGTAGTCACTTCTAGGTGCTGCTCATTCCATGATTGCTGGCTGCCAATCACCCCTGCATGGTTGGGAGAAGACTGGACACCTGTGGTCTCTGGCAGGCAGCCCTTAAGTAGTGCTGTCCACCCACAGCCACACTTTGTGTCATCTTTGTTTAGTATTCTTTAGTTTAACCTCATGCTGTTACCTGCACCCATAGTCATTTTCATAGGCGGATCTAGAAATGATGGGCCCCTGGGCTGCTGCCAGCCAAAGGGCCCTCCCTACTCCGGAACATTTTTCTTCCTGGCGCAGCGCACCGGCATTACAGCAGGTTTTACAGCGTGGGATTGCTTGACAATAATAAACACCGAAAATAACTAAGCCAAATAAATGCAAAATTTTATAACACTTGCAGTAATGTACCGTATCATGATGGTGTAGGTCTGTAGGACCTTTGGGGTTATTTTATTGGCCCAAGATTAATGAACCCATTGTTAATACCAGTGACAAGGATAATGCAAAGGTCTTTTTGCAAGATGTCTGAATATCTGGTCATGGAATAGTCATGGAGTAGTCAACAACAGGGTGTTGTTGTTATTTTGGTCAGGTTAGTGTCTAAAGGTCCAGTTAGGTTTAGAATACTTTTGTTTATTTCTTTTAGTTGCTCCGTTTGTCATTTATATTTTTGTTAAATCCCATTTAATTCATATTGAATTTCATGTACATGTTTTACGTGGGGTTTCACCCCAATTTCTTTGCATATGCACATGCACCTGCATTCAGCAGGATTTAGAGCAATCTCACTAAAAACAACACTTGAATGTTGAATACAGACCAGTCTGTGTCTGGCCAAAGAGAGTTTTATTCATGCCCATTCTGAGTGATATTATTGCATGTATTAGCTCATATACGAGCTACTATTTGTGTGTCCCTGCACATGAACAGTGCGTGTGTGTGTGTGTGTGTGTGTGTGTGTGTGTGTGTGTGTGTGTGTGTGCGTGTGTGCGTGTGTGCGTGCTCAACTGCTCATGCTGCAAATGCGATCAGCTGCCTGTAGCTGCCTGTAAAGAGAGAGAGAGAGAGTGTGTGTGTGTGCGTGTGTGCGTGGGCGGGGGTGTCCCTCCTCTTAGTGGTTGTCATTATTGCCTTTTAATTGTTGTGTCTCAATAAATAGACTTAGTTAATGCAAAGAGAGTCTACCAACATGCCTCAAGCCTAAAACACAGTAGGAGTGAAATCAAATTACGACTGAGGCCAAGGCTGGTAAATGTGTCGTGACTGATAGTAAATGATTCATGGCCGATAGTTGAGTCCCAACCAATGGTAATGGCCGCGACTGTTTTCCACCTGCTGCGAAAAAGGTTGGGGGGGACTCCCATATCCTATGCAATCCGTTGTGGCACATATCAGTGGGGGGTTAAGGTTAGGTTTAGATTTTACTGAGGTTATGTTTAGGGCTAAGGGTTAGGTTTAGTCACAACTGGTGAAGAAAGGGAGTGATCCCTTACTATTAGCCGTGGATAGCCGACCGCCTATGGTAATGCAGAAGGAAGAGAGGACACTGGGCCAGTCGGTTTAAGGCTTTTATTATGACTTTTTGAAGTCTTAATAAAAGCTATAAACAACTTTGACCTTTGAGCGTTTCGAGCTCAAACGGACCATTTGTTCTTGAAACATTAGTCATTTTTGTATACTAACGCCTAATAAAAGGCCTAACCGTCCATGCTGCTCCAGTGTACTCTCCCTCTTGTGCAGACTCATTTCGTGCTTTGAGTTTCTATTCACAAGCTGTTGTTTAACAATAAACAATACACTGGTATTCCTGGGCTAATTTTAGGTGTTTTTGGGGAAGTAAAGGTAGGCTAATAATGACATATCAATATAAAACAAAGACTAACTCAGTGATGCATGCCTGGTTATCAAATGAATTAATCACTCCTATGAACATAATGTCAACCAAAATGTTTCTCTCTAGTTGCATTGGGCCCTAGTGTCTATTAGGCCCTGTGCCATCATTACTACGACAAATATATTACGTCTGTTCTAATAACAGTTGTTGTTGTTGTTGTTGTTGTTGTTGGGTTTGCAACATTAGTATCTCAGCGATATAAATAGATCCTTCGACTTACTAAATTGAGAATACACGCAATCATGTCGCCCTCCAGGCCAGTCCAGACTGGGGGTCCTGGGATACAATATTGTACTGTAGTGATGGGAGATCAATCAACAAAAACATTGTTATTGGCTCAATTTCAGTTGTTTTTAGATTAATTGTCTTTACAGATAAACAAGGCCACAAATCTGTTTAACGGCTTGGAACAGATCTACAAGCTCGGGGACACGGGGATAACATGCAAACTCCACACAGAAAGGTTTCACCAACTCTAATGTTGAAAAAGGACTCATAAAATGACCCTGGCTGGGACCCATATAAAAGAACACCCTTAGTTGAAAACCTATTTAAAGGACAGTTACATGTTGCACAATTGGACAGTTGGTGCAACCACAAACATAATTGGGTGATTTGAGGACAGTCATGAGACCGGATGGCGAGACAGCAGAGCTCACTATGCTGTCCTAATAGTAGGTACTGTTCCACAAGACAGGCCCTCAAAAAAGTGCAACCAATACAATTATCTTGTAAAGAATGTAGCTGGGAATCAATTTGGGAGTCAGTTTGGATCAAGAATGTGGCAACATGCTATTAATTACATGTGATTGTGCATTTATGTATGTATACTAATTCATACACAGGGTTGGTCGAGGTTACTTTTAAAAGCTAATATCCTAAGATTACAAGTTACTTGTTAAAATTGTAGTCAGTAATGTAATCTAAGTTTCCCAATTTGAAAACTAAAGTAACAGATTAATTTCAATTACTTTTGGATTACTTTTAAGCAAAACTCTATTTAGTTTCTGTTTGGAGATGAATCAAAACCAACCGAGCAGGGAGACGATTTCCAGGAGAGCCCTCATTCACAAATCTATCGTTGTGGGGACTGAGGGGACCATGGGAGTTGGTTCTTGGGCCTGAGAGGTGTTACTCTACTGCGGTTCTAGTATATGCATTGTGCACAACAGAAAACAACCAAAGAAAATATAAGAAGCAGGTCTGCCAGGAAGCGTATTCAATTCTTCTGGGATAAAACTGACTACTGAATGACAAGAAGTCATGCAAACACAAGGACCATGTCCAAATGCAATCCCCATCTCATCTATGGAAGGAGCTTGGTATCCGATACACAAAGAATAGATATAACAATCTTATTGAGTACCCAAGCTTTGGGTTTATCAGGCATAGTGGCCCATGACATCAAACATATCAATCTAAAAGTGTATATTGTTGCTTGCGAACCAGGCAAGAAGCTTCCGCAGGTCAGGTATTATTTTTAATTTTATTATTTACTGGGAAGAGCAGTTGTTATATTGGTTTTTATGTGCATGTCGATGGATATTTGGATATCAATGGATTGTAAATTAATATAACTCATAAATAAATTCACAATAATTCATAATAATTATTAAAATGAATGTAATGAAATGAATAAGTCAATCCACCTCATGGTGGCACTATTACAGCCTACTTTACATTTTGCCTTATAACTCTGGAACCGTAGATTGTAGAATCAAAATTCACTTAAAAAAATGCTCGATAGTGGGTTTGATAAGAATCTGGCTTGATAAGCCTGATCGGTAAGGTGTTTGTTATCAATACAGAAAAGGTAACAAGATCCATTCCTAGTCTCATATTGTACAGTATGTGTCTGTTCTTGGTTTCCCCCTCCCTCTCTCTCTCTCTCTCTCTCTCTCTCTCTCTCTCTCTCTCTCTCTCTCTCTCTCTCTCTCTCTCTCTCTCTCTCTCTCGAATTATCTTAAATAAAGCATAAAGGAATTCCTGAAATAAATCTTTAAAAAACAAAACAAGATTAGTAAGACCTCCCTGAATACCCAGTGGAAAGCCACACCCGCAGGCATAAGGACATGGGCAGGAAATGCCTCTGTGTAAACAGGAAATAGAGATATTTCTGTCAGATAAGATGGATTAGGCACATGGCGAGAGAGAGAGAGAGAGAGAGAGAGAGAGAGAGAGAGAGAGAGAGAGAGAAATTGTCTTAAAGATAACAGAATTACAGTCTCATAGTTGAGGATAGACAAATTTCAAAATGAAATCAAAAGTACTAATGTGAAATGAAAACTAACATGAGGCTTATATAAATAACTCTGTGAATCCATGTGTGCTCCCAAGTAGGAAGATGCACTCATTCGTCAAACACTTGTTTCCTTGTGCGGCGTCCCTGCACTTCCTCCCTGATCGCCCAATCAACTTTGACCTCACTTCCGGGTCTAGAAGTAACCTCACCCATCACCACTGTAGAAATCTGTCTCCTCAAAACGCTCAGAATCATTCTTTCAGTTCTTCTCTAGCAAGTTACATGGCAGACCATAATTATACTCCTTGTTGGCCCCGTCGCAGTGTTCTGTCTTACTTGAAACATCAAACTCATTTATTTTTTGGCGCTTTGGGACCTCTGGGTTCTGGAAATCTGTTAAATGTCTTTAATTCATAAAAAGCAAGGCTATAAATGAAAAATATATATAATACGAAAAAAAAATGTTACTTTTTAGGATTCAAGCACAAACATAGATCTGCAAGTATATCCATCACTTTTCATGCTTTTGTGTCATGCTGTAGTATGTGTATTAGTTTTACGTGAAAATAAGAAAAGTTAAAATATGGAGATACAGTAAGAGGTTTCTGCTCGACAGTAATTCTTCCTGCACCAAAATGAAGATGTTATATGAATCACAGACACTTGTGCTTTTATTTATTGACAACAACATGAAACTCAGACCCTCGTGTCCTCGTGACTGTCTGTATACCATCCGCATTAGTACAGTGTCCAGTTACTGCATGGCCGTCTATTACAGTAGAGCACGGCCAGCTGGGTGGATCCCAACGGGAACTGGCAACTCCATTTCTCCGTTTATACTTTGTTGTGTTCACAACACACCACTTCATCGCAACACGTTGCATGAGCTTGTGGATCTTGCTATTTTCGGTGGGCAACACAGTGGTGTCTATATGGTCTGCATACTACCTCACATAGACAGAACCTTGAAGATGCTCAGGAAATGCCATCTCATTGTCTTGAATTTCTCTCTGTTCTAACATTTCTATTTCTATGTCCTTTAGGTAGGAGCTGCACTCCAATTTTGGGGAGGCGTGTCCTGATGGCAATTACCTGGCTGGTCTCCATCTGGCAATCCATATACCTGGCTGTGACTGCATCCAGTGCTCAGTGATAGTTCTACCTCCAGTCAGTGCACACCTCTGTACCTAACCTACTAGGTCTGTTCTAACCGTTTCTGCTCGTGACCAGTGCCAGCCTGCCAGCCTGACCACCTGTCCTCGCAGCTCCAACCCCAACACCTAAGTATTGTTCTTGTTTTTGGAACCTTTGCTTTGGATATTTTTGGATGAACTTCTGAGCTTTTGAGTAATAAATACTTGAGCATTACAAACGTTTCCTTGTCTCTGTCTGCAAATGGATTCCCTGTCTGCCGTGACAATAATAATGCTTGGTGAATGTTTATGTTTTATATTTTATTTGTTTTTGTTTTTTTATCAATTGGGTATCTTGAGTAAACATCAAGAAAGCAGGACCTACCATAATTTGCAAGACCATATTTTTTTTAGTATACGCTCATTTGTTATTGTAGCTTATCCTTTTCCCTCTAATGTATTCTATTATGAACACCCACACCCACCCACCCACCCACCCACACACACACACACACACACACACACACACACACACACACACACACACACACACACACACACACACACACACACACACACACACACACACACACACACACACACACACACACACACACACACACCATTACACCTGTAAAACTAACTCGAAAGAGAAACTGCTGTTGGAGTTCAGTGGTTCTATTGGCATTTGGCATTTGGACTTATGGTATGTAATGTCAGTACAAGCTATAGTGTAAGTAGTTTCTATTTCAGTGCTCATTGCAAGGCCGTGGATCTGTTAGCGGCCATCAGTGTCCCCTGCATCCATGTACCTGCAGGCACGTGTGCACGCACTAAACTCACACATGTGCACACATGCACCAATCCCTTAGCACATCATACTGACAGTATACTGTGTAGTGAACAAACTCTGATCACTCAGTATGCCGAGCAATGAGCTACCTTTAGGCCCTGCAGTGACACACACACACACACACACACACACACACACACGCACACACACACAGAAATTTCCTTTTTTTACAAATCAAATGCAATATTAAATATGCATGTTTTCAATAGAAAACATACATATTTGCATGCTCAATGAAACCTTAATGTGAAAAATGTCACGCACATTTAGGTATGTTAAGCCTAATGCCCTTTTCACACCAAAGGGTCAAGGCGGTCTTGACGCATGTCCCTGTGGTGTGATATGTATGTTGCACATTGACACGTGCTGTCCCGCGTTGACTCCTGTTGTCCCAAGCGTTTCAATGCATGTTGATGGACCATATCACAACAAAGGAAGGTCAAGCCTGATTTAGTGTTATGTCGACTTTTTAGACCAGAAAAGTGACCTTTTGGTGTGAAAAGGGCTTAAACGTTTGTGTAATTTTTCACTTATTTTGAGATCTATACATTGACAATGTTTAGTGGTTGAACTACTCAATGGCTAAGGCAGCCGGCCGGTGTGTAATATAGGGCCCTGCATGGCGCAGTTTACACACCCCCTGTCACACGGCCGGGGCATGTTTTGGCATGCAGACCTGTGGTTCTACCCAACCCAACCCAACCCAGCCACCCACCCACCTACCGGCCAACATACCAGGCTGGGTATGGGCGAGTCCTGGGGGTGCATGTGGAATGGCCGTGTGGGGTATGCTTAGGGGAGGACATAGAGATCCTATGACCATCACGGTGCAGCTGTCGCCGTGTGTGTAAAATTAAGACTTGGGGGTGTTTGAAATGATCGCAACATACGCAGAGCCATCATCAACAACTGACAACTCCCACCAGTGGGGCAATGCAATGCAAGCTAGAATTCTATCGTTATACTAAATCACACCAAAGAAGTTAAGCTATAACTATAGGAGATATGGGCTGTGTACTGATTCAGGACATTTCAGTGATGTCAGGGAAGTTGTCCGTCAGATCTGTATAATGTCAGTTCTGTAGGCTAATTTGCAAATAGGGATACTTGAAATTAAATGGGCTGAGAAATGAGACATGAAAATCTTCTCTTATGGGCGTCCCTGAAATATCATGCTAATTGTAACTAATGTCAATTTGGGGGTCCATGACATGAAAATGTTTGGGAACCACTACTACTATGGCTAAGCTCGCGTAGGCCTACTGTATAACACATTAAAGCTGCAATTTGTAACTGCAGATTTTAACCAGGTTTCCTATGCAAGTGCTGAAATGATTGCCATGAGCTAATGGAGCCTGGCTACTTGCTCATATAAAAAAAAGTTTGCGTCAAATCCTGTGTCTAGCCGAGAAATGACCTTTGACCTGATCTATCTCAAAAGGCAGAATATGGAGACAAAATACAACCTCCTCACTTGCATATGTTATATTAAAATACTACAATGGATTGGACACAATTCACAATGTACATTCGATTTCTAAGTTTGAAAATGCTGCATGACACAAGTCTCCTTACAACACTGTACCATGCAGGAGTGATAGTGAAATGCCACACTGCAAATAGTTCCCACATCTCAGTTGAATACTGGCGTGTTTGTAACAAGAAACTGGCATGTTGGAATAAACACAAACGGCAGCTGTCTTACTAAAAATGTCTTTGGATATTTAAACAACACGCTATTGTTATTCTCTGAAAAACTCAGCAATGTGCTCCCAGGAGAAGCTGCAACATATTAACTGCTGTCCTGCAACATTAGCCTCAACCTCAACCCAGCTGAACAAATTCATCTGGGCCATAAACATAAGCCCCTAATAAATAGATAATAACAAGCCATAAACTAAATAATGTAAGCAATGGGTAGAAAAAAAGCCACTTCACAAAAATCAGGAATGTATAATCATTCCAAAGCCAAACACAGCCTCATATTTCTCTGTGTTCACAGAGATGCCTTAATTCACACCAGCAATGTGAAGACATAAACCTCTCAAACTTCACAAGACTCTTCCAAGACATTTTCAAACACAGCTGCAAAGCAACTCAGCTACTGCACTCAAAGGAGAAGAGAAAATGGGAATGAAATACCCTCCATCCATCCAAGCCTACCTTAAATGTTCCCTCTCTGTGTTCCCTCCTCCAGCAGTTCAGAGGTGACACATGTCAACCCGCAGCAGGCAACTGTCACAGACTCTTTGCCTTTCCGTTAAGTTCCCTCAGACCCTCTTTCTTCGCTCTTCCTTGCACCACCTCCTTCACTATGTCCACACAGACACGCGCGCACACAAACACACGTGCACACACTTCTATCTGGTGTTGCTGCTCTTTCCAGTGTGTTGATCTCTATCGCCTTCCCCTTGTCTCCCAGCCAGCCAGCCCTGTTGCTCCCCTCGCTGAGACCTCAGAGCTGGCCCGGGCCCATGGCATCTCCAGAAGGAGCTCGTCATCTGGCCGCCTGATTGGCCGGGAGGGCAGAGAGATGCCCCCATATTAGGGCAGTGAGGGGGCGGGTCTGACTGTCATGGAAGGGAGGGGCAGGGACACGATGTTTTTGACATAGTCTGTCTCTATCTGGACTATAGAGAGAGCCTCTCCTCTGCCTCCCTCTGCTTTTCCATAGGCCAGCAGTCAATCTATGGTTTCACCCAAACGGAATTGCAATAGTAATCATTCAGGATTTTTATGGGAGAATTCCATAATAATCCTGAATGATTACTATTGCAATTTCGGGTGACCCTAAGGCTTAGGGTCACCCTAAGGCTTAGAGTCACACAAATAACATCATGTGAATGAAATATACTATGTGGATCTTGGTAATTTCAGGGGTTGAAAATTGTGGTGCCATTAACATAAGAATGCATAGTCACAGTGTCACCGAGACTCAAATGCAGGATGACCATGCCAGGCAGAGATCAAAGTGAAAGTCTTTAATTTATTTATTTATTTATTTATTTATTTATTTATTTATTTATTTATTTATTTATTTATTTATTTATTTATTTATTTATTTATTTATTTATTTATTTATTTATTTATTTATTTATTTATTTATTTATTTATTTAATTAATTAATTCTCAAATCCCTCTGGGCAGTGTCTCAAGTATACAGGGTTTGATGACGGCCCATGGGATCAGGCCTTAATTTTCAGGCCTGTTGAGAACTCTACTTTCTGCCAGCTGCCAGATTGACTGACGGACTGATGGGCTTTGCAGGTTTTCACAGTAATCTGTGACCTATGGTCGCGATTATCATTACTTGTGCTGATCAGCTGTCAGTCCTGCTCCTCCTGATAGCCAGTGTGGATGACAACAGATCCACAGATAGATCTGACTTTACTTAACATCAAAGGTAAAAATGAAAGTGTCAGAAATAGATCTATAAAGAATCCTCGTGGTACACACAAATAACATTCCCAAAACATCAATTAATACCAGGGGCTGGTATTAATTGTCGTTGGAATGTTATTTATATCCCAGAGATCTGAAAATAGAATCAGGCTTTGGATCCTATAAAGAAATTGTGACTCTTCTGTACTGGGCATAGCAGCTGCTGTGAGCTAACTGCTGTTACGGCTCTGTTTGCGTGCGTGTGTGCGTTTGTGTGAGTGTGTGTGTACATGTACCGTACAAACTCTATCTGCCTAGCCTTGGTGGCACGAAACATTTTCATGCACACATCAGAACCATCATGTGTAGTACCAAATAAAAGCTTACTGAAATCAAAAACAATGATTAAAATGCGACTCTGTGTAGCACAAATTAAACAATACCCAACAATTGTCAAAGTTACAACAATATTCGTACAATTTCTAGGAAAGATATAGTCAGCCCACCCTCAGTCATCCACTTCCTGTGATGCGCCTGTGTTGCCATTCCTACTATCAGTTCTCAATGGCTAACAGATTCAGTAGCTCAGCCCAAAATACAATACATGTTCTTGAGAGATTATTGACCTGCAGTGGACAACACACACACACACACACACACACACGCACGCACGCACGCACGCACACACGCACGCACGCACACACACACACACACACACACACACACACACACACACACACACACACACACACACACACACACACGCGCACACACACACACACACACACACACACACACACACACACACACTACACATCCAAGTGTCCAGGTGCGGGTACAAAAACAATCAAAGAACATTAGGTCAGGGTGAACAAAAAAATCGATATACCATATCACAATTCTTAATGCTATGATATCTGTACTTAATTAATTAAGTTCAATTTTTTTTAAATGATCATATTATTAATCGCCACATAATAATCAAATCGATTTGGCACCTTAAATATCGATATTGTATCGTATCTTGAGGTAAGAGATTCATCCCATGCCACTGCCACATACAGTAGAACACACATAGACATAAGGTCACACGCACAGCACAGTCACCAGGTAGGTCAAGGAAGCCTGTTGCTGATAAACTAAACACCAGCTAAAAACTGCTGTCAGCCACACAATGCTCACTTCCTCCCGATACTTGAGGGTTTTGACCTGTGTGTGGCCTGTTTGTGTCTGCATGCCTGGTCCTCCTGTGTGTGTGTGTGTGTGTGTGTGTGTGTGTGTGTGTGTGTGTGTGTGTGTGTGTGTGTGTGTGTGTGTGTGTGTGTGTGTGTGTGTGTGTGTGTGCGTGCGTGCGTGTGCGTGTGCGTGCGTCTGACCTGTGTGTCCCAGCAGGCCCCCAGCATAGTACAGCTTGTCCACACATGGACACTGTTTACTGTTATTGTATGTCTGCGTGGGGTGACTTGATCACAGACCTTTACAGCCATACACAAGGGTGTCATTATATGCTGTATTGCATTATACTGTAGTTGTGGTCATGCAGGAACCAATTTGATTGTATTTCATCTTTTGTGTGTTTTCCCCTAGTTTATTGCCTACTTGATCTTAGTCTACTAGTAGTACCACATGGCACTGTCAAAAGCAGCAGATATACAATCTGTATATAAATACACCACATCTGTGTGTGTGTGTGTGTGTGTGTGTGTGTGTGTGTGTGTGTGTGTGTGTGTGTGTGTGTGTGTGTGTGTGTGTGTGTGTGTGTGTGTGTGTGTGTGTTTCATACATGTTTCATAACCCATGCAGCGGGAAGTACAGTGCCCATGGCCTCGAGAGTCTGTGGGACTGTACAGAAACACAGGCTATCAGCCAATGCCCTAGCCTGGTAGCACCCTCATTTGTCGTTGCAACAATGGTACCGGCAACTGAGTCTGGAGAGTATCTGCGTCCAAATTTCCCTGACATCACATGTTGTGTAGTGCCGTTTCTGATTCGATGTTGTTCCAACAAAGGTAAACTGTTGTTTTTTCCCCCAAAGAAATGACAAGCCTCAACAGTATTTCATCCTTCATAAGCCATGCCCAAAGCTTGTGGAGATAGGCTCCTTGCCAGACAGAGTTGTGTTGAAGTTGAATTTGAACTTCAACATAAAAAATGTCTGGCTACCAGGCTACCAAAGTTCCCCTACTTTTTCAGCAATTTCCAGCCTCTGCCTCAGAGTCCAGATATTTACTATTTACTTGATTGTTTTAAGACTCATTTAAAGATTAATTTATTTTGTTTTTGAAGTATATACTGTATTTTCTCTAGCAGTCAATTTGATAGAAGTGATAGGACCATTTCTATCTCTAGGGACTCAGAGATAGACATACTATTAAATGGAGGAGCTGTACCCTATTGCATATCAAACTGGGGTGGTTGGCATGGAAACGTCTGAGAGCCACTGACTTGAGTGTTACTTAAACTGTGAGACAAATGTAAATTAAACATTTCATTGTGGCCGCATGGCTTACTACACCAAAGTGTTTGTAGCTCAAGCACTAGTCTACACTGACCAGTTAGTTAGTTAGTTAGTTAGTTAGTTAGTTAGTTAGTTAGTTAGTTAGTTAGTTAGTTAGTTAGTTAGTTTACTAACTAACTACTAAATAGTTAGTAGTTAGTTAGTTAGTTAGTTAGTTAGTTAGTTAGTTAGTTAGTTAGTTAGTTAGTTAGTTAGTTAGTTAGTTAGTTAGTTAGTTAGTTAGTATTTAATTAGTTAGTTAGTAGTTAGTTAGTTAGTTAGTTAGTTAGTTAATTAGTTAGTTAGTAGTTAGTTAGTTAGTTAGTTAGTTAGTTAGTTAGTTAGTTAGTTAGTTAGTTACTAACTAACTAACTAGTTAGTTAGTTGGTCAGTATACAGTTTGGAGCTCCACTCCCAGAGGCATCTCTAGAGGGGCCTTCATGTCAACTGCTTGAGGGGCTTCCAAAAGTGCCAAAACACTTGAGAGTGTAAATGTACCCTTACAGGTCTAATTCTGGTTGCCAACAGCATGAAACTGAATGGACCCTTGAGTTGCTTACAGACCCTTACAAGATCTGTAATTCTCAGAGTGTACAAACATGAAATCAAATACAAATAGTTTTTATATGATGATCGTCCTTGAATTTTGAAAACTAGTGCGTGTGATGTACTGTAGTGCGTGTGAACAAGAAGGGTGTGAGTTCACTGATGAATACGAGAATCCACTCTATTAACATCCATAACAACATAAAGCGCACACTTCTAAACAGACAAGCACGTGCACAGATATGCACGGATGGGCACACCCACACACACATGTGCCCGGATACATTCACACAGATGTGTGCGCATGCACTCACATGCACACGCGCATTTTATGCTCGCACGTGTGTGTGTGCGCGCGCACACACACACACACACACACACACACACGCACACACACACACACACACAGGCAATCTCCTTGTTTTACTTACCTGCATTGGAGGAGGGCGTCCAGGTGACTCTGAATATCCCACGCAGACACTCGCACATGGTCCAGGAGAAGGAGGAGGAGAGGGTGACCACTCACACACACATAGACACACACACACACACAGCGAGGCCACGAACGCACGCACACAAACACACACACAGCGACGCAGCAACCTGGGGGTCGTCTCTGGGGGGCAGAGGTGTAGTGACGAGGAGGAGCCGTGAGGGAAACTCAAAGATTAGTTGTGTCACAGGAAGGGATCCCAGGGGGTCTGTTTGGACCAGATCTGCAGACCGTGAGCTGTCCCGTCAACGTGGCAACGCGACTGAGAGAGAGAGAGAGAGAGAGAGAGAGAGAGAGAGAGAGAGAGAGAGAGAGAGAGAGAGGGTAGGGGGCTAGGGGGCTACAGGGTAGGGAGAAAGTGCATGGGAGGGATGGACAAAGGGATGGATGGAGAGATGCATAGGAATGCTCATGTACGTGCAGATTGTATCTGTAAGTATAAGATTGTATGTGTAAGAGCATACACCACTGCAAGATTTCACCATTATCTATGTGTACTGTACACACTTTAGGGATAGACAAATCCATGATCCATTGAAGGATAGGTCTACAGTATATGCATTGTCATGTATGTGTATGTTCATGCACAATGCGTGTGTGTGCATGTGTGTGTGTGTGTGTGTGTGTGCGCGCGCGCGCGCGTGTGTGTGTGCGCGCGTGTGTGTGTGTGTGTATGGATGGTAGAGTGAGTGAGTGAGAATGTATGTGCTTGAGTATTGTACGTATGTGTGTGTGTGTGTGTGTGTGTGTGTGTGTGTGTGTGTGTGTGTGTGTGTGTGTGTGTGTGTGTGTGTGTGTGTGTGTGTGTGTGACAGAGGGAGAGGCGACAGCAGTGAGACGGGACAGAATAGGGGTGTATTAACACTAGTGGACAGTCAGCAGTTTGCTCTGGCCCTCAGTAAAGCCCTGCTCCATTGTTCCCAATGACAGAGGCTTTAGCTGTGGCCCACCAAGGCCTTGTTAGCAGGCTTAGTGGGCCTGGCCACTGGATCCCATGTCAGACACAACCCAGGCCATCACATCGCTTCTCAAACCTTTCAGGTCCACGTACCCACAAAAAAATAATCAAATTATTTGAACCACCAATTCCACAGATGAAAATTGTGAAAATAGCTCATGCATTGTGAGCATACGTAGAGCAACGATTATCAAAGGACTTTTTTTGACAATTCAACAAATTATCTTGTTTTATTTTTTTGGCCTGGCCTCTCATCCGACTTGAGCCCACATGTTGCCTGAGCTACTGCTCACTTGAGTTGCACAGTTTGGAGCTCCACTCCCAGAAGCATCTGTAGTGGGACCTTCATGGCAGCTACTTGAGGGGCTTCCAAATGTTCCAAAACACTTGAGAGTGTAAGTTCACCCTTCTGGTGGCCAACAGCATGGAAAAGAATGGACCCTGAGCAGTTTTGCATTGTGAGTTGCTACAGATACATATCCTTACAAGATCTGTAACTCTCAGAGTGTACAAACATGAAACCAAATACAATGATGATCGTCCTTGAATTTTGAAACCTGACGATTAGAAGGCTGTGAGCTCATCTGACCTGAGCCCCCACGTTGCCATGAGCTACTGCTCACTTGAACTTCAGCCTAAATTTCGCCTTTCAAATAAACCACTACACAGAGAAACCATTGACCAATATACCGTACAGCTACTTACCAGCGTATACCCCTGGAGATCTATAATAGATCATCTAGCATTTCCCTCTACATCAGAACTCTTGAACTATGTTGTATCTGCAAACAACTAAATAGGGTTCAAAATAGGGTTGAATGGGTTCTATTAGCATCTATAAGCATATTGGTTGAAAAATACGAAATAAAAAGGACAAAAAAATGTTGACTTTTCAATTAAACAACAGGTATTTCCGTTGTTTACGTTTCAAGTGACTTGGTTTAATTTTGTCTGTGACACTCCTAGCAGCCAACCATATCGGGTTACATTATTGTCCGGCTTTCCCAATAATCACCTTTCCAAGGCCTGTTGTATGAGGAAAACCGAACCTCTGTTATTCTATGCTTTGTGTATAGGCCTACTTTCAAATGTATACACTACGCATTTCAAACTACACATTTCCCGTCATTAGACCCCCTCTAGAATTCATATATGTTGATCTGAGCCCCCAAATCAGGCACTCTCAGCAAGACAAGACTGTTCATTGTTGTATATGTTTATGTATACTATGGTCAGTACACCCACAACCTCCACTGCTGAGAACTTCCATGACAATAATTGACCAGATTATACATACCATGATGAGAGCTGGGTTTTCCAAATGTCCTACATACAGGTATGTTGTTATCCCAAACTTCACTGTTTTAAGGTACCAAACAGTGGCACATATAGAACATGCCTATGACTGTGCATCAAAAATGCCCCTACAATCTGTTTTTAGATTATAATGGCCAGTGGATGACATCAATATGTCGATTGAGCAGTTGAGACGATAAACTAATTTATTCTGGCCCCTTCCTGAAAAGGCCTTTTGTCCTGACCAGCAGTTATACTGATGATTCATACATGGTCATGGATCATTACTATTTTGGTAGATAGTAGACAAAATTAGAGATGGACATGGAAATATAGTAACAATAACAAAATAATTTTGTGGATCACAAATTGCTCCATCTACACCGTCCCTCTCAACTTTGTACAAGGCATTGGGAAATCTAGAACATCATTAAAAAATCAAAATCATTTCACAAGTTCATGTCAAACCACTCTGTCTTTAATAGCAGTTTTAAGAGCAGTGTTCTTTTCTTTGTTGTGTCTACTGGACAAGTATGCATTTAGAATTTATCCTTGATCACTCGTTTTGCTTAAACATTTACACACCAAGCTATATTGTTGTCCAAAAGTTGTTTTTTTTATTGAATTTGTATGTTAAAACAATTGCGCTGTACTTATTATATTATATAGTATATGTATTGATACCTCCAGGGCTGAGCCTTGATGACCATGCCTTTCATGTTATATTCCATGAGTAATGTTTCGACCTTTAGGTCTTATCAGACAGATATTAGAGAGAGAGAGAGAGAGAGAGAGAGAGAGAGAGAGAGAGAGAGAGAGAGAGAGAGAGAGAGAGAGAGAGAGAGAGAGAGAGAGAGAGTCACACAATACTTTGAGTCCTCACAATCTAGTTGCAATGAGATGACTTGGGATTTCATCTAGTTCCAAATGGCACCTATAGCGTTCAGATCTTGATTTTGCATTCACCAAGGGCACATTTTCCCATTTATTGAAATATTCCAAATGGAATCACCTTTGTGATTCCATCACAAAACTTTACCACTGCTTTGTGAGCTGTGAGAAAGGTCACTAGTCGGGGAAGAAGGAATGCAAACACATTAGAGAAGACATCCATAACATGCCTACACATGGCATCCACAGTGGTGCTGTTTATTGACCAATTGACTGTGGTTATACTGTACTAGGGCACACAGCGTGTGGAATTACAGGGAAAACAGCAGCCAAGGGAGTAGCATTATTAATGAGTATGAATCAGGGCCATTGTTTGGGAAACATTTTGTGGTCGGAAAAAATATCCCAAATACATAAATAAATCATTATTAACAATACATTCTTGTTACTGTGGATTTTCATGCCTGATGCTTGATGCATTGCAATTAATATTGGCTGACAAATACAGTGTTTCGGCACTAATGCATGATGAAGTCTTACCAAATTTCTTAGGCATTTAGTTGAGTTTATTTTAAGTAGAAAGAATAATTTCAACAAATGAGCTGACATTTATAGATCACCATTACCCATTGTAGTGTCTTAGTTAATCCATCTATTTGATCTTGATGATATAAAAGTACAAAAAGTGCCAATAGGCAAACTGGCTGCAAGGAAATGGGCCCTGCTAGACTACTGGTTTCAACTTCCTTCCAATACTTGATTGTTTAGTTAATACATACACGCAACGTAAGCATGTACCAGGTGAGGTTTCCCAGACCACACATCTTACCAATGATTTTTCTAAAATCTTTCCATACGTTTTCCACAATAATTTGCTTCTGTGTAATATGCCTTGATGGTTAAAACAATAACAATAATATTTTAAAAATATATTAAAAAGTGCAGAAAGTAGAATGCTACGGTACACCTTTTGGTCTTCATGTCTACATAGTACATACTCACCTGTGCCAGGCTGTAGCACTGCTAGCACACTGCAGTACACTGCCAACTGTTTGAGCTCCTGATTCATTTATTGTTAGGCAAGGGCATCATGCGACAAAACTAATAGATCTACACTTTGCTAGATCTTTTCTTGTTTTGTCTGCCTGATTATATCTTTATTATAGGATTAGCCAAGCAACTACATACTAAACATTGTCCAAGCTTTTTCCAGACCTGGGTGGAAATATATACGTTTGTATAATATTTCACCCTGTTGTAATGAAATTTTGACATATTATGAAATTAGAGTACATCACACTTGCCTGAGCAAAGGCAGGTGGTGAAGGCTTCCAATATATTTGACTGTCCCTTAAAAGTAATTCATAGACCACAGCTTTGTCTGAGTCCCCTCTGCTGTCTCGAAGCCTGCATTGGTCCCATGGTTGGCAGCGTGATGAACAACAACCATTTGCCAGACATTGGGACAGATGAAAAAGCATGCACTAGAACTGGATGAAAGACTATAGTTCCACTGTAGGAGGGAGTTCATCCTCTTCAACTTCTCCTCCAACGCCTGAGGGGGGAGAGAAAAAGAGGGTGTGTGTGTGTGTGTGTGTGTGTGTGTGTGTGTGTGTGTGTGTGTGTGTGTGTGTGTGTATGTGTGTGTGTGTGTGTGTGTGTGTGTGTGTGTGTGTGTGTGTGTGTGTGTGTGTGTGTGTGTGTGTGTGTGTGTGTGTGACAAATATAATAGGTAAAATGTTGAAATTGAAGGACTCATCTCTGGCTGTCAATATTCCAAATTTCCAATATTCCAAACTTGAATTGTTTATATTAATGTAAGTCACTTATCGGGATACACAGACATTGGCTGAATGCTTAAACGTGTATATACGCTATGCAATAAGTGTGATTAAAGTACATATTGTAAATATGTGTAGTGGACAACATCCCAAGGCCAGATTCAAACATCATGGCCATGGCGAGGAGTCATCCACTAGTTTACTGTATGCACCCTCGTCACCCCAGCTGTCCACTGGCAGGACAGCCTGGTAATTAAAGTGCAGAAGTGGCAGTTGTCAATTGGCCAACAGTTGGAAAATAACATAAATCAGTTACGATCGCTGGGACCAATGGTCGTGACCATTTTAAAGTTGTTGTAACCAACGGTGGGCGTCGGGAAATGATTCCGCCTCTCCTGACTATGTTCTCACACATGCATGACATCACCTATAAAGCTACAATCCAAACCTTATTAAAGGTTAATTCATTTTCATTTATTTTTTTATTGTTTATTATTTTTATTACAGTATAATTGAGGTACTATTACCTCAATTACACTCAAAAAACCTGACAGTTCAGTGGATTTTCTGTGGTTGGAATTTTCTTTCACTGTTTTCCAATATGGGATTTGCTGGTAGAAATCCCCAGACCACCGGAGATCTACTGGATGTTAAAAGTTCAGATTTTTTGAGTAATGTTATTTTGATTAGCAATGTTTCGCCAAAGGTAGTTTTCGTTAGTTTGGGTGCCAGGGTGTCACCACCAGCCATCACCACTGTGGTATAGGGTCTGTTAGTTGGTCTCCCTAGTCCCTACTCATCCACCGAGAAATTCCCAATCCCTGGATTGGGATTGTTTAATGTTGGATGTTTAAAACAACGTATCCAATAACTTTTGAACATGCATGTGTATAGCCTTGCTGTCCTCCACAACATAGGCAGAACCCTGAAACCGTGTTGGCACCTGCATGAACAGAACACCCCCAGTAAAATGATTTCTTCAGGGATTGGGTGGTGGCTTTCTATTCCATTCCTCATTATGTGGGTGGTGCTGTTTGATGCAATGATAATAAGAGTGAAGTTTCCCAGCATCTATCTTCAATCTACATGGATGTCAACAAGAGCCAAAACGAATGTTTTTTTTTTGTTTGTTTTTCTTCTGAGGAGATACAGTATATTGTCATATGCTCTCATTTGAACATGACAAACCTCTGGTGTAAACTTAAAGGAGTGCATAACGGGGGTATTTACAGTTCCGAAAACAGCATAGGTATTGGGGGAGAATGGGGAGTCAACAACTGAGTCATTGGAGCCATAAAAATAACCTCCTGGGGTTGGGTGATGGTGCATTCCACTGCCTCTGACGACACTGCATAGCTTACACATGGAAAATGATACAGTGCACCTATATCAGAGAGAGGGAGATGTGGGTATATAGAGGGATGGATAGAAATAAGAAAGAATGATAAAGACAAAGCAGGATAGCAAGTGAGTGAGACCAACTGTCATCATTCCGAGCATAATGACACAAAGAAGACACAAAGAAATTATATTGTTGGATGTTTTAACCAAATTATTCATTGTAAATTGTTGGCCATAATAACATGCATAATGAAAAAGGTTGTTCAGTGAATAGCTGCAGAGTGTACGCACAACCACACAGATGGTATGACAACTCAACAAATAATACTGTATGAGGCAGGAGAAACTGCACCAGTACTGCTCTCAAGTGTTACAAATGTGTTACTACAACAAGGTGTGCCTGAAAGATCAAAATTCAGTTGGAATGGAATAAAGGGGTGAATGTTGCACTGAATGTTGCAAAGGTGTATATGTGCAATAAGTGTGATTTTAAAGTACATATTGTAAATAATGTGTATAGTGGACAACAGCCCAAGGCCAGATATAAACATCATGGCCATGGTGAGGAGTCATCCACTAGTTTACTGTATGCACCCTCGTCACCCCAGCTGTCCACTGGCAGGACAGCCTGGTAATTAAAGTGCAGAAGAACAACACAACACTCCTTTTCAAATATTGTCTTATACTCTCATGAAGGAAAATAAATTCAAAGCAATGGGTAGATAAATATTGATATTATGTTTTCAAAAGTATCGGTGAATAAACAATCAAAAATTAAGTGGATGTAGACTTTCCTTAGCAATCTATCCCATGATTATCCCACCTCACCTCAGTTAGCGGACAGGAATCAGGCTGTACGACCTCCTGAAACAGCCACAGTCAGAAATTACAAAAATTACAAATGTGTTACATCATGCAGCCAAGGAGCATAATCATATTGTATTTATAATTTATGAAAAGTCATTTGTGATGGTCTAATAAAACCTAATTATGCATTAGATACATAGGTATGTATTAAAACGATCTGATATACAGTATATAGTTTGTAGCAAGTCACTTTTGGCATAGGCTATAAGATTTAAACCTGAAATCTAAAGTCTAGAACCAACTTTCTAAAACTGCCAGTTACATCATCATATGCTATACCCTGTTATAGGCTATATCTGGCTATAGGCTGTTAATATTTTCTACCCTACAATCTAAAGCAAATTATTCTAACTTCCCGGCACACAGCCAATATAAAAGCTGCGAGGCAAAAGCCAAGTCATCTAAGTAATAACGGTATAATGCTATAATATGCACATTACCATTTATTATTATCGTCCTTCTTCTGCAACTATCTGTCTGGAAACTTTTCAAGCAGAGAACCGGTCCGTCCATCCAGACCGACTCCGCTGAATCTCCCCCCAAACTGCAGCAGGATGACATGATGTGGCATGTTTTTCCCCCTTCTCTTTCCTAGCCTATAACTTCTGTTCTAGTCTTCTGTCCCGCCATGTCCGTTCTGGTGTTGGATACATTATGCTCCTCCTTCGTGCATACTGTATATATAGGGGGCAGACATGGATGGCGATCCACGTCGGGAGCGCATATGGAATCATAAGCCTGCCCTATACTGACCACAAGGGGCAATGCATGAGCTAGGAAGGATAAAGTTGACCGCGAATAAATCACATGAAGTTCACAGTCAACTCGGGAAGGAAACCAGCAAGTTCATCTGCGGGGCCATGCAGTCAGCTGTGTGTGTGTGTGTGTGTGTGTGTGTGTGTGTGTGTGTGTGTGTGTGTGTGTGTGTGTGTGTGTGTGTGTGTGTGCGCGCGCGCGCGCGCGCGTTTGCGTGTGCGTGCGTGCGTGCGTGCGTGCGTGCGTGCGTGCGTGGAGCGGCTGTTTCGCTAGTGAGATCATGTTTCTAACGTTAGGGGTATTATTGGGGTGGGGGTGAAATGCCGGAGGTTGCCTTCACGCACGCACGCACGCACGCACGCACGCACGCACGCACGCACGCACACACACACACACACACACACACACACACACACACACACACACACACACACACACACACACACACACACACACACACACAGAGTAAAGTAGCAGATAGCTTTACCCGTATTTGTGCCCCATTGTGAACCCGGACATGTTGAGTAAACCGAGGTTTTATGTTGAGTAGGGGTCCCCAGCTTGTTCCAAACGGCCGGATGCTAACTTTGTAAGTTGTGCAATTTTCACAGAATAATGTCACCGCACCAATAACAACGATGGCAAAAAGGCAAAAAAAAAAAAAAATAAAATAAAAAAAAAAAATCCAGGCAATAAATGCCTACCTTTAGTCTTGATAAAAAGAACATTGTGAGTCCTATTGGACTCCAGCTCCACTCACAGTCTTGTGTGTGGATTTGAGGCTCTCATTAATATCCCCGCATTTTTGTGAGGTCACGAAAGGACGACTCAACTGTTGTGTTCTTGTTCAAGAAATTCAATTCAAGAAGAAACAGAAAAAAGGAGTGTGAGTCTGAGGAGCCAGAGGAGGGCAACAGAGACAGACAATCGCCTGGTACCAGAGCTACCAGACAATCGCCTGGTACTATTCTTAGCAAAGTATGTGTGTGTGTGTGTGTGCGTGTGTGCGTGTGTGTGTGTGTGTGTGTGTGTGTGTGTGTGTGTGTGTGTGTGTGTGTGTGTGTGTGTGTGTGTGTGTGTGCGCGTGCGTCTGTCTTGGTCTCCATGGATAGGGGTATTTTTTAATCATCAAAGAGCACATTATATAAAATGAATTTGGTCAGAAACCACTTGCAACACTTTCAGATGCACCCCCAAGCGCTGTAATGCATTGTAAGCTTTATTTCCATTTCAAAAGATTTATTACACATTTGCAGTGTTGGGGAATATTACTTAGGAAAGTAATACATTACTTATTACTTATTACCCCTTCAGAAAAGTAATAATATTACACTACTTATTACGTGTATGCAAAAGTAATATGTAGGCTAGTATATTACACAATTACACAACTACACAATCTTTCAGCTTCTTCTAGAGCTGAATCTAATTGCTTTGAATATGAATAATAATAAATACTAAGCAAGTCAGCAATCAGCTAACCATGCTTGCATGCATGTGTCAATTGGGTGACTCTCTGTAGCTCTCTGGTGGAGCTGCTTACCCTACTACGGATAAGCAAGTGAAGATGGATGGATCTATTTATATGCATGTATTTAGATAGATACAGACATCCCACCCTAGAGAAAATACTAAAATATATTAACATTTATGCCACACATGATTAACATAGCATAGATTAGCCTACATTGAGTGTGCGATAAACGCATATTATAAACACATGACTATATGCAAATTAAAATATACTTGGATATACAATAATTCAGTCGTTACCTGAAAAGGTAGGCTAGAATATTACTCTTAAAGGCTCAAACATAGGCCTACTCCAGGGTGAAGTGACTCCCGGTGAATCACCATGGTGTAGTTCTTAAGGCATACCTGGGCATTATGCGGCCCGGGGGCCAAATGCGGCCCTTTGGCTGAGTCTGACCGGCCCGGGGACCACTAGTGGTCCTTGAGAGAGTTCCAGTTAAATATAGAAAGCAGATGTAACTCTTTGAGAGCGTAAAAATGAAACCAAATGGACCCTTGCGGGTCCATTTGGTTTCATTTTTACGCTCTCAAGAGTTAAAATATTCATCATGTGAATTAGCCCAAAGTCTACGCAACTAGAGAAGGTCCAAAATCCAGCCTGGAATTGTGGACAAAAGCAAAATAAATCTTTAGTTTTGGGGTCTGTGGGGCTAAAATGTCATCAAATGGTGGTCCGTGACTCAAATGCTGAATAAATGGGGCCCTAGTGGGCCCTGGTGTCAAAATGGCTCTTACTTTTATCTTGAAATTAATTACGCAGACTTTAGTTCAGCCTTTAGTCTTGGCCCTCCACAATATTTTATATAACTCATTTGGCCCCTTGGGAAAAATAATTGCCCACCGCTGTCTTAAGGCTTCACCCTGAAGTATGTGGGAGTCGGGTGAAGCCTTAAAAATATTACACTGCGGTGAAAACCCTTCACCTAAACTCACTTCACTGAGTATGATTGAGCCTTTAGGCTACTCGTCTTTACACCCAGCCCTCCACATTTGAATACTTGAAATGTAACGTTCTGCACAATGCATACTTTTACTTTTGGTACTTTAAGTACATTTTGAAGCCAAGGTTTTTGTAAGTAAATGTTGAATGACATACTATTTTTATTGACAGTATTTGTAGGAGCCATATGGGCCAATTATTTAATTTAATGGGCTATTCTTAATTTCTTTTACCAAATGGCGCCCCCATCGGTCGCTTTTCAGAAGAGCACCGTAGTTCAACATTAATAGGCCTAAGTGGAGGAGCCAACCCGAGCGGCATTTTTTAGGGTGCGTTCGGAAATACACCCTAAACGCACTGGACTGCCCTGTTGTCGTTCGTTTATACCTGGTGTATTTGGGGCATTTGGTGCTCCTCGTTCGTTTATTCACACTGGTGTGTTTTGTGCACGCACTGAACAACCCTACGCTGGAGACGGGTTGGCCGGTGTGGAAGGTTGATTGCGTCACAGCTGTGTCTCGAGCGCTGCCGTTCAATGAAAAGCAATACAACTGTTGTGAGCTAGGAAGCTAGGCTATGGCTAAGCACTGTACTACTACTGTGGTCCCCCAACTTTTACATGTCTGTCAAGGACCTGCACATTTATCAAATAAATGCATGCGGACCCCCATTTGAAAATACTTTCCAGGGGGACCCCCTTAAGAGAGGATTTATATGGCTTTGGCAGTGATTGTCGCCATTTTTGAGTGAGGTGTGTTGTCTGGTTTTAACTGCTCGTTCGTAAATCAACGCACTCGGTGACGACACGCCCACAAAACGAAATGAACTCGGTGCGCACCCAGTTTGTGGGTATGTTCGGAAATACAAACTGGGTGCGCACCGAGTTTATTTGGGTTGGTGGGCGTGGTCGTCACTGAGTGCATTGAGTGAGCCTGATTTACGAACGAGCAGTTAAAACCAGACAACACACCTCACTCAAAAATGGTGAGAATCACTGCCAAAGCCATATAAATCCTCTCTTAAGGGGGTCCCCCTGGAAAGTATTTTCAAATGGGGGTCCGCATGCATTTATTTGATAAATGTGCAGGTCCTTGACAGACATGGAAAAGTTGGGGGACCACCATAGAGTAGGGGGACCACAGTACAGTGCTTAGCCATAGCCTAGCTTCCTAGCTCACAACAGTTGTATTGCTTTTCATTGAACGGCAGTGCTCGAGACACAGCTGTGACGCAATCAAACCTTCCACACCGGCCAACCCCGTCTCCAGGGTAGGGTTGTTCAGTGCGTGCACCAAATGCCCCAAATACACCAGGTATAAACGAACGACTACAGAGTACATGAGTGCGTTTAGGGTGTATTTCCGAACGCACCCACAGCATTTCCGAACATACCCATAGTCTCGTGAGATCACCGAAGCTCTGTTTGATCTCGTTTTGTCGACTCGTGTGGACGTGCATAAATTGATATAGGCCTAACTTGTAGATGTACAGTATGCTAATATAACAGGTGTAGGCTATATATTTATATCGGCATCGCTTTGGATTACTGCGTGGAATCCTGGAGGGTGGGGAGAGGTGCATGTGACAGGTCCATGTCTGTCTCTCACGGCTACAACCATGATGGTGAGTAGAGAGTACTTATTGAAACACTGTATACTTTTAAAGGTATATTTTCAGTTAATCTTCCATGCGATGCGCACTGACGTCACCGCCCCGGTTCCGGAAGTCTTTTCCTCATTCATTTTTCTCATAGACTTTTCGAAAATGGTTAATAAAAACACGATTGCGCCGCGGCCAAAGGCCAACTCGGGTCGTGACAAATCATGACAACAAACACAATATCGTCATATAATATATAATTAGGAAGAAGTAGAAAACGGCATGATACAAGACTTTTTGTTTCGTTTTTCATCTTAGAAATTATTTTATTGTCCCAAAAGTTGAAAGAGCTGCAATGTTTGTGAATTTAACATTGTTCAATACAAGCAGATCGCACATGATATCTTTTTTGTTATTGGGGAGTCAATGGTTTATATTGCAACTCTAGATGCATGCATATCCTATTTACCCATTATACTGTATGTATTTAAATTATAGATTTGCATTGAGGTTGCACTGCCTCTATGATTCTCCCTCGCTGTGGAGGTTCTATGAAAGAGCCTTTTTTGTGTTGTGGAGGCTCAGAGTGTATTTTATTCATGTGGTGGGGGCTCAGAGTGTAGTCTATTCTTGTGGTGGCCTGGTGGGGGCTCAGAGTGCATTTTATCTGTGTGATTGGGGCTCAGGGTGTATGTCATTTGTGTGGTGGGGAGTTCAGAGTGTATTTTGTGTGGTGGGGGTTTAGAGTGCATGCTACCCGGGTGGTGGGGGGCTCAGAGTGTATATTATTTGTTTGGTGGATGCTTTATGCAAGCATGTGTTCGGAAATGCCCCCTCAACACACCGGTGTGCCCTGTTGTCGTTACCTAGTTTATTGTGACCTAACCATTTGGGTTGCCCAAAGGGCAAGGGTTGACACACTGAGGGTTGGCAAGGGTTGGCCAGTGTGGAAGGTGTGATTGCGTCACAGTTGTGTGTCCAACGCTGAAGATAACTATTTTTGTCTAGTACTCAGAAGAGCACCTGGAGATGTTACTTGCAAATGCACGGTGCTCCCAAAATGCGGCAAACCCTATTGCCAGATGGATAAAAGAGGAATAAAACAATGTTTATTCATAAATAAAGATGAATTAATAAATTATGGTTTAGTGTGTGACAATAAACAGTTGAGACGAATAACAGTTCAAGTCCATATTTTATTCTGACACCTCCCTGAAAAGGTGATGTTCTGACCCCATATCCAGTGTTTATACACTGGATATGTGCTGTTTTTGCCCAATGTGTCTTATTTCAATGCAAATTCCAAAAAGTCGGATCCGAGAGGCGAGGACACGTAGGGGTCCTTGACAGAGTTCATGCCCAGCTGAGTAGTAGAAACCAAATGGGTCTTTATGGATCTGTAACCTACAGAAGTGTATACTCAGGGTTGAATTAACAGTGATTTTATGTTATAACTAATTTAAAGGTGTAACTTGCATAGCTACAGTTACCTCACCATGGCAGTAGCTTGATCAAGCTACAGTCACATTCCAGAGAAATGTAACATGAGTTTTGGAGCGACATTGAAAAAAGTAGGTCATATACATGTGGTGTACTGTATATGAAACCAATATACAGGTAGTAGGTACCCATAGATATACAGTATATACCTCAATGAATATACCCTCCTAGGGTAGATGCCCTCACAAAAACATGCTGTAACCCTGGACTCTAAACTGCCTCCCCCTGGCCAGCCGGGGCACCTGATGGAGGGGACTGGAACTGGTTGGAATAACGTGTTCCTTCCACGCGCTACGTCCAACCAGGGAAACTCCCCCCTGTCAGGTGAAAAGAAGGCAGCTTGGACTTCTCATGCATTGAAGGAAGCATGAGGCCAGTCCGCTGGCCTCATGGGTGTGTAGAGCCCAGGATCACATTAGGAATTGGCACTGGGTGAAAAAATGGGTTGCAAAATCATGGGATAAAAATGTATAAAAAATAAATAAATAAATAAAAATAAATTAATAATAATAATAAAAGAATATACCTTCTTTTGGCTAAAAACAGCCGTATCCGTGTTGACAAATGTGATGAGATTTATGCTTGGAATGGATTCAGCAGCATGAAAACCTCCTAATTTGCTATGCCACTTGCTACTAAAGCATAGTGAAATTTAGAAATCATTTGCCTGTCAATGGTGGAATACTGTAAAGGCCAATTTCAAACCAATTCCAGTCAACCTTTTTTTTTTTTCTGTTATTCAGGATATATAAAAATAAAACTAAAGGCATGGATTTGGTTGGTTTAACTCAGGGGTCGTGAACTTTTTTGGCTGAGAGAGCCATGAACACCACATATTTTTAAATGAAATTCTGTGAGAGCCATACACTTTTTTAAAACCTAACATTCAAGTAATTTTAGGCATTTTCATTTCAACACTTTTAAAGTACACTAAGTCTGAGTTATTTTAATAACATTATTATGCTCTCTGCTCTCTCCACAAAACCAAATTCCTCTGTCCATTCTTGCTGAAACGTACGATACTCCTTGTCCTTTTTTAGCCATATTTGTCTTTTGTCTTTCTATTTGTCTGCGAGCCAGATGCAGCCATCAAAAGAGCCACATCTGGCTCCCGAGCCATAGGTTCCCTGCCCCTGGTTTAACTGATCATGTATTCATAGCTGCATCTAATGATTTCCAGGACATCACTGCATGTTGGCTAATTAAATGCAATGTTTACCATCGATGTTTACTGACACAGCTAGCAGTATTATGAAAGTTAATTTATTGTGAACTATAATCACACCTGTATGAAGGTTCGCTCTTATCCTCATACTGTATGTCATCATACATCATCTCATTCTGGCCAATCACAATTTTTGTTGTGCTCAGCCAATGAAATCATTGCAATCACAATATTGGTTGAAAATGGGTGATGTCGTCAAGTCAACCTTTAGACTAGAGTATCCAGCTACATTCATAGACTATGCTAAATGTATTGCCAAGTTTCAAACAACTCCACAGTTAAGCCATAACATGGCTTAACTGTGGAGTTGTTTGAAACTTGGCAATACATTTAGCATATTCTGTGGATGTAGCTGAATGTACCATGGGCCCTTTGGACTTGGTCCCTTTTTAAAAAAGAAGCCAAAACTACAATTGTTGGCGGAAGAAGCGAAATACAGACAGTTATGAAAAGGGATCATAGGATCATAGGCCCTAAAAGCTTGGCTGCTTAAATATATGCAAGCAGAGATGACGGGATCAAGCCAAGAAATAAAACAACTAGAACAGCACTCTCTAGAGTGCAAACCTGCGCGGAGCGGGGTAATACTCATGACTTTAGTTATAAAGGTCTCTTATTTACTTGACAATTAATAAAGGAAAAATCTATGTGCAGTATGGACCTCTCTTATTAAAATAAAAATCCCACCTGTGTGAAGTGAGAGGCACGCTAATTATCATACATCACATAACGTGCTCAGGCAATCAAATTGTCACAAATCACTTCACTTCTAGTATTTTGCTCAACCTATCAAATCTGTATCATATCATAATCAGCCAATAGCGCCCCACACTAATAAGTTGTCAACTTTATTCTAATTAATAGCAAAATACATACTACTTGATATTCAACATGAAAATAACTATTATTATTGTTCATAGAGATGAGTGACCTCATGAACTCTACTAAATTGGGCATCATTCCTTTTCAGGGTTTCCAGTCTATCTTACACAATGTTGTACAACAGGCTGGAAAGTACACTCACATATCATATACTGTATATTCAAAGAGATCGCTCAAGGGATAGGAATTTCTTTTTTGTGCGTTCTGCTCAAAAAAGTTTATACCTGGTTTATTCGGGGCGTTTCCTGCGGTGTGTGTGCATTTAGAACAGACCTGGAGATTGGGTTGGACAGTGTGGAAGGTGTGATTGCGCCACAGCTGTGTCTCAAGCGCTCCCAATTAATGAAAAGTAATACAAATGTTGTGAGCTAGGAAGCTAGGCTATGGCTAAGCACTGTAAATTGTTCCCTCAACTTTTCCATGTCTGCCAAGGACTGCATGTTAACCAAATGAACAGTTATCATGCTTACAGACCCCCATTTGAAAAGACACTCCAGGGGGGCATAACAAAGGATTTATATGGCTCTGGCAGTGATTCTCAACATTTTTGAGGTGTGCTGTTTGGTTTTAACTGCTTGTTCGTAAATAATGCTCACTGAAGGCTCACTTAGTGACGTCACCTCCCACTTCACTCATGCCACTCAACACACTTGTGGTGTGGTTTTCTGAACAGGCCCTAACGATACCATGCTCTCCTGGAGACTGGAGATAACGGTCATAGCAGGGTTCGCATTTGGGATGTTGATCGTTGATGATACTGAGATGTGTAAACACAAATGCATCCACACACACCTAGGCCCTGGCTAGCCTACTGCATTGTATTGCAGAACCATGCCACAAATCCTATAATTACTAAGCTAAACTATTTTAAAAGTTGAGTGATCAATGGCTTCAATCTTCTTTTCATTTTTGAACTCTGCCTTGGTGATTTTGGAATTGGGACTCCCAGTGGATGTCAGCCATTGTTTCATCTGTTTCACCTCATTGCCCGGGCCTTGCATCTGTCCTTCGACAGTTCCTCTATCCGTATTCCGGACCCAGCCAACCAAACCTAGCTTTTTTGCCTCCGCTAGAGTGTATTTTCTAAAGAACACCCCTTGTACATTGCCAAAGATCTCATAATCCACTGAAACTAGGTCTTTAGAGGACATCATGAATGAGTACTACAAGCTGTGTAACAACTCGAGTAAAACACATTAGATAAAGTTTGGTGTAAGTAGGATATCTGTCCCCAATGATGTGTGTCATGTTGTATAGATGCTTTTATAAACATAGATATCCATATTTGGATCACAGAGTGGAGTGCTACTGTAGGACCACATTCAGACTAAATAGGAAGAAAAGAAAACGGTAAAGTGCATATAGAAAGCATGGGGGAAGATGGTGCTGTAGTTCCATTCAGGAATCACAGCGGCCCTTTTTCCACTGGTTGGGAACCGGTTCAGTTTTCTTTTGGTTCTTAGACCAGGGGTGGGCACTTATTTTTCCCAAGGGGCCAAATGAGATACATAAAATATTGTGGAGGCCAAGACTAAAGGCTGAACTAAAGTCTGCGTAATATCAATTTAATTTCAAGATGAAAGTAAGCGTAAGACCAACCATTTTGACACCAGGACCCTCAGTGCCACAGTGTACCACCATTTGATTACATTTTAGCCCCACAGACCCCAAAACTAAAGATTTATTTTGCTTTTGTCCACAATTCCAGGCTGGATTTGGGAAACCAAACGGTCAAACATACAGATCAAAATGACCATTAATCTTCTACATTCTCTAGTTGTGTAGACTTGGGGCTAATTCACATGATGATACATCTGGGTATCCAACTTCCCATATTTAACTGGAACTCTCTCAACGGCCACTGATGGTCCCCGGACAACTGGTTTAAAACCCTTTCAGGGGCCGATCAGAGTCAGCCAAAGGGCCGCATTTGCCCCCCGGAACGTTAATTATGAATTGAGCGTGAATTGAGCCTGATTATCAGACTCAAGTTCAGCTTCCTGAAGAGACTTGGGTCTCCATTTTCATCACTGCTAAACCCCTTATCCCTTAACTTCTCCCTTGCCTTTTTAAACTATTAAAAATGAACATTTTTCAATAGTTTAAATGGCCAGTCTACAAGCTCACAATGTGTCAATAGATTTGCACGTTGAACTATTCCAAAAAGTTTTTCAAAATAGTAAAAAAAAACAATAAGAGGTTTAGGATAAGGGTAGATGGTAACGAAAATGGAGCCCTTGGTCTGAACCTGGTCATAGGTCTGAACTCTGAACCAGGCTACTACTGTATTAGATCTGGGTTGAATGATGTTGAACAGGGTGTTTCATCAGATTGTAACCACTAGAGTGTGCTGTAGGTTCTTCAGTCACTGAACAATAACCAGCATTGAAGGAGACATTACACATTTTGATTTGACTAAATTACATACATTTTGGCTTGAGTAAAAGTATAAAATGCTTCAACATCAGATAGAAAAGAACAATTATCCTGAATGATCACGATTAATAATAGCGGTTGCCAATTTGATTACTGGTATCTATGTAGAGTTTCAAACGGCTCTTATGTAGTAATAACTTGTGCAATTTCTCTGGTGAGAACCATTGCATTCCCATCTTCATCCTCGATGACCATTTGGACTACTTGAACTTGTACTCCAACGATCTGGCCAGCGTCGTCCATTCGTCTACCATAGTTTGACTGTAGTCAGTGACACAGGGCGAAGGGTGCATGGTGTGATGGACAGGTATTCAGAGTGCAGGAATGGAAATAAAACAGGGGGAGTGGGGTGCAGGAGGGAGGATCAGATCAGACGAGCAAAACTGATTTTTTTCCTTTATAAGAACACACTATGTATATTTTCATGCTGATGAAGACCTGTTTGGCTGAAACATGCAGTTGTAAAGGCCTTTCTGGTGTGCTGGCTATTTTCTTATGTATTGTTATTATCGAACTGTGCATCTTAAAGTATGGGTGTAATACCCGATGTTAAAATACAGGAGTGTTTTTGCTGCTGTACTGAAACTTGATACTGATATTAATGGCTAGGTGCTGTCACAATTTCAGCACAGCTGGATAGCCTATTTCAACCACTTGCTTGTTGAGAAGTAACTGCCTATTAATTCCACTCCTGAGAGAAGTTATGTATATTGCTTTTCTTCCCCTCCTTTGTTGTACTACATTTATTATTGTACAGTAGATTAGCCTGGAAACCAGTCAAACATCCATTCACAGGGGAAAAGAAATCTATGTTTCCCCTTCGCCCAAAATTGTGATGGACCAATCAGTGTGATTTCTTTCTTTTCTTTTTTTTGGCTGTGACTTTTTGGAATCTGTTTAGAATGGTCCCTCAGAAATAAAACCTGGTCTTGTCCAGCTTAATTATAGATCCGATAAAACATCTGCCCACAAAACATCACACTATGTGACGGGGGAGGTTACATAGCATGAATATTGAGCCCATAACATAACATGGCTATTACAAACAATTAAAATGTATTATATAAAGTATATTTTCAAAATGAACAAATTTACTCACTCTTGTTGGTTGTTGATAGACAGCCTGCCTTTGACGTCTTTGTTGTTCTTGTACAGTAGGAGACAAATATATAAATTTCATTTGGTATTATTGCATGCCTTGTTTGCCATTCTAGATCTCAGACTTTACCTAAAGTGAACTCTGAATACAGCTCATCTTTAATGATAATAAAGGCTCAATGTAATCTAATTAGCACATATAGTTATATTTTTATGGACCATGTGGACCGTCAATAGTGGACTGTTTTTGCAACAACGTGATTTCCTGTTTTCTGATTTCAATGATATAAACAACAAATCCTACTTCAGTAGACTTTACGTTCACTTTAAAAACAGCAAAAAAAATCATACAATTAGTAAAAATGTACCTTATTGTATTCATCATTATGATATTTCTTTTACCTGGGAGAACAATGACGTTGACATCTGGAGACGTTGGTGGAGGCTTGGTGTTGTCTTCAGAATCGCAACAATAACAACAACACAGCCAGTACAAACATCCACACATCTGGAGGATATACATAGAAAAAGTAGTTTGGTAGTTCAAACTGGGACTAAAGCAGTGTGCAATTATTTTGCATCACAAATGAAGACTAAATGTAGTTACCAAAATAAAGACTAAGTTGGAAGCTGCCTTAAAAGTTTTCTCTTCAAAAAGGATGTTTTGAGATTTTACAATAAAAGATATTTGAGATTTTCTCACACCCGGGACAAAGAATCTCCACTTGATTATCATTTTTTTTATTAACAGCCTAGGGATTCACAGTACAATTCAAGCTCAAATCAATACAAAACTGAAACTGTGAATGGGTAAACCAGTTTGTTCACAAACGCCATTGTGGTCAGCATCGCATACTGAGCCAAATCTCACCGCAGCATTACAACATCACAAAACAAGCTGTCGACGCTGAGCTGTGGTTGAAGTGTTTCAGAGAATTCAGACATTATCACGCTTATGTTTGATAAGCAACAATAAGGGAACAATATAATAATAGACTCACAGATAGCCCTTATCTGTGAGTTTATTAGTCTAGCCCTTATATTTTTACACACTTTGCATTACTCTTCAGACACATGCAGGCAGGCAAACAGACAGACTCCATATATACAGTAGTATGGGCACAAAAGAGACAGAAAAAGTTAAAGTTAAAATGGTGGATGACTGACCAGTTGACAACGGGCCACTATGAGCTTACCAAGTTGCATCCTTCTCAAGTAGGCGCCTGGTGGTCACATACAAGTCTAGTCTAACTATAAATGCACCACATCTCTCCATAGTCAAAAAATCCTATAGGATTTTAGAAAAGTCCTATAGAAAAGTCCTATCAGATTTTGGAACAAATCCTATTGGATTTCCAATAGGATTTCTATCCTATAGGATTCTATTGGAAATCCAACAGGATTTGTTCCAAAATCTGATAGGATTTTTGACTAGGGCGAATGGAGTCCTAGTGTATCGATACCTGCCAGTAAAAAACTGGCAGGTATCGATACACTTTTAGACTGACATGTTTGTGCCAGCATGGGTGATTAGTGATTAATTTATTGATCATCTCTCGTCTTGATTATTTAACCATGACATCATGGGCCCCAATGCTTGATAACAGGCTTGATAAACAAAAAGCATGGGTACTCAATAAGGAGACACACAAGGTTTATAGCTCAAGTTGATTATATTATGGTACAACACACTCACCCTGTAGTGGATGTGTGGTTCCTTCTGCTCTTCTCTGTATATTCTTCTGAATGCTATGTGAATATGTAGTGCATTTAATCTTATATCCATCTACCGGTACTCCACAAATATTCAATAGCCTACATTGCCAGACATGACTGTCTGGTTGAACTGGTCTCATAAAAGATCAGAGGAGTACAGGACAGGACAGCAAGAATGTATAAACATAAGCATTCTGTCTAGTAGTGCTAAGTAATGCTATGTCCTCAATGTGCAGCAGTTGGACCATATAATTCTGATCAGTGTTTGGATCTGTTGTATTGCACCTGTACTGAGCAAGTATTATTGATGCATGTTAAGCTCTATACCTCTACTGCCTCTGTGTGAGGTTACGTTAAAATATGTTATAAGCTGGTACAGATGATGCGCAAGTTACCAAAATGGATGGTTTCAGATGATATGATGATATGGTTTGACAAAAACAAAATCTTATTGGTCTGGTGCGGGATAAGATCAGCTCTCGTCATTTTCAATAGGAGTCATGTGGTCTGAAATGCTGTAACTCCCCAGAACATGTCTCCACTATGGCCACTCCTACATACCATTCCATCACACTGCAGCCCTGTTCACACTGGGCCTACACTGTAGAGTAGGAGTGTACAGTAGAATCTATTAGCGGCATTGGCTGCTAAGTACCGAGTATAGTCTCGAACTCATTCACATGGCAGTAGAGAATTTCCTGTCTAGGCCTTTGACTGACTGACTGAAAATTTTCTAGTCAGAAAAACCATACCGAATACAGCCAAACACTCAGGGTTTGTTCGGAAATGCACACACACAGGAACAGTGATGGGCAGTAACGATTTTTAGATTACATATTCTTGTAATATTATTACTTTTGCTCCCAAAAGTAAAGTAACGAGATTACTCTGCAAATATGGGTAATAAGTAACGCATTACTTTGCAAGTAACGCCAAGTTACTGCTTGTTGCAAGCAAAAATAGAACAGATTTACAAGCTATCGACAGGTACTGTAACAACAGAGGTGTGCACTAGATTGTACTGTAGATCCAGTCCACACACTGCATCCTGCGCACAGTTATGTACAATACAAATCACTTGCTGCTTTATTTTGTATTTTATTTTTAAATACAAGACCTCAACTGTCTTTGAAGATAATTGTGAAGTTTGTTGGCTTTGTTTTCAGGTGCAGTTTGTGGGATTGGAGACTATAATAAATTGGATTCAGTTCTAAAAAGAGCTCGCTAAACAGATTATTTTGTAGCCTACATCTCTATTTTTTCAAAGTGGGAGTTGAGAACTTGGGAAAGTAATAATGTAATATGTAATATATTACTCTTCGATTCTAGTAATTAGTAAAGTAATGATATTACTTTGTCTAACGAGTAACGAGTAAAGTAAAGAAGTTACTTTCCTAAGTAATATTGACCAACACTGCGCAGGAATGTGTTCAGTTTGTTGAGTGCAGTCGGCAATAACATCACAGAGTACAGATGTTTGGGAAGCAGCAACGAATGCTGCTTATTATTGAAAGACATCACATCATTTACACTGGTCAACTGCAGCTCAATCCTAAATCTGACTTGAGGAGTCGTGCGGCAGCATTTTGCACTAACTGGAAACATCTGACCAAGGACTGGTCGGACTGATTCACATGTCTAAGGGAGGAGGGATCATTTCCTCTCCTTCCTTGGGCCTGTTGAAAGCTTAGTTTTCCGGCCTGTTTCAAAGGAAGATGGTGATTTTTATTTTTTGAGGGAGGCAGTCGGGGCCAGTGCCATCTAGTAGAATAGTCTGGATATTGAGGGGGCAGAAAACCTCCTGGTCACGTAGTTTATGCAGCCTGAAAGGGGGAATATCTGGATTTGGAAATAGGTCTACATTGTTTTCATGTTTTCACCGCGAATAAGAACTATTTTAGGCATGTGTGCACTGTGCAAAGTGTCAGCTCATTCAAAGTATTGTACAGTAACGTTGTAAAAAAAAAATCTAAATTAAATTGATTTAAGATCATAATAGCTGAGCTGTTGTCAAATGAATTTCTGCCTCCTTCTGGTTCACTAGACCCCATTTGATGTCCCCATTCTCAATGGGAAGTCTATGTAGAAGAGCCGCCATTCGGCTGGCCCCTTGAAGTGAAGGGAGTTTGCGTAACTCTGTCTATATTTGAAGGCTCTGGTCAGGGCATTCCACTCTTGGGTGGCAGTGCCGTTGAACGAGAATGGACCCATGTTTGTTTTGAAATTGGGTGGTACCAGTCAGAGCTTGTTCTCATTCACTCTAGCATTAAGTCTGTGTGCGTCTCTCAGAAGCACTTCAATAGACATATATGGAATAAAATTGTCAATCATTGTTAATCATTAATTAATATCTTCATAATCTAACATTCATTAGAACATTGGTGCTTCAATGTCTTCTAATCCATGTAGTTGGACTAAGATTTGAATTTTCACACATTTTTACTGAAATGGAACCATGCCAGTCAGACTGTATTAAAATATACCTGCTCCACAACCCTGAAGGTAAGAATATCCATTTAATTAGGCTATATTATGTTAAATCAATAGATTAAATATAATATACATATTCATGTCAACAACCCCAAAAACATAAATATTTTTGAAAATGGCAGATCTGCAAGCTGGATGTGTGCATGCGTGTTGTGTGTCTTTCTTATTTACATGATAGATTCAGAGGAGGAACGCTCAGCTCTCAGACAGGAAGTGTTTCCAAGACTCAGAGAACACTGCAGACACACTCTAAGACCGCACATCAAGGTGTGTGCGTGCGTGCGTGTGCGTGCGTGCGTGCGTGCGTGCGTGCGTGTGTGTGTGTGTGTGTGTGTGTGTGTGTGTGTGCACATGTGCAAGTGTGCCTACTTTAGAGATTAGAGGTGGTTATGCCTAATTTACATATACTTAAGAACAGTAGAGATCCAAAATAAGGTGTGTGTGTGTGTGTGTGTGTGTGTGTGTGTGTGTGTGTGTGTGTGTGTGTGTGTGTGTGTGTGTGTGTGTGTGTGTGTGTGTGTGTGTGTGTGTGTGTGTGTGTGTGTGTGTGTGTGTGTGTGTGTGTGTGTGTGTGTGTGTGTGTGTGTGTGTGTGTGTGTGTGTGTGTGCGCGCGCACGCACAGGTCATTGATCCGTATGAATCCAGTGATCGGAGTCGTTGGCCTGATCACAACACCAGACTGCAGCTGATCCAACAATGTAGAGACGGCAGTTCTGGACCCTTCCTTCTGGTAAACCATTGTTTAACAACAGTTCTGGACCCTTCCTTCTGGTAAACCATTGTCTAACAACAGTTCTGGACCCTTCCTTCTGGTAAACCATGGTCTAACAACAGTTCTGGAAACAGAAACAGTTGTTGGTTGTTCATGTGCAGCATGGTGCGTGGCATAATGCACCCTGGCTGGTTGGAGAGCATATATTGGCATATTTCCGGTAACAGGGAATAACAGAAAAATATATTGTTACTTTTCTCAGAAGGTAATTTCTAATGTAACAAGGTTAGTTTTATGGGCATTCCAGTAACCTATAACAATGAGACTTTAATAAGTAACAATGCCCAAAACTGGTGTTATGGAACTCGGTAGTGAACAGAAGAGTTACAAGCACTTCCTTCTCATGCTGGTCACCAGCCTATAGACACATTTTGAATTTAAAAGGTTAATTTTTATCCCAAATGCATAAAAATGTTGCTAAAACGAAGTGTATTTTGTAGTAGTATTACTTAGTTTTGTGAAGGCATACTAGTTTCAGTTTTGTTATTTTTTCTAATTGATTGTTTGTTCTTACTAGTTTAGTATAAGTATACAATTCTAACCCTGCTATAGAGCGTGTGTACGTGCACATTACTAGGGGGACCGTAAGGGTTTTCAAATCACCCAACTCACTGAATGCTCCTTTATGTAAATATGCCTATTGGCATTGAATCGGATCACCATAATGAACCGGGATATATCCATATCGTGATGCATATCACCATTCAAATTTATCGCCATACAAACAGTAATACCTTCGCTGAACAGAATACCAGCATCATGGAACTATCCCTACTCTGGCACTTTTATTTCTTTTATTACTATAATGGCATCTACTGCATGCTGCCGGCTGCAGCAGGGGCGAGATCCAAAAGCGACCTCGCCCGCGGGAGCCCGGTTTCAAAAGCGGGCGCCCGCTTTCACAAAAACGGGCGCCCGTTTTTGTGAAACCGGGCGCCCGCTTTTGAAAACGGGCGCCCGTTTTCAAAAGCGGGCGCCCGTTTTCACAAACGGGCGCCCTTTTCAAAAGGTTATGGTTAGGGTTAGGTTAGGTTTAGGCATAGGTTTACTGAGGTTAAGTTTAGGGTTAGAGTTAGGTTTAGGCATAGCCTAGTTTGTGAAAACGGGCGCCCGCTTTTGAAAACGGGCGCCCGTTTTTGTGAAACGGGCGCCGTTTTTGTGAAACCGGGCGCCCGTTTTTGTGAAAGCGGGCGCCCGCTTTTGAAACCGGGCGCCCGCGGGCGAGGTCGCTTTTGGATTTCGCTGGCTCTCGCCGGCTGACGTGTGTTTCGCCAATAATTCCACCTGTTCTCTATTCTCTCCACATGGTGGCACTGTAGGCTCTGGTGGGTCAACAGTATGGCGGCCCCAGCCTGCCAGTCTCTGTGGAAGTTCCACAGTTCCACATGTTCCTAGAGGAGCTGCAGAAGGCGGGCTTTAGGACCCAGGAATTGGAGACAAGGTATGAGAGAGACGAGAACACTGTCCCGCCTTCCTACCACCTGCAGCAGCCAGTCACAGCACAGGTAACTACTAACTATCCTACTGCCCCCTTTCAGAACCATAAGAGAATTTTCCACTAATTCTTCCATAGACATTTCAGAAAGAATTTACCTAACCTTTAATTGTGTGAAATACAACTGTTACAAACTGTTTTGGCATTAGGTTATGTACACAAAAAACAGTTCAGTGTGACAGAGAGTGCTGATATTTAAATGTCCTCTGTCATTCTGGGAGGAGGAGGGGGAGGAGGAAGTGATTGACACGTTTCTGACAGCTGTCAATCAGTGTGTCCACAAAGGTTTGATGACATCAGAGAGAGCTCAGAGGTTCTACAGATCAGGTGTGTGTATGCTTGTGTGTGCATGCATTAATGTCTGCGTGCATGTGTGTGTGCACTTCTTTTTTTCTTGTGTTTGTGTGTGCTCTTTTTTGCACATTTGTGTGTGCATTTCTATGTGCGAGTTTGTGACTTCTGTGTGTTTGTGCACACTCCCGTGCCGCCGTGTGTGTGCTTTTGTTTCTGCATTTGTGTGTCAGTGTTCACAAAATCATTTCTTTCACTGTGCAAACAACGTACGATACATTGTTTGTATATTTTAAAGGGGAATTCCCCTGATTTTCGACATTTTACCATGTCATTAATATACTGTACCTTTAGAGATGTTGTGTGGAAATAGTAGGCTAAACTGTTGAAAATGGGTGGAGTTCCCCGATAGCTTCAGTTTTCACTTCCTCCTTCCAGCTCTAGACGTTGATCTGCGCTTCGCCCTGGAGGACCGTCCCCAAAGTGACATCACCACACGCTGCCTGGTCTATGTCCACAAGATCACCAATGAGAAAGGCCAGCAGCCAGAGGGGGTGGGCGCTAAACTATCCAATCAGAAGAGGGAGACGATGGCGGGAAAAGCAACAGAACAGGTTGATTACTACTAATTATTAATTAATACTAATGTTACAGTGAAAGTAGATATTGCATAGGCTATAGATCTCAAAGGACACCATAACTCTTGAGAGTAAAACCAAATGGACCCATAAGAGTCCGATTTGATGATGTGTTCACTCCCAGAGTTATACATCTTGTGAGGGTCCATTTGGAACTCAATCAAAAGACCATGAGGGTCCATCTATATATAGACTAGAGCATATGTGATGAAATGTATGATCGTAACTTCTTTGTTATAGATTGTTTTTGACATCTGAATTTAAATTAAACTGAACCTTGCATGCGCCACACATGCACACGCACACACACATGTTCTATTTTTGATTATTCAGAATATGGTCACCCTATCAATGGATGCGAAAAAAATGGGAACATTTTAATTTTTTGTATATTTTATATCAAAGGTCCATACAAATCATTTTAATTACTTCCTGAAAACAAAAACATACTGTGTAGAACTATAAATCAACAAAAGCCAATAAAAATGAAGCTCACAACAGTTTGAATTGAACTCCAAACACGGCTGGTTTTGATTAAAGGGATACTTTTTAAGATGACATCCAGACCTGATGCTGAAATATGTACCATATATAGGTTGTGTGTATACTAGGCACCACACCACTCTGTCACTTTGTTTACAAACTATTGCAACAGACAGGGATTTTTGAACTTAAGTTGTATAAAATGCTCTCCATTAATATAGTGGTTTCAACTGTATTAATTGATGACCAGAGTCCCGTGGTGGGAGTTCTGCTCTGGTTTTGGTCAATATTAAACGTAGGGGAAGTGATTTCAGTTTTGTCAGATATCACCCCCCCAAAAAAAAATTCTGTTGAAATGCTCTAAGTTGTGCAGACCATATATGGAATTCCCCCCTCCCCCACGTTAGCAGAGGAGCTAATAAAAGTTCCCCAGGTGGAGGGTGAATTCTCCTCCAATCAGG